>JAYKAV010001356.1:368531-785644 GCA_035582835.1 Phoebastria nigripes
GGGCATGGGTATCTGGGGGGTGGAAAGGGGATGGGTGTCTAGGGGGAGCATGGGGGGGGCGAGGGTGGGTCTGTGGGGAAGAACAGAGGGGGGGGGGGGGGGGGTGGGTCTGTGGGGAAGAACAGAGGGGGCAGCGGGAGTGGGTCCTCGGTGGGGTGCCAAGTGGGGGGAGGCTATGTGGGGTGCAGCGGGGATGGATCCCTGGGGAGGAGAAGGCGCTGGACATCGGTCCTGGGAGAGGGGGTGCTGGGGATTTGTCCCGGGGTGAAGTTGACAGTGTCACTGGGGATCAGTCCTGGGGGAGGGCGAAGAAGAGGTGCTGTTGGAAAGAAGCTCATTTGCACAATTATAAGCCAGAAGGATAAAGCCTCTGTGCACGTGGCGGGGGGGAAGCTCCCCACGGGCTCCAGTCTAGACAAGCACAGGGAAGAGGAGGGGGGTTCGATGCCTCCGCGGAGGGGTTCACTGTATCTCACACTGCACTAGGACAAGCCAGGGGTAAAACCAAAGGTGGGAGCCAGGTAGCAGGCGGGCTGCGTGGGAAGGATCTAAGCGACCCCTTTGTAGCTCTTCAGTGTTGGTTCTATTTATACGAGATTTCATTTCCTTGCTTGTGATGCCTTGTTTTTTGTACAGTTTTATGTACATGCAGGTGTAGCTTTTCTAAAGGAGAAATCCTATGGCAGAGTAAAGTACCCAACTATTTTTCAGATGGTGACCTATGTCTAAGGCAATGCCTCTTGCTAAGGTTGTATTGCTCTCAATGTGTGATGCATTTCCCTGTGCGGGGAAGGCTTTGGGCCTTGGGCTTGGTTTTCCCCGGGCGCTGTGAGCACAATTGATTCCCTTGTAATTCTTTTTGTTCAGAGCAGTGAGCATGACACCGTCGTGATCCCCTTTCCGTTTTCTCCTGTTCTGTTTGTTTGCTGAGCTGTCAGATGACCAACTCCATTGTAATTAGCCCTTCCTAAAGCTTTACAATAAAAGTGTGAAAACCCGGCTGCCTGTGCCTGACGGATTCTTCCCACGTGTCTCATCCTTGGGGGTGGCCCGGGGCATCCTCAGGGAAGAAAGCACATGGAGGCGGTGAAGAGCCTTGGTGGCTGTGGGGAGATACCTGCTCCTGCTGCCTTCCTCCAGGTGCAAGGAGCCCTGGCATGGGCGCTCTTGTCTCCCCGCTCCTGTTTTCCAGCTTAAGGATGTTTCTGCACAGGTACAAGTAACCCCACAAAGCAGTTTGCCACAGACCAGTCTCCTTTATTTAAAACCAAAATGTTTCAGTGAAAAGACATCTTCAGCCCCAAGGCTGCCTGCGCTCGTGCTTGTCACCAGCTAAGGTGGGAACCAGGGAAAGTCCCACCAACCAGCTCCAGACTCCCTCCCACCTCCATCACTGCTCCTTGGAGACCTGATGCCATTTCCCACCATTTCCCACCCCAATCCCCTTTACCAAGCAGGGTTGATTTTTTTAGGTAGTTTAGACCTTTGGAAACAGCTGGGCCACTTCAAACCAGCGCACATTTACGGCTGCTTCCTACCRCAGCTGCAGGCAGCTTGCTCAGCTGTGGCTGTCATGTTTTCCTGCTTGCCTTTGCACAGGACTGCACTAGGCAAGATCAATAGCTGTACAGGGTAGTTTCTTAGCTCAGAGTTGTTTCCCTCATATACGGGTGCTACGTGTCTCGGCTGCGTTGGGCTCACACACAGCACTGTGCCCCTCTCTTTGCTGAGCTGCAGGCACTGGGCTTGCCRTGGTCTTAGCACCAGGCAAAGGCAAGACTCACCGCCAGCTTGGAAGACACCGGCAAGTGTCCCTGGGAAGGAAGAGTTTCCAAGCGAAGATGTAGACCATTGTCCCCTCGGTGGGGTTTTGTAGAGACTCCTTTTCTACCATCCCCTTCTCCCTGGCTCTCCCCTGGGCCATGCAGAGGGGAACCGATGCCCCCCACTCCCGAGGGATCATGTCCTCATGGGTGAGGGGGTGGGGGGCTCTCAGCTGCCCCTCTGTGCAGGCACACGCCAGCTGGGCAGCAGGGATGTGTCTCCAGGGGTCCTGGGGAGCCAAGTGGCCTTGCTGCCTGCTGATGGCCCATCCCAGAGAAAGAGGGTCCAGATGTCGAGGATGGTGCCAGACTCCCACAGCTGGCACAGGGGGTAGGTAGCACCCACGCAGAACTGTCAGCACCCACCTGCCCCCAGGATAACCAGGATCACCAAAGAGTGTCTTCCTAAGCAGAGACACAGTCCCAGGACCTCCCTGTCCCTCCTGAACAYGCCTGGCCTTGTGCCATGCCCTACAGTTGCTCCTCACGCTCCCTCCTCCTCCCCAGTCAGTCCAGGCTGTGCAGACCCCCTGTGCCCCCCATTCATGCCTCTTTCCCCTCCCCTGCTCTACCCTTCTCTGCCTCCCCAGCATGCCCCATCCCACCCACTCCCCCACCTCCTCCGTTCCCTCCTTGCCTCTTCTCCCCTACTCCACTGTGCTCCCCCCCGGCACCCCCTGCCCTCCCCTCACCCCACCCCAGTGCAGCAAGCCTTCCCGGTCCTCCGGCACAGCCCTGAGCATCACATCCAGTCAGCTATGTGCTGGTCTGGAAACTGTTTGGTTTCCATGGCAGCACACATCGATTACCAGGGTGGGAAGGGGCCTCGCGGATGCTGCTGGTGAGGATGCTGCGGCTGCCCAGCATGGCTTGAGATTTGGACACAAGGATCCCCGGTCAGTACTGCCCTCGGGATGGGTTTTGGTGCCCAGTGAGGCAGGTGGACATGGAAGGGGTATCCTCCAGCCSAGGATGGTCCCACCGGGCTCGGGCTCATGAGCAACCGAAATGGAGTCGAGTGACGTGGCCTCGGTGTCCCTGCYGATTCCACCGGTCCTTGGAGGTTTGCACACCCTGGGGCTCCACAAGAATCATCCCTAGCCTAAGGTGGAGGAGGTGGGAAGCTGCTCCTCCTGCCCACTCCTTGGCGGCCTCCCCTGGGGTGGGGGCACCTGCAAAGAGGGGCGATGGTCTGACTAGCTGCCAGGTGGGGACGGCGTGTGAAGGGAGATGGGCAAGGAACCGCTTGCTGCATAAGCTTTGTTCTGACCTGGGTTTTTCAGGTGCATCTGGTTTAATAGGGTCCTTGGCTTACAGCAGGAACTGGGAATGTGCCAGGCCAGGGACATCCATTTTGATGGAAAACTTAATTCTCATGTCTCCCGAGGGCCTGACCTTGCAGCTTCAGCTGTCCAGCTGCCTGCACAGATCTGGCAGATTCATTTTCAGTGCTTGCATGGTGAAGTGGATGAGGTTTGGGATCTCTTTCTGGCTCTACCCAGGAGCGACCAGGTGCAGCAGCACCATCTTCCTCAGTAAAAAGCACAGTGAAGTTTAAAGCAATGCTGTCAGTAATCTCGGAAGATCTGTGCTTACTTCGCTCCTTGTCTCAGTTCCTCACTTCTAGAGTAATGGCCATTTCTGCCAGCTAGAAACAGGGAACCAGGTGGAAATCTCAGTACTGCCTGATCTCTTTTCACTTAATCTTTAAAGAAATAAAATGATCCTGAGATGGTTCCTGGGCCAAGCATATCTGGTGGGAGGATGAAGTGAGCCAGCAGAGCTCTGCACAGAGCTGGCTGAAGTGGCCAGACAATGAGTTCCTACCAGGGTGGCTTTCTTGCTCGGGTGAGCGATGCGGCGGCACAGCCTTTGCTGCCTACCTGTGCTGTGATGGTGGCCACAGATGCACTCCTGGCATGGGAGCAGGGCACTGAGCCACTGCTGTGCCAGCCTGATGCTCGGGGTAGGGGTTCAAAAAGAGCTGAAAGCAGTTTAAGAGCTGACACCATCTCTTCTGGCAGGGGATGTGTTTACACCACGATGCCCACAGGCAGCTGTGGACAGCTGTGGGGCCACAAGAGCAGGGCTGGCCACGGAGAGGGCGGTGATGGGCTTCAATAACCATACCCCACAGTGAGATCCTGCAAGGAACAGAGCCCACCATGCAGGAGGAGTGGGACCATGGTACGGGGAAGCTGTAAAGCCCTCCTTCCCCGGCTGGCTTTAGGCTGCGGGGAGGTCACGCCTGCCCCGCTTATCCCTCCTGTGTACTGCTGTTAATAGGATGAGTGGGGCTGCCTCTGCTCACGGCGGCCATAGAGCCCAGCCCTGCATATGTTGCGGTGGCCTCTGGGGGAGATTGGATATTGTGCTACAGGAGAAGTCCCTGTAATCGCCCTCAGCATGATTGGGATTTGCAAGCAGCTCGGGGGAGGCCGGGGGACACAGCCCCAGGCAGTTTGCTGCGGTGTCTCTGGTTGTCTGGCAGTGTGATGAAGGGGATTAGGAGATTTAGAGCAAGGCCAGCCTCCTCTCCGGGGGGCTCTCGAACTGAAGCCCCAGCAGAATACGCAGCTCAGTTTATTCCCATAGGCAGATTGATAGAGAGAAGGCGGGGGTGCTGCTAACAACAGCTAACCTAAGAGCAGGAGCTTTTTCCCCTCCGCGAGCAGGGAATTGGCATCGTCCAAGACAGGGAGAGTCTATCAGTTTCCTCCACAGCCAGATGCTCAGCCCCCAGCAGCTTTCACCCCACATTGCTGTTCCCATCCCTTTCTTGAGCAGATCCCAGCCCCAGCCCGTCTGTAGTGCTGCAAGCACCCTTTAGCCTGGCGTGAACCTCTGAGCTCCCATGCCAGGATGGCCTGGCACCGTGTTTTAATCACACAAGGAGGCACAGTTGGTTGGACAGTGCTCTTCTTCCCCATCTGCTCGTGGCGGTCGTGGAGCTGAGCCTGGCCCACACAAAGGCAGGCACTCTCTCGACAAGGGAGCGCTTGCAGGGGCTTAGTGCAAACAGACCTAATGGGATTAGTGCAAATGGGAGCCACGCTCTATTCCAGCGGAGAGGGAAGCGTGCCTGCCCTCCCTCACCGAGCTTGCCTTTCCCTCCCCGCCTGTCTGTCAACCCTGACCGGGGTGCCAATCATCAGATATCTCAGCACCCATACTCCTCAGAAAAGGCAGCTTTCTAAAAGTCGCTGTCCTAGGCTCCTCCAAATTAACAGATGCGATACATCAGATATCTTAGCTCCCTGAGCCTATCTTTCCACCCTGATCTCATTATGGACAGCCAGCTTCTGTTGCAGAACCTGGTTGAGTCCCACTTTCACTTGTGAAACAGCTCCCAGTTGCGACGTTGCCAGATTTGCCTCTGGAGAAAGATGTTTTTTCAAAAGTTTTTAAAAATGAAGGTTTGCAATGTCAGGGTGGACACCAAACCCTTCCTCAGTTCTCTCTTTGCAGCAGCCTTGTCACAGCTCCAGCGCTGCAGGGAGCTGGGGTGCTCTGGAGCCCCGWGGTGCTCTGCCTGTCTTTCTGGGTAGCATGGGAAGTCTCTGGAGGACCATCAGCATCTGCTGTTGATTAGTTAGCATTGCAATAACACCGGGACTCCCACCATAAACCACTGCAGTGTTACGCTGGGCACGATGCAAACATGAACCAGAGATGTTTGCTTCTCTGGCATTGCCACACTGATGTGATTTATAACGTGCTTATGCTGGGCTGTGGGCAGACTACTAACCCATGCAACCACAATCCCAAGCAGACACCTTCCCCACCAGCTACCCTGCCTGGGAAGCTCAGCTGCCTGCGAGCGGGCAACTGCACTTGTAGGCTGAACCTGGGCATCAAGGCGTTGTAACTCTACAGCTGAGGTGAGTCCTTGGAGATGGCACAAAGATGGTTGTCAGCTGGAGGGGGGCTGTAATTAGGCAAAGTTGATAGTGGCTGTCACACAAGGCCATCGTGGGCAGGGTGGTATCCTGGCAGTGTGGTGCCAGCCACCCTCTCCTGGCTGCTGCAGCTTGGAAAGGACGGAGGGATGCTGCTGCAGAAACTGCTCCTGGGTCTCCCACCATGCAGGAGAAGGTGTCTGTGGGCAGCTGCATGGAGGTGAGCTGCAGCAGCATCTCCGCACCCATCGGAGAGGAGCTTTGAGCCTCTTCGCAGTCAGCAGGGGAAATTCACGGATGTCTTGCTGCTGTGTCTTCCAGCCTTGTCCTTAGCTGCTTTTCACTTCTCCTCCTGTCCTATGAAATAATTCCAGATCTGAGGAAAGGGCTGCACAGGCTGCTTTCCAGACTCAGAAAGGTAGCAGGGAGTGAGTGACTTAAATGGCTTTTCCAAAGACCACACAGATCTGGAATAGTCCTTCATTGCTGGTCCAGCAGATGAAGGGCTCTCCCAGGGCTTTGTGTGGCCTTTGGGCAACATCTCTGGAGTCAGCAGGAACGGGTCAGGCCTCAGTTTCTCTGTGAATACRTGGATCTGATCTGGAGAAACCGTTGGGGCAGGCTGCTCTGCCCACTTACAATTTATTGCCTGCATGGTGATATCACAGTGCAGTGGCACATCCTTCACCCAGGCAGACTCCATAAACATAAACCACTCGCAAAGCTGGGGAAACCCCCAAAGCTCAGTGCTTTCTACCCAAGCACAGTGGAGGTTTGCAAATGGAGGATGTCCATCATTAGGAAATGCATAATAAAGGTCATCTTGCCTTGCCCACACACTAAACACATCACCCTGACGGTGCATCCCGTGTGCTCCACTCCAAGCAACCACTTCCAGCTGCCCCCACATGCATATTGCCTTGCTGCAACAAAAATCGAAGCCAGCAGGAAAGCCTTGAAGGAAGCAAACGGCTGTGTGCCAGCGGTGCTCGGCTGTAACTGCTCCAAGCCTGGGCTGGACAGTGGGGATTGTGCTGGGCACAGCTGGACGTGCAAAGCACTGGGGCCGGGCTTGTGTGCAGGGGAGGGATGACCAGGGGAAGCAACGAGGCAGGAGGGAGATGCAGAGCAGTGAGGAGAGTGGGAAGGTGTCAGGAGGGATGGAGCCTTCTTCCCCTACCTTATCTTACCTAGGACTAAAGCTTTCCCCCGTGCTCTCCATCCCGTCCCACTCACTGCTCTGTTCCTCGTCCTGTTTCTGCTGTCTCCAGTTTTGCAGGGGACCTTCTCCTCCGGCCCTGGCAGGTCAGACTCCTCCGTGCACAGATTGAGCAGCTCCCACGCGCCTTGCTTGCTCACTGCAAGCAGACCCGTCACTCATGTGTGGGAGGCCCGGCGGCACCACACCCCCTGCGTTATTTATATCACAGCCCAGAAGCCACCTCCAAGCACGGCTGTGAGGGCACGACATTCCTTTCCCGGGATAAACTGTGCTCATCCCAGCCCTTTCCAAGCTTGCTGGAAAGGATGGCATCTTTCCCAGGGCCCCTCTGGCTGCCAAAGTAGGTCTGCCGTAGTACAGCTCCCTCACCATGTGGACAAGCTCATCCGAAATGCTGACGACACCACCTGCACCCCAAAATGCTTTGCTGGGGGTAAGGCGGGTGGGGAAGGACTGGCCATTTCCAAAGAGCAAAAAGCAAAGGAGAGGCTGTTTTCCCCTGCCTTGCATAGCTCTCCATAGCCTGAAACCTGCTGAATTATGCTCATGACTCAAATTTGCAGGAGATGAAGAGATGATAAAATCCTACTTGCAGTTCCAGGGCTCYGCCTGCAATGCTGGCATATGTTCCAACAGCACAGCCACCAGCAACGGCTGAGCGCGGCAGCACACCGGAGGCAACATTTGAACCCTTCAGAGATGTTGCCCGTCAAACAGCCTTTGGGACACGGTGAGATCCCAAATGGGTCACATACATGAAATAAAATCAGCCATAGCTGAGCCTTCTGGGAGCTGGTTTTCCCCACTCCTGGCAAAGCTAAGCACTTGCTCCATGAGATCCTCGCCCTGCCTGGGAGCTACCAGGAAACACCAAATACCACAGTTCTCACGCTGAAACTGTGGGCTGTCTCGTCCGGCATTCTCCCTCCTGTCTTTCTTCATCCCTTGTGTTTGTCCTCCCATCCTCTTCCTCCAGGGCAGCCCAGCACCAACCCCTGAGGACCCCCAGCGCCTGTCTTGTGCCTGGAGAGAGGTCCTGGTCACCTTGGCAGCATGTCCCCCGTCCTGGTGACCTAGAATGAGTCACCAGCCAGAGCCTGGCCAGCCTGAGGTCTGCCCTTCTTCATTCCTGTCCTGTGGCACCAGACTTTTCTCAGCCAGTCTGAAAGCAGCATCCCACCTCCCCAAGCCAAAGCGAGAGACAACGGAGCTCCCAGATGCTCCAGAGCTGGACTCGGTTAATCAACTCCTGCCTTGTCTGGAGCTGGACACTCTCTGAGAGTTTTCCAGGGCCAGAGGTCAGTGGTGGCAGGGGGGGGATTGATGCAGGCGAGACTTTGCTCCAGGAGCAATCCTCTACTTACCCTGTCAGCTCTCATTTAACCTAGCAGCCTGCAAGGCTGAGTGGAGACAGCAAAGGAGTGGGAGGCTGAGCCTGCCCTGCCAACAAACATGGCATGCAGCCCTTTTTGGGACAGTTCTCTGTAGCCTGGCACTGTGCATAGGGAGGGGTAGCCAGAGCAGCTCCCTTCCCCTGGGGCAGGAAGGGTGTCTGAGCAAGGGCTGTGGTGGAGGGAAGCACAGGAGGCTGGCTATGAAAAGAGGAGCAGAAAGGGCATGCCCATGCTCCCTCAACATCTCAAGTTGTAAAAGAAACAGAGAAGCAATGCCAGGACCAGCCAGTGTATGTACTTGCTGCAAAGATGGGCAGAGACCAGGTGGCATGGGTAGATCCACTGGAGGAAAGACAGTGTTGAATGGGGTAGGACAGGCTTTGTGGGGTCCCGCATCCTGGGCTGTGCAGCTGGGTCTTGCCCGCTAACCCAGGCAAGACAAACGCCTTGAGGGCAAACCTTCCTCCAAGCACCCTCATCCTTCCCCCATCCTGGGATGAAGGGGTGTCCACAGCAGCCTGGGTACCATGGGGGTACACGGCACACTGCATACAGCGCATACTGGGGATAGTGACCAGCATCAGTGTCTGGGCAGCGGCTGCCGGYGGTGCCTGGGTTTGCACACACACGCTGTCCTCCTCCCCGCACAGCTGAGAGCACTCCGTGGGGCTACCAACGGGGCTTTGTGTGCATGCAAGCCTGCGCCGGCAGAGATCCTCTGTGTGTGACCATATGTCCGAGGCGGGGGCCGTGCATGTGGCCAGCYGCAGAGCATGTCCCTATGTGTCCTCCCCGGGCACAGGGCGGGGGGCACATGCTGCCCGTGCTCACACACGCAGCCGCAGGCAGATGTGTGTGCTGCATTCGGCCAGGGGCGGTTATTATTCTTTATTAGTTTTCCTGTCCGTCTGACATATTCTTTATCACTCTGTCTCAATCTTTCACTCGTCCTCCTTCTCTCCCTCAATCATCCTCGATTAGTTTTTCTGTCTGCCTCCCCCGCCCTCCCCCACTCTCCCTCTCCTCTCTCTTCATCTCCCCTCCACTCAGCTTTCCTCCCTGCTGTCTCGTCTGCCCCGCTGCTGTGGGAGCCTGTGAGCATGGAGTCGTCAGGAAGCGTGGGGTCATCGTGGTTCTTCTCCAGGAGCTGGTGGCTGCTCAGCCGCTGGCCCTCTGAGTGCTCCCACTCCGTCTCCATCGCTGTCCTGGCTGCCAGGCACTGGGGATTTTCCTAGCTGCCAGGAGCAGCCTGGGGATGTGGAGTGCCTCCGGCACCCCCGCTGGTGTGGATGCTGCTATGCTGCTGAATCGGTTGCAAATTAAGCCCCTGGCTCGAAGCAGCTCAGGAGCGGACATCTCCTTCGAGAGGGAGCAGATCCCCTTGGATGCTTGTGCCTCGCTCCCACTTCCCCGTCCCTCTGCTCCTCCTCCGGTCCATCCCAGCATGCTTCGTCCAGCAGGAAAAGCACTCTCTTGTCCCTCATCCCTGTTCCCCTTCCAGGCTAGTAGTAGAAGTCCCTGAATAGGCTTGTGCTGTAGGACTCATCTGTGAGACTGAAGGCAGCTTGCCAGTTGCCAGAAGAGGCCCTGGCTGACAGCCCCAGGCCCATTCACAGCCTTTATTGCCTCTTATCCCAGCGTCTGTGCTGCTCCGGCCGGGGTGCCTCCGCCTCCACCGACCTGCAGTCACCAACCACTCATGGGGGAGATTGGAGCAAGGGTACGGCCGTGGGGTGGGATGGATTTGCATGGCCAGAGACTATGGAGACCAAACAGAGAACAGAGCTGCTGGTGGACCTCAGGCTTTGAGGCAYGGGGAGAAGGCACAGCATGGAGCGATGCTCTGGAAGGCACCTTTGGCTAAAGACAGGGGATGGATGAAGACATACCCTTCATCCCCCAGCAGAGAAGGCACAAATATTTTGCCTCATCTCCCTCCCTTTGGGGGCCAGAAGGTGAAAGTCTGGAGTGCTGGAGGACTCAGGTAAGTGAAACAGGCTGGCAGTGGCTGCCGTGCCCCAGGCACTCAGAAGAATCTATCGGCCCAGACTGATGGCAGCTCCGTGTGGAGATGGTATCTGCTCAGTTACCGTCCTCTCCTGACCCTGGAGGAAGAAGGTTCCCACAGGACCCGGCGCTGGCTGCAGCTGGCAGCTCTCTGCATCCTTATCCCTGCCCCCTAGCATGGAGAAAATCGGAGCTGGTATTGTGGGAAAGACCCTCAATGCCACAGCAGCCCCCTCTCTGCTGTGTGTGGACGGCAAGGGTGGGTGTCTTGACCCACCAGCTGGGGCAAGCACAGGGTTTCTGCAGCTGGACCCATCACAGTGCTCAATTTTGGGAGTGAGCCATCCTATCTAGAGTCTGATTTCCCGACACTGCGCTTGCTCCTGTTGCTGGCTGAGAAGCCTTGTCACTGCCCAGCCCCAGAGCTGCCTTTACTCTTGCCCAGAGTGTCAGAAAAGCCCATTTCAAGGGGTGGTGAGGTGCTCAGTTGCAGCTGGGAAGCCACATTGGATGGGAGACCTCATTAGCGCCCAGCAAAGCCCCAGGACCCTCGCTGTACGGCGGCGAGCTCTTGGCAGAGGGGTGCTGCAAGAGGCGATCGGTCCTGCATTGCATCCACTGCTGATGCTGATGTATGTGACAGGCGCGGGGGTTGCCAGGAGACAGCATCCTCCTCCTCGGGTGCTGCGCAGCCAACGCGGCTCTGCGCTGGTGACGTAATGCTCCTCCGGTGCCGCTCATTGCCGTCCTGCCCTGTCTATCCCTGCCAGCGATGGAGGGGAAAATGCAAAAGCCTTTACAGACATTCCTGCGGCCTTCCTCAATCTGCGTTGTGCTCCCTCCCCTCCTACGGGTGCAGCGAGCGAGGGTTTGCAGAAACCAGCTTCAGCATCGGCACCAAAAGTGCTCTTTGCGCCCTTCCCGTCGTGGGTCGCCAGCCCTGTCTCCTGATGTGCGAGGTCCATCACGGACCCCCCGCTCGGGTTTTGCCTGCGTGCAAACAGTCCACGGCAAGATCTGAAAAGGTCTTCATCGTTTGTTCCGATATGGTGGGGTGAGGGAGAGGCAGATGGCCACTCACGCACACAGAGGCTCATTGAATAAATATCTGGCTACAAATTATCTGCTGATCTAATAAAAAAGATATTACCTACCTCTACAAACCTAGTTTCAAATTATTCCTTCTGCTCTGTTCAGTAGCCTACTGGGAGATCACTGGCAGGTTAATTTGCTATTGAACAGGTCCCAACTGGAATTAGCACTTCAGCCTGCCTCTGGTTTCACTTGACAGTTAATGAAAGTCGCTGTTATTCACTCCTGGCTCTGAACTTTATGCACTGCACCATGTTTCACGGGTGTGAAAGAGCTGACCAGGATATTTTTCTTTGGACTCACAAGGTATTCAATGCTTGCACCACCCAAAAGGTGCTGAGATAGAAAATAAACTGCCATTTGTATGCTTTTACATGAGAACTTGGTGTGTTCCTAACAAGTGGCCTTTATCTGGGGACTGTCATTTTGATTATTTTATATCTGTACAGTGCCCCAGAGGTGTGCATAGAAAATGAAAACAGATAAAAAGAGCCTGAACGAGGCAGAGCTCTGCCAGAGGTCCTAATAAACCAGCAGGCTGGGCTGATGGGGGGAGGCCAGCATGGGGGGGATAAGTTAAAATGTTCCGTCCCGCAAGCCAGCGCTGCTGCCTGCTCTGCAGCTGGGGAAGGCAGCATGGAGGGCAGCAGGTCTGGTCCACGATGCTGGGAGATGTGCCTTGTGAATGTCACTGGGGAGGAGTGAYGGCTCTCCTCTGCCAGGAGGGCACCCAAAACCATCCCTCCCCAGAACCAACTGGGCTGAGATCTCTCTGTGACGATAAGGACTTGTGTCACCTCCGTCCCTGTGGCGTTTGAAGAGGGAATGGCCAGGGACGGTGTATGGACTGCTGCACAGAGGACCATCTCCCCCTGTGCTGGGCTCTCCCACCACAGCTTCTGCCCAGAGATCTCCAGGACAGACAGCTGACTCGGACAAACTCCGTGCAGCCATGACGGCAGCATCCCATGGAGCCATGTTGCCAAAGTCAAGGTCTGTAACAACACAGGTGCAACAGAAAATGCAATCTTTGCAGTTGCTTATCAGTCCCATCCCGCCTTCCTCACCCCGCTGCTCTCCTTGCACAGCCCGTTATCCCACCATGTTCTCCTTGCTCCATCACCCTCCCCTCATCCCATATACAATTTCTGCAGACCTTCTTGACCTGCCAGCCATGGGCCAGAAGGTTCCCTTGCAGTCCAGGCATGGTTTGGTTGGCGTTCAGTCCCATTCCCTGCCCCTGAAGACCCGTCACAAACAGCAGGAAGAGCTGAGTCAGCGGCTCTGGCATTCTTCTTCCCCCTCTGACACCCAGAAGTCCCCTAAGTAATTTCCTTCTCCCTCAGTGTTTGCACCCTTCAGGCACTCCGAGACAGTTATCTGGCTCCTGCCTGCATGATTGATCGGCAAAGCTAGACAGATTTAGTTCATTTAATCTGTCTCCTAAATCCCATCCTTCAGCCCCTTCATCATTTTCCTTGTGTCTCTCTATTGTGTCTGTATCTCCTTGGGACAGCAGTGCCTCCAGCTGTGCCCAGGCATACAAGCTGCAGGCAGGGACTGCTGCTGCCAGCACGATGCCTGGCAGCCCTGGTGTGCATGGCACGACTGCTGCAGCGGGGCACCCCACATCCCTGGGCTGTCCCTGCGGGGTGCCATCCGGGGAACCCAGGGTCCCTAAGGATGCTTGGCGGCACTTGTATGCCAGGCACCCTTTGCCTCTGGCTATCYCCTCTGCCTGTAGGAGCCTCCTTTGCAAATGCTGCTCCAAGCCCAAGACCCTCCCATGTGATGGGCAGCCCTCAGTGCCCTCGTCAGACCCCTCTTATCGCTTGCTCCTTGACCAGTGTTGCAGAAAAGACCTGCCAAAGCAGGCAGCACCAGTGCAGGGAGAGGAGGCATAGGGCATGGCTGCAATCACTCAACTCTCCATGCTGGTGCCTGTCTTGCCACAGCATCCCCTCTCTGACACAGCCCTCTGTGCACCCTGGCATCTGCTCCATCCCCAGCTGAGCTCTGGGCACTGGAGGGCTTCTTCTGGGCAAACCCAGGGCTCTGCTTTCGTAATACTCACTGCTGCAGAGTTTTCTCTCTGCAAAATTTGGGCCAAAATCTCTGCTCCAGGCTAAACCCAGAGATGTTTCTCATACTTATGGAGAAAAATCTCATGACGAAGAGGATGTGTGACTGATCTGGCGAGGGTTGCCTGATCCTGCAGAGACCAAGACTGCAGGTCATGGAGCAGGAACCTGTCCTGCCCCTCTGGGTCAGGGCTTTGGGGGCTCTTCTCCCATTCCTGTGCAATAAGACATTTTTTCCAGATGACCTAGAATTCAACATTTCCATCCCAGATTCATCCAACAGATGTACCTACAATTGCTGTTTCTACCTCTCTATCTGATTACGACCTTCCGCTGGCTGCCTCTGTCCAGATTCCCTGTGAGAGCTGTCGCATTTCTGTGAGCACCAGAAGCCCAGTGTGGCTCCATCTGAAGCAGCAGGACTGTAGCTGCTGCTGAGATACCCAGAGCTGGCCACTCCACAAGGAAGGAGCCTGAAAGAGGAAAACACATCTCCCCGATCACCAGGGGTGTGTTTTGCACCAGCCCTCTGATCGCTGGCACAGAAGACTGTGTGGGGAGAGGGCAGGAGTGTCGGGGGTAAGTCACGGGGGCAAAAACGCATGCACAGCCTGCAGACACTGCGGGTCGTGTGCCTGGTCCCCCTCTGGCCTCCCGGTCCTGCTGAACACTGCCACAATTTTGTTATTTTCCAGAAGTCTCCTTGGCTATCGGCTCCATTGTTGGGTTGAAGATGGAGCCGTAAAGTTATCGCTGCTGGGATCACTGTCTTTTCATGAAGGCTGGTGTACTTCCTTTTTCCAAATCCTCTGGTAATTTCCTGCTTCTCTGTAACTTAAACAACTCTATTGTCGGTCCCTGCTTTATTTCATAAGCTCAGTCCCACCCTGTTCCCTGCTGCATGCCCCCAGCCCTGCTGAGCCATACAGGTTCACCCTGCCTTTGCTCAAGAATTATATTTGACAATTTGACAAGGTTTTCTTTGTTTTCTTATTGTCTGTAGACGGTCTTTAGCTTTTCTTTTCTTTTTTTTTTTTTTTTTGGTTAAAAGCAGATTTGAGAAGGCTATGCAGCAGTTCAGCCATTTGAGAGTCATCATTAATTTAATCTTCTTCCTAATTTATTAATGGCTCTTACTTTCTCTCCAGTATTTGAGACTCCCCTGGTATATTTGTAAAAACCAACTTATTCCCCTTAACCTCTTTGGCAGCATTAGTTCACTCTGCCTTTCCTCCCCGTCTCTGGCAGGTTGAAGTCAGTCACTGTCCTCCCTGTCTCCAAGACAGTCACGTCCCATCCCATCAGATCTCCCAGCAGTTTTGCTGCCTCCTCTTCGTGTGCTTCTTGTTAGGTGACTTGCTGGAAGCTGTCACCTTGTTGAGGGAGTATGTCAGGCTCTCCCCATGCCACCCCAAAAAAACCCACCCTTTCCTCCTCACGTCTCTCGCCAGCAGGCAGGGGAGCGGGGGGCACGACACAGGGTCTGTAGCTTGCTGGTTTATTAATTACAGCCCCGCAAAGGTGCACCCGTCCCTGAGCTGGTAAGGCAGCCCTAGACTTTGGCAAGAAATCTCTCCTAATCAACTGTACTCTGCAGGCAAGACCTGGAGTTGCTAGCACACACCAGCTAACACATGATAAATGGAGTAAACTGATAAGCAAACATCACTTAAAGAGGGGGAGAAAAGTGCCGAGACTGACCTGCAACAGTAAATATAKTAGGCTTAATCCATCACTGGTTGAAGTCCCCTGTATGGCACAAGATCCCAGTGGCTGCAAATCCCTCTGAAGTGCTCCAGGGGCTAGCAGGGGGCCCTGAAAGCTCCCCATCAATTGAAACATGGTAATAACTGGTGACCAAACTTGCAGAAACTGGGTCTTGCCAAAGAGCCGGCTGGGAGAAGGATGGGTGGCATCTGCCAGGGGCAGCTTCTGCTGGAAAGCAACTCGGATCAGACTGGGAGGTCCCACTGCTGGGGACCTGGCCAGCCCAGATCCTGGGAGTACCCCAGCCTCTCAGCTCTGCCCAGATGTTGCCTGCACCAGCATCCCCACCACACTCCTCACCGCTCACGGGGTTCTGCACCAACACCCCCAGCTGCAAATGCACCCACAGCCAGGAAGCAGCTGGTTACCCCATGGAGACAGCATGTCGCATCTGCCCCATGCGGCCTCAGAGACCATGGGAGAAGGAAAGGAGCTGTATTTTTACAGGAAATGCTGAGGATGTGACTTTTTTTTTTTCTTCATTTGCAAATGAAACAGGCCCATCAAAGTCTGAATATTTTCTAGAAATGAAGTTCTGGAAGCATTTCTTTTGGATCAGTCCAAATGTTCAGTGTCAACAAAGCCAAAATGCGTCATTGCAATTTGGACTTTTTCAAACAGAAGTAGAAAGAACACTTAAATTAAATTTGTTCCTAAATGTCATTTTGAACAAAGAGAGAAATTCCTCAGCCTGGAAATGTTGAAACAGACATTTTGATAGCACCAGAATAGTTAATCCTATTAAAATAAAATAAGATGGGAATAAACACATTTTATTCCATTTTTTGGTTTGGGCAAAACTACCATAAAAGATAAAATCCCAAACTTTTTGAGAGAGCCATTTAGCATTGTGTATTCCAAGCAAGGTGATGGGACCCCTGCTCTGTGCTGGAGGCATTTGGGGCTGTAGCAGTGACTGGGTCAGGAGAGGGGAAGCAGCTACGGGGCTCCACCACCCCACCTCCTGCAGGATGCTGTGTCGGGAGGTGCCAGCTCTGCCCACGGTGTCTTGGGTGCACCCATGGTATCATCCCATGGGTGCAGCAGCCCTATGTCACTGCATGGGCATTGCATGCTGTGCTGTTAAAGTGTCTCTGAAATAATCCAACCRAAAAACCATCCCTTTTCAGGACACATCATGAAATGCTGATTTGTTGAACAAGAAATGTTTTGCTCAGAGCACCTCAGGTCTGCCAGGTTTTCACCAGCGCTGCAGCTAAATTCCTTCACATGCCTGCAACCTCCCCCAAAGCAGGAGTCTTGCCCCAGTGCCACCTCTCTAGGACGACTCCAGTCTTGTAGGACTGATGAACTCCTGTGTCAGTTCATTTTAGAGCAAAACCAAGTTAGGAGAAAAAAATATTATCATGAACTGGAACTGTCAAAGCACAAATTGCATTCCCAGATCGCTAGAAATGAGCAAAATGGAGTCTGGTCGGCAGCAGCTGGGGCTCCTCTGCCCTGTTGTTTGCTCAGGATTGTTTTAGGTCTCTCCCTGCGATGCAGCTGCCCTTCCCCATGCTGCAAATTTGGACGTGTGACAGCCCCTCGCATTTGCAGCACCCATTGCCCTGGCAGGGTGGGTGCTAGGTCTCCACCTTCCCCTCCAGGACCGCTCCCTGGGTCTGAGCCACCTTGCCACCCGCCAGGTCTTCTCTTCAATCCTCTGTGGGCTCAAACACCCTCACAAGTGCTCCTGGCTCCAGAGCACTAAAAATCCCCATCTCTCCAGCTACCATGCCTCTCTGTCTCCAGGCTCCCCAGATTTTCTATCTGTTGACCAAAGCATTACTTAAAATATCTTTGKTTTTTTTCACTCAAAGTTGCATGGTATTTAGCCAACGTGTTTTGACTGCAGTGATGAGATTTTTCATCTAAATTGCTAGCAGCTGTAAAATGCAGACCCTGCCTAAAAGGGAGCCAGGACTGCGTACCCGCCACCCCCACAGTCGGCAGGCCAGGAGCTCCGTGCCTCCCCGCCTGCTGATTGCTGCCAGTGGCTGCCTGCGTTGCCCTGCCCCATGCCGGTGACGGCACCATTCGCCCCGCAGCAGTCAGGATCCTGGTCAGAAGCCAGACGGGAGCCTGTCTCCCACGTGAGCCATTGTAATTTCATTACTGGCCATCAATGCACTCACGAATCTCCTGCCATGCTCACGATGCTGAAGAGACACCAGTTCCCATTCCCAGAGCATCCCCTGGAAAGGCAAACGGGAAAGGGATGAGCACAGGCACTGAGAGGCTGAGGGCAAAGACCTTCTCTCGTGCACAGCCCCACGCAGCACACAGCATCTCTTATTTCCATAACCAGCAGCAGAGATGGCTTGGGTGGCGCGAGGGCAGCTTGGCTTCCTCCCCTCCCAGCGCTCCTCCTGAGCAGGGTTGAGCGACAGGCGCCTGGCTGTGGCATGGACCAGGGCCAGGACTGGCATGTCAGTGTATTCATTCATTTTTTTTTCAGATAGATAAAAGCAGACATCAACAGCACTTGGGCTGGATTGCCCTGTGGTTGCCTGACAGCAGAAGCCAACCTCAGATACGGTCGCACAAACACCGAACAGACAATGAGAAGATCTAATTATAGAGAGGAGAAAAGCAGCCATCTAACCAGGCAAAGATTCATATTTCTACTGGCAGACTCAGAGTGGAAGGCAGGAGGACAAAAGAAACAGGAAAGCCCAGGAAACTGGGCTGACTCACGGTTCACTTGACCCCAAGGAACAAATGTCCCCGTCTGCAGGAGTGAGCGCACACAGTGATGGCAAGCAGGTGTCACGTCGGTCCGCCTGGGTGCTGGCAGGTACCGGCGTCACCAGCCGTGCCTCACGCCAAGCAGCCCTTCCCTACCCTGGCACAGGCAGCTAGACATCATTTCAGTGCCTCCTAACCGATGAATCAATATTTAACACTGTGGAAAAACATTCATCTCTGCAGGATGGGCTCTAAAGGCTTTAAAGGACTCGCTCCCAGCTCTTCCATGCTCTCAGGGCATATCCTTTCACCCCCGCTGCAAACCTGCTTCTCTAGCACTTGCAGGCACATCAAAGTGGCAGAGATTGCTTAGCCACTGTATGACTGCCCTGTTTCTTCTCATGTACTAGGGGATATATAGCAAGTAATGAAGCCAATATTGTGTGGGATTGACTTCCCAGCCAGGCTTTGAGGATCTCAAATCAGGTTTCTGGATACTATCATAACAGCAATAATATGGAGAAATCGCTGATGTGTCAGGAGAGAGCACTGCACCTGCAGCAGCAGCTGGGGTCACCCTGCGGAGGATGCAGGGCGGTGGGTGCCAGGGGAGGGCTGCAGGAGTGAACAAGGATGCTGCATGCCCTCAGCACCAGGGGCCAGAAGCACTCCTCAGCCCACAGCCATTCCCAAACTCTCCCTGGTGCAAAGAGCACAGGAAGCAAAGGTGGTGGCTGCAGCAAGCTGCAGGGCAAGCTGCTGGGAGATGCCCATTTGCAGGCGATTTGGGGGGCAGGCTGYGTGTGGATGCTGCACCCCGCAGTGGGTGCACTGGCTAAGACAGCCCTGTGCTGCAGGGTGATGGACGCTGTTGCTGGGCTGGGAGCTGGAAGCTCATGGGGACCAGAGTGCAGACGGGATGAGTTTCAGAGCTCCACTTCCAGCTGATATGCATCTCCCAGGACCAAACTGGACCCCCGGGCTGTTTTGAAAACACTTCTCTCTGCCAGGTGCCTGCTCTGGCTGCTCCCATGAGCAGAGCTCAGGTGGTCCACGGTGCTTTCTTTGACCAAGGGTGATGGTAGTTTGCGTTCATCCTCTGCTCACAAGTACAGGAGTGGGACTGTGTTTTCAGCCCTAAAACATGGAGTGAATATGCTTCAGAGGAGGGGTGAGACACCCTTCTGGGAGGAGGTGAATGAGGGTTGCCTCCTGGCTTTTCTCCAGGAGTTCAGCTGGAGGCAGCAGCTTCAGCATCTATCTTCTGCCCTGGGAAAATGGTCGTTCCTCTAACCTGCCATGGGGTTCCCCATCCCCTCTGGGCTGAGCTTTGCAGACCTAGGCATCCTGAGAGCTGTGAGCACCTGTGATCCTCTCCCGGCAGAGTTTCCTCTCCAGGCATCCCGCAGCCAGGCTCGCATCCTGCCCAGGCAGCCTCTTTGCTGTGCTGCAGAAGTGCCATGTCACCGCAGGATGCCTGGCAATCCCTGTCACCGGCCTGACACAGATGCACAGGCTTTCTCCAAGAGCTGACGTCTGTGAGGTCTTGAGTCAAGGAGCTGCTGCTGCTGCCAGTGCTGAAGAGCTGGTCCAAGAGGAGTGATGAAGTGGAAGCAGAAACAGCTGGCACTGGCACCGGGACCCSCTGCACTCGGTGAGTGGCGTGCGCGTCCTGCCAGCCCGACTGAATTTCCTGAGCTGTCGGGTCGGATGGAGAAGTGCCACGTCAGCCTCATCAGGTCACGTCGTGGGGGGAATGCAGCATGTCAGCAGCGGCATGTGCAGCTCTCACCAGCTGCAGAGCCCCTTGGGCTTTGGGGAGGCCAAAAGAAATGACATCTTGAAGGGAGGCGGTGCTTCGGCTTGGCACAGGGAGGTGGGGTTTTCAGCAGGGATGGGTGACGGCTGGGCTTCACAGCTGCACAGGTCCACTGGTGTTTTATCACCCATCGGTAGAAGCCAAGACATGCCTGCTCTCAACAACTGTCCATGGAGGAGATTTGGCCACCGCCAACACTGAGACCGGGCCACCACATCATGCAGTGGCTCGTCTTGTCAGGTTTGGCGAAGAAGCCAAGTGCGTGGCAGGTGACATACTTTGATAGCTGTCCTTTTCACCTGGTTTAGTGCCAAACTTCTGGGCAGCAGGCAGGGAAAAGGGCAGYGATGGGCGAGGGCAACAGCATTATACCAGCTGGCTCATTCATGCAAACCTGGAGCACGGTGTGCAGCAGCTCTGCATGGTCACAGGGCTGGAGATCTCRGGGGGGTCAGCAGAGCCATAGGGTCCCAGGCCCCTTCCAGCCTTTACACCACAACGTGTAGCCCATCGCACAAATTGTTCAATACACTTTGCTGTGACTTTTCATCCCCGTGCTGCTAGCGGGTTATTCCAGAACTGCCCCAGCAGGCTCGTGGCTTGTTCAATCCTATTTTCCCTTGTGCCAATGTCACCCATTAGCTCAGAAGATTCTCCTCCATGACCCTCCCCGGAGCATTTTTGGGGAGCAGGATGCCCTCTGAGCCGTCCAAACCCTTCCAAAGATGGGGAGGGGGCCACGCTGGGAGTCTCAGAGCGAGCAGGACTGGCAAGACTGTTCCTGATGAGGCCTCACTAATGCACTGTCTGCAGCACTGATGGGTTTCTTTCTCTGGGAAATATTGCAGCTCGGCTCACACATGCCTTTTTTGCTGCTGAACCAAATTGGTAGTTGATGGCCTTTCGGTGACTGACTCCCCCAGCAAGCTCCTTGTGCTTTTCATTTACTCCCAGCTACAGCTGAAGTTCCTGCATCAGTTCCTAAGTACCTGACCTCACATTTGTACTATTGAATTTCCTTCCAGGTCTCTTACTGCAGTCTTTAAGGTCACCCAATCGCTTCTGTTTTATATTCCACTGCTGCCATGCATTGGCTTCCTCCTTTGAATCATCAGCAGGTTTTATCAGCAGTCTCCTACCTTTTGTGCAAAGATCATTAGTGGAAATATTAAGCAAAATCAGACCCCAAATGGATCTTTGAGAAACTCCATTAGTAGCCTGCCTGCAGCTTAGTGCTTGCTGTTTTAACACTATCCATTGCTACCTCCCCTCCAGCCATTTCCCATCTTACCCTTGTTCCTTATCATTTCTCCATTAATCCCCATCTTCGCCAGTTTAATTAATAATTTCTCATGTGCATTACATCAAATGCTTGACTGAGGTTCAGGGAGATGAGATCTACTTCAGTTCTTTTGTCTGGGAAAGCAGATACCTTCTTAAAGAAAGCTATCAAGCCAACCTGCCACAGTATGCCTTTGGTAAATCCATGTGGTATTTAATCCCATTTTCTATTTACTTCAATGCTTTTAATTACAATTTCCTTTAAAATCTATTCTAAAGCCTGGCCTATTGCTCGGGTCAGGTCTCAAGTCGTCTTTTCTCCAGATCCTGTTTTTTCCTGTTTCTGGTCAGCCAGCTCTTCAGACCAGTGAAAGACTCCTGTGGGCACGAGCACCAATGTGGTCTAGAAGAAGAGAGTTATTGGAAATACAGTCTGGGCAAGGTTGGACAGCTTGGAGAAGACTGCCAGCTGTGACCCACAGCCAGCTGCCAGTGGTGTCCTGCTCTGCAGCAGGAGCTGGAAGCCTTACTGGGGAGGAGTCAATGCCCGGTAGGAGCTGACGGACTATCAAAGCCCAGAGCATGGCTGAACCACGATGCCCACACACCCACCGCAAGCAAATATCTAAACCTTCCCAGGAGGGAGCCTCTTGACCAGGGGTGATTCCCCACCACGTGCTGTGCAGGTAGCAGGGTCTCCATACAGGGGAGGTGGGGAGTTCAGAGTCCAGGTCAGCATGTGTCCCCAGGAGGTGACGGTGCCAGTTAGTGCTGCTGTGTGCAAAGATCACGTATCTGCAGACACGTTTCTGTGCTAGAGGTTTCAGAGAGCACCAGAAGGCTTTGGGCTTCATGGGATCAAGCTTGGCATGTTGGACAGGATCAGTCATCAGATGACACCAGAGTAAGGCTGGAAGGACCCACATCATCTCTACATCTGATTTCAATACCCAGGGAGAAGAAATTAAAAAAAGAAGAATGGATGGGCATCCAGGAGAGAGAAAGTGTGGAGAGTTGTAAGGACAGCACCCAGGTGGATCCCTGCAGAGAAAAGCCATGTGTCTAACCCAGCCTGGAGACCTGCACAGCTTGGAGAGGAGAGACTGTTAGCAGTATACTGAGACAAGGAACCCAAGAGAGGAGGAACCAGGGCAACTTGTGCAGCACATGAGATGGGACACCAGGAAATTACCCTCCTTTCCTGCCGAGACTCCTGGCCTGAGCCCCCTCCAAGCCTCCCACCTGCTGGAAAGCAGTGCAGGGATGCACTGTGCCCATGGGGTTCTTCTCATTAAAAGCGGGTAATGCTGTTCTGCCCCTTTGTGTTGGCATTTCATGAGGCTGTTGAGTTACTTCAGTTGTGGGATGCTTTCCTCCTTGTGCACCTCAGGCTGCTCAGTGCACACGCTCAACCGGAGCCGCTGGACCTGCAGTACACTTTTCCTGACTCAGCTCATGTATAAACCATGGGACTGCCCCATAATGTTTAACCCAGAAAAGTGATGGCTGAAAGACATGTGATAGCTCTTGATAAATATTTTGGGGAGAAAGAGAGGGAGGGAAGGGTAAACATCAGCACGGCAGCTTGTTATTATTTAAACTATAGGCCAGTGTTGGCACAAAAGCAAATGGGATAAACTATTCATGAATATATTTTGAGTAGAAATTGGAAAAACTGCTGAAGCCATCAGAAGATCAGCGTGGCTGTGGAAAAGCCTCCCAAGAGGAGCAGGGAGGGGTTGGCTCAGAGCCTTTTCGCTGTTTATGAAAGAGAGCCTCAGAGTCTCTTGGGTTGTGCAGGGGCAAGGAGGAAGGGCCCTATACCCCAGGGGTCCACATGAGAGGAGCTACACCATACCCTGTTGCCTCCCCATCCCTCTGCCCTGCTCAGATGCCATCACTGCCCCAGGAGGCTTGTGCTGTGCCTTGTTGTGGGGCTCAAAGCTTTCCTCTGGAGAGGTGGGAAAAGACTTGTGGGCACCAGCACCCCTGGAATTACCGTGTCTGAACATTGCACTTTCCTTATTTATCCAGCTCTTGATTTTCTTTGCTTAAGAAACAGGAAATTTTTCTTCCCTATTAGCAACAACTAGAAACCACTCTCCTCTAAGCTGGGCCCTCTGTTCAATCAGGACAAGCAAAATTATTTTAAATTCTTGAACTCTTTGCTGGGAAAGTGTCCCCTGAAATGCAAGTGGGTGCAGCAGTAAGGGACAGAGGTGGTGGTCACTTTGTGGGAGAGGAGTGGGGCTGGAGCCACCCGCACTGTCACCCATGAGGTGACGGAAATTGCTCCCAAGGAGCTATTTGGGTTTGGTACGAGGCACTGTGGTGATGGTGATGGGTGGTGGGTGAGGAGAGAACAGGGGTGCCCCACATGGCATGGCATGACCTTGACTCTGACGGACCCCACGTGACTGGAGGTGGCTCTCACACCACCACTGTGCCCAGACTGAGTGTCCCCACACAAGGACAGGAATGAGATGGCAGGCCTGGGTCTCCTCCCAAACACGAGTTACCTGACAGCATGAGGCACCGTGCCATAGACACTGGGGGTGCAAAATCATGTCCCTCTATGCTCCTGCCCAAGCTTTGCATGGAAGATGTGTTCTCATCTCTTGGTAGGTCCCAGTGTTGAATAAGGGCATCAAACGTCTGCAGCAGCAGCTACAACAAACCCTTTGCCCAGAAGATGCACTCCAGACTGGAGACCCTCAGAGAGCCCCATGTCCTCCCCAACTCCTGCACTGTGCCTGCCCCTATTCCTCCGTCTCCCTCACCCTTCTCCCTGCACTCTCTTGCTCTCTTTTCCTGGGAAGCTGGCACAGCTGGGATAGACGCCAGCTCTGCTAGGGCTTGTCTGAGCTTGCTCCTGACCTTCAGCTGATGGATCCACGGAGAGGTTCCACTGACCCTGCGCCCAGCTCCCAGTAGGCTTGACTCTGAGATTGCCATGTAGGGTACAACCAACAGGTCATCTCCCAGCTTCAGAGAACCCTATCCTGAATTGACAGAAGTGCCTGTGAACCACAAACAAACTAAAAGACTGTGTTTGTATTTGTGTTTTTTTTTCAGTAACATATGTTTAGTAGCAGATGCTTCCTATGGGAATGTGACCAAAGAAGGGACGCCTTTGCCTGACCCTCTTTCCACACTGTGCAGATCCAAGGGGAAAATGGAGAGCAAACATTTGTTTTCAGAGGTTCAGGAAGCTGCATTTCCACCCTGACAGCCCCTTCGCCCTGCACAGAAAGCCTCTCTGTGTTTGCAAAGATCTGTTCTTACCAGCTCCATTGTATAAACAACTGTGTCCTCTTGCCAGCCTGCATTTATCTCATAGCAAAGCTCAGATGCAGATTATATACAAATGAGGTGTAGCCTAGGAATTTTTGGTTAGTTCCCAAAGCAGCCTGAAGTAACTGCTGAAAACATTGCACATCTTTGAACTAGTGAATGAAAGAGTCAGAGGAGTTCCTGGAGCTTCCCCAGAGCCTGAATTTTGGACACCTATTACTTATATGTGCTCTTCAGACACTAAGAATTTGCCAGCTCTTCCTAATAAAAGCCTGAAAATACCTTTTAACTGGACCAGGCCCTGACCCCTGAAGCCCAGGATCACAAGGAGCTCCAAAGCAGAGGCTACTCACGGGGAGCATYTCCTCCCCGGTCCAGGAGCATATCTCCATCCGTGGGCTGGTGTCCCACTCTCCACATGGATCCTTTTCCATTTATCCTCCTCCTTGCCCCTATCATGTTTAGACACAGAAGGTGGAGGCACGGTATGTACCAGTATGTACCAGTATGGGTGACTGGAGGAGTGGGACAGGGGTGGAAAATTCAGCCTCCGTGTCCAGATCCCAGACAGACTCTTGGTCATCTCTGGAGTTCGTCCAGATGACTTGGTTGTCTCTGGAGTTTGCAGCCATGTGCTGGGGCTAAACCATGTGCTCCGGCCTAAAGACACGAAACTGCTGTGCAACCTGGTCGGTAAAACATGTTGGAGCAGCATGTAACCTGTTACAGTCATCAGTCTAGCTCTGCCTTTCCCTGCGAGCAATGCCTGGATCTCCTACCACACACATGTGCTATGCCTCACTGGCTACAGAAGCAAATCTCTGATTCTGCCTGTGCTGCAGTGGCATCAGCTCCAAGGCAGGGCCTCCAGCAGTGAGCTGCAGCCATGAGAAATGCTGAGTGGACTGTTAGTGCCAAGAACATCTCCTCCCTCRGCAAAAGGAGCCCTGCTTTTGTCACTTCCCATTTCTCAACTTTCAAAAACGGGATGTTCAACTTTGCAGTCTCCAGCCTTCTCCCGCTGACTCCTTCATGCTCCCCGTTGCCACCTCCAAATAGGAACCAACGCTTTCATGCAGCTGAACTAGCAGGCGGTGTCAGCAGGTCTTGTCCCCTCATCCAAGCACGCCTGTGCACAGCCCTGGCTCTCAGGGATTTTTTTCAGCTGGTGCAATTGCCCAGTGTACAAGCAAGCACCAGGAGCAGGGTTTGTCAAACTAAAAGTGCTCTTCTGTGGAGCTCCTGAGTGTTAGACGACAGTGCTGCAGCTTGTCAGCTGAGCTGTGACGGAACTCCTCACGCAGGTAAACCCTGCAGGCATCTGCAGGCAGGAGTGCTACTGGGAGAGGGGACAGTGTGGGATCACACAAAGCCCCTCCTGCAGAAACAATTCATGGGCAGAGCTGTGCTTTCTGTGGTCTGGATGGGTTTGCTTGCTTGGTTTGGGTTTCCTATGGTGGGTATAAAAGGCTGCTTCCCTGGGATAGCTTCATCTGTGCAAGTTTTGCTTGGTATCATGTGGCGGTATTTGTGTACCAGCAAGGCACTCCTCCTGTCGAAAATCCCCAGTGAGGTTATTAAAAAACTAGTAGCTTCACTGTGATGCTAATCTCAGTCAAGTGGCAACAGGCAGCTGCCTGCTCATATAACCTTTTCCGTGTGCCTTTGTCTCTCTGGTTTTCACTAATGAATTATGATTAACCAAAACATATAGCCTTACAGCTTGATATTGCAGCTATTTGTTGTCTGTCCAAAGGGCACAGTTTCACTAAAGTTTCAGGCACAGCAGGGGAAAATGGCTGGATCTGTGGGCCTGGGGAAGAAAGGAGCCTCCTTCTCAACAACAGCAAGCTCCTCAAACCATAGACCCATTTGACCCAGCACCCTGATTTATAGGAAGGATCCCATGGCAGCAACCAACTCCTAGGAGAGAGGACAGATTTCTCAGTTCAAGTCCTGAAGACAGATTTTGGAAAGAAAACTCCTCTGGGGTGACTGTCAAAGCCTATCTGTGACACCTAAGTCCCCTGGCTCATGAACAGCATCTGAGGAGCCTTGCAGCCCAGTGGCTGGAAATAGCAATCCTGCCAGGAGGCAACAACCATGCCTCAGAGAAGTACAGGGCTCCTCTGGCTCCATGCCACTACCTGGTCCTCCATCCCAGGAGGCTGCCAGCATGCTCTTGCAAGCTCCAGAGGCTTTTGCTCATTCTCCTTTGGCAGATATTGCTAAAACCCACAGTCCACTCAAAGAATTGCAAAATACGGTCACTGGCAAGAACAGAGAGGAGTGCCTACAATCCTTGCTTCAGGTCTTGTGATTGTAATTAGCACAAATGTACTTCCACGAGCTATTTTAGATAGAGTCTCCTCATGACAATCTGTCAAACTCTGAACATAAAGTCCTCCAAATCACTTAAGCTGATGCCAGCACAGAAGCCCTATATCTGTAGAGTTGCCTGTAATTTAGATCTGAGATTTTAAGGTGCTCCAGACTCACTTTTCTCTGCTCCTTCCCATCAGCCCGGAACTTCAGTCTCGCAGACACCTTTGCCTGTTGTGCTCCATACAGATCCCATATATCTTGGTTTTGCTGGGATGGTCCCAGGTCTCAGAAGTAGCACAAATGTCTTTGGAGTTTCTTACTTGGAAGTGCCTTGGGCGTATTCATCTCATCAATCTAAACACTTCATTTTTTAAATATTATCTGTCAGCAGCTGCAGAAATGTTTGTGTTGGAGGCATAGCCCCCTCACAGGGGAGCCAGCTCTGAGACGACAGGAGCGAGCCATTCCGGGTGACAAGCACTCTGGTTCATGAGCGGTGAAGGACAGTGTGTGGAGCTGTGATGTGTTAAACCCAGGTTGGCATGCTTCTGCAACTGACCTCATACTCTTGCTCCGCTTTCCAGAGCCTCCAGAGCCACCAGAAACTCCCCAGGCCAAGCAATTTGTCCATCTTCCTGCAGAAGCTGACAATCTCAAGTCCAGAAGACATTAAAAAAGACACATGCATTTAGAGGGACACCAAAAGGTGCCTTTCTGCCTCAAGTCCCCCATAATTTGGAGGCCAGAGTGTTTCTTTTCCCTTCAAACCTGTTCCCTGCTTTATGTCACAGGCTGCAAACCCAATATGTCCAACGGACCCACCTAGTCACTTCCCTTGGGCAGGACACCAAAGGCAGTGCCCTCACTGGTGGGCTGAAGCCGTCCCCAGGTGTACTTCAGACCCACACCGTGCAGCTCGGGGCTCACTGGGTCCTGCCCTGGTTCTTGCAGAGGAGCTGCCAGCAATGGGGCATTGGCTGAGGAGCTCCCTTGGATTGTAATCAGCCATGCATGAACAGAAATTAGATCTGTGCAGGTCTGCAGTGGGGTCTGCACTGTGAAGAGTTTGGATAACTTCATGGGCAGGGCTGAAAACTGACTAGCTGCCACAGGGGATTTTGATATCCAAGGTGGCATTTTGGGAAGTCCCACAGAAGTCCAGCAGGGACCATACCACCCCACTCAGGAGCTTCCCATGTTGCTCTTGCAAACCTCAGAGAAGGAGTCCATCAGGCACCCTGGGAAATGGCTGTTGTTGGTTTCCTTTTTGTTTTCAAAATGCTGACAACTACTATTTGTCCCTGGATGGTTTTTTTGCTTTGGGCTTTTCTTTCAGTTCTTGTGAAACTGAATCATTTTGTGACCAGACAGGAACCTGGACCTGCTCTGAGCCTACAAACACAGCAGCAGCTAATACTGCTGCTGCAGCTCTTGGCTCCCAGCCTGACGCTGCTGCCCACGTGTGTCCCCGCTGGGCATCACCGGTGCTGGAGCGCCTGCAGGTGGGACAGCCTGCTCACGGCGAGGGTGGTCACCTGCCAACCAGGTGCTCCCATTGTCCATAGGTCAAATTAACCATGATGAAATTTGGGGCAGTTCCTAGCTCTGCCCCACCTCACCACCCCTTCCCTGCAGTGTCGAGGGTGCTGTTTTACCGCACAMTCTGCCTCATCGCTGTCCTGCTCGAGCATCCCCGTGCTCTGCATCCCGGCCCTTGGCACTTCTCACGTGTCCGCTCTCATCACCGTTACCCGTGAGCCGCTGGCTGCGGCTCCCAGATGCTTCCCAGGCACCCTGATGCACGCTGTGGCCAAGCTCCCACCCCTGTTGCTCAGCTGCCCAGATGTGTGGGAAGACTATGGGGCTACTGCCCACATTACCTGTCTTTGCTCTCTCCGCTCGGCGCCTGCCCATTTCCCGAGCAGGGCAATGCCTGGCCTTGATGTTTGTGACACTCTGGCCTGGCTCGCTTTGAATTAATAACATTCATTTCACAGTGCCAGGATTTCACTGAACCCTTTTCCTTATTTTTCACATGATTGCCAATCTCTTTTGTTTCACTAGCCGAGTCTAACAATTTCTCTAACTGTCCAAAAGAGCCATTAATCAAATGAGCAGCCCCTGCTCCACGCTGTACGTGAGACACATTTGTGTGCACAGCCCCGTGGAAGTCAGCCATTCCTTCGCATGGCCAGGCTCGAGCTCTGCAGCACGTCCTGCAGCCTCACCACGGACCCGCTCTTCTCCGTTGACTTTGGCTGCTGTCCTGGCTGTGGTTCGCAGCATGTGAGCCTGGGATCCTTGCTGGGACCTGGCTGTGCTGCTGTGCAGTGCTCCTCAGCTCCCCGGCTAGCACAGGTGGAGGTCCTGCTGAACCTCCTCACCTGGACCTCTGTTGAGTCCCGACCAATGCAAGCTGTCATCTGGTCCCAGGCAGCATGCAAGGATTGGTGCCAGCTCTGGAGAAGTCGGTCCAGGGGAACTTCTGCAGCATCATCAAGGCTTGGCTGCTCAGCCTAGAATCAGCTCCCTGCCTGGTTCATCTCCCTGCATGGTTCATCCCCCTGCCTGCCCCTGCCTTGTTCATCCTCCCTTCTGGTTCATCCCCCTGCATGGTTCATCTCCCTGCCTGTCCATGTGGACTGCAACATGGACCTRAGCCATTACTGCATGGAGGAGGGTAGCAGCAGTGGAAAGAGAAGGGAGTGCCTTGCACCCGAGCAGGGACAGCCTGACTTCGTGCTCCTGTGGGATGCAGAGAGGGCAGAAAGAGCAGGGGTTGTCATGCCTTAACCGGCTCTGCATGTGGGCTGTGCAGGATGGTTGCCTGTGCTTTGCCAGCCCTCAGGGTTCTGCACAAGGCAGTTCTCTGGGCCCCTCATCTCTTAGCAAGTGCCAGGGAGGCCAGGGCATGCTGGCTTCTTTCTGTTTTCATGAAGCCTTATGGTTCCAGTGAGACATGTTGGGGGTCAGCTCCTGAACCCCCTTTGCCAGCCCTGGTTGGGCAGTTTGAGGCTGCACTTGAAACTATGCCTGAACATCTGAGCCCTCAGCAGAGCTTTTACTTCCAGGCAATTGGCTTTGACCTCTTTGTAGCTGTAGGGCATCTCTCTGTGTCTCCTAGAAAGCCTCTAGACAGAGCTTGAACTCCTTCCAACCCTCCTAGATTTTTTTTCATATGCTTCAGATATTTGCTTCCTCTCCATTTAGGCATAAGAGGTCCCAGCTTCCTCGGACACAGTGTTTGTACAGTGTCTTTTTTTGTCACTTGGCCTCCTTGCAAAATGCTTCCTGTAAAGATGAAACTAGGCATAGGGTCAGTCTAATCTGACCAGAGGTAGGCATCTTCACCTGACTTAATCACCCTGGGCTCCTCTTACAGCAGGTTTGGGGTGTGTGCCAGAGTAGATCAGACGTATTTTGCCTGGAAGTTTATTCTTCTCTGCAGTGAGTGCAAATGAAACAGAAATGAGTGGCCCAGTTGGCAAGATGTACACTACAGACATCTAAAGTCAGGTGAGATGAACTCCGCCCGGGCGTCTGAGCACACTCCTTCCTCTGCACACTCACACCCACACGCACACACACACACTGCATCAGGCAGGGCAATATCTTTTTCCAGGAACCATAGCACAATATCAGCACCTGCAGAGGGGAACTCAGCAGCAGTGAATTGATTTTCCTGCAGGGCTTTTAGCTAATAGGTGTCCTGCTCTCACCCACTCCCATCCCACGTGTTCGTTATTCCAGAGGCACTGCCTTGCCTTCCCAAGGCTAAATGTTTTCTCACTTGCTAGGGAAGATCTGGAAGGCTTTGTCTAGTGGCATAATGTAGCAGCTGTGGCACAAAGCCTTAGCTAATAACATGGGGAAAAAAGGGCAACAGTGACCTTGCATATGACACGAATAATTAAGGCAAGTCAGGCCTGTAGGAGCACGAGGAGAATGACCTGAGAGTGTAAATATGCACGCCAGCAAGATAAAGAGCATGCATCTGAGCAAGGAGGTGAGCATGACTGTGAATTCATGTGCCATGGTCATGGTTCACCATGGACGTCCTCCTCCACTCGCATCCTCTTTGATCAGGGGGCCACCGACCATGCCAGGATGCAGAAGAAATGGGATGGTAGATGCTATGGGTCTGTCTTCATGTTGGAGGTTGGGCAAAAGCTGCCACAGGCATGGTCCTTGAGTTGCAGCTGATCACAGGCTCAGGTGAAGCTCACAGGTTTGCTTTCTTCCAGGCAAATTGTAAGAAACAGCTAGATGTCCCTTTTTGTCATGTTACCTGGAAGCAAGCATGCTCGGAAGCAGCTAACATCAGGGTGATGGAAGTGCTGCACTTCAGGGACTTGATGTGCAGGGAACTGGAAGGGGCTGGGATCACTTTGTCTGGGGAAGAGATGATGAGTGGGGATGTGGTACAGGGTACCTGTTCATTACAGGTATCACATAATGAACAGCCTATCCCCCTGCTCGCCTTTTCTCAAAGTGAAAAAGAAAGTGCCAGACCATTAAACCAGAAGGCAACCTAATTAAAACTGATAAAAGGAAACAGTTTCGCATGTACAGCAAAAGCTTAGCTGGAGGGACTCATGGCCACAAGGCATGCCTAAGGATGTGGATTTAGCAGGGATCAGGAGAGGGTTAGATCTGTAAATGGGTTAGATGAGGTCCTTGGTGGCCACCCTTGGACGGGATCACACATTTGGCTTAGCCAGGAGATAAGCCTGCATGCTTTGGGCCATAAACCAACCACTTGCTCACCCTCTCAGGCATCTGCAAGGAAAGGGATCCCCGGCTGGGGATATGGCAGAACTTCGTCTGGAGGCTGGAGACGAGGCCAGACAACAGCCCGAAGAGGAGATGCAGGCTGCAACAGTAGCAGTTGAGACTGGGAAAGAAAACGAGAGGGTCATGGAGAAGAGCAGCAAAGCTGGACTGTCCCACTGGAGACAGGACCTGACCACAGCTTCCCTGGATGCATGAGATGCCTCGTCCCTGCTGTGGGACCCCGAGAGCTGCCAGCTCCCTCTTTCTGGGGAAAATTGGTCATTGGGTGAGATGTGGAGAGAAGAGAACAGGAGTCTGCTTCTGATGGCAGAAACGAAGAGGGAACAAAGAGCAGGAGCTGGTTTCTGAGCAAGATGTGGCTGTCAGAAGCAGGGGGACTCTGGGCAGGGTGGGAAAAGCTCTGGAGGTGCAGGGATACTTGGCCCTTTGGGGGACAGGCTGATGTGGACAGGAGAATGCAGCTGTGCTTACAAATCCCAAAGATAGGAAACCCCAATAGTTTAAACAGGGATGGAAACGCCTCTGGCACAGAAGTCAGGCTGCAGAGCCTGTGCCTTGTAGCTGCCAGTATCAGTGCCCATTTGGCCTGATATCTCTGGGAGGAGCCCTGACACATCCTCATGGACATCTGGGACCATCCAAAATCGGTGCTGCTTACAGATCTCCTGGCACAGCACAGTCACCAGACAAGCGTTGGTGAAAGTCTTGGTCCCACAGCCCCTCGGGGAGGATGCCCATGGCAGGCAGTGATCCCTCCAGCCAGGGGGAGAAGCAAAGGGCACCGTCAGCCCCAGCCCAGAGAAAGCTCCACACAGAAAGAGCCGCACCGGTGGCAAATCTATACAAAATCCTTTCTAAACACAAACAGACAGAATGTTGTATGAAAGAGCTTTAAAGAATAGAGAAAGGCACACTAATAACTCTTGGTAGGAGCCATGACCCCAGCGATGAAAGCGTCAGTCTGGCTATTTGAATTGTAGGGATTTTCAAAGAGACTCCGAGTGTGGCAGGGACCCACAGGCATTTCAGAAAGGGGGAGATGTGAATGGTAAAGTTTGGGCTGCTTTGACACGCTAGCCTCTCCGGCACGGATAAAGGATCTCTTTCTAATCAGCAGTGCTGGGACCCAGCGGAGCACAYGCAGAGCGGGGGTTCCCAGGGTACATTATGAACATTGAATTCACACACCAAATAGCAAGCAAAAGGAGGAAAAAAAAAGCAGTTCATATAATTAAACTGCGACTGAAGAGAGAAACAGCCTCGGTGCTGGGTGAGCTGGGGAGTGCTGGAGTCAGGCAGCTGGAAAGAGGGAATGAGGGGGCAGGGGGAGCAATTGTGGTAAAAACCTGGAAAATTCATTTTGAACAAACTCATTAGAAAGATTGCAGCCCTGTCCTCAGAGGGGCAGAGGAAGAGCTATTGTAGAGTGCTATTGTGCTGCTCAGGAAGGACTTGGTGCTGCAATGGCACCAGACTATGGGAGGTGGATGGCAGGGCTCCAGGGCTCTCCGTGCCGGGAGCGTTAAGCCCTCTCGGGCCAGCAGCTCCAAGGAGCAGGTGGATTAGGAATTTCCTTGGATGCAGAGCAACCACACGTGGAGGATTTGTCCTACTGAGCCGCTGTGCTGGCCAGTGCTGAGCACTCCCGTTGGCAGAAAGAGAGGCTTCCTCTTCACCATCTTTCTTAAAGCTGCCCACCGGTGTGGGTTTGCAGTTTTGATCCAGCAGTTTTACCAGCGCCCCAGGGGCGCAGGGGCTGGAGGGAGTGGCAGAAGAACTAGGAAAGAACAGAGCAGGACCTTGAGAGAATTCAGCTGTTCCAGTTTAACCTGCATGAACCAGTGCTTTACCCCAAAATCAAGCTAGTGCTTGTTTTGCTCCCTCTAGACATATGCCCTTTTTCTCACAGCAAAGCTTTTAGCCATGAGGGTTGGCAGCTCTCCGCACTGCTCCAAGCTGCCTGGTGCACCATCCCCAGGGGACACCAACAACAGACTGTGGGCAGTGGAGAGCCCATCAACCTGGACCTCTGCTATGCACACTTGGGTTTGGTAAGCAGGACCCCAAAGATATTGCAAGACTGGCTGCCCTTCCCACCTGGGGCTGCAGGACTTTTTTTTTAAATTTTTTTTGGTGAGGTGTCCATGTCCATGTTTGTTATAGATTTTACAGTACAAGGGTATTCAGAAAGGCTATTTGCACAAGACTATTTGCACTGGGCCAGATCCCCTCATGGGCACCAGTGTCATGGGAGCTCCCCTTGTTGCTTGAGGGATGTTGAGCACCCAGGGTTGCACCTAAGGAGCAAAAGCTCCTTGCAGGTGGTGGCAGGACGACAGGACATTTAACCCCCATCTCTAGCAATGCTGTAGGGTGCTAGTGTGATGGGGACCTTCCGCTTTATCTGTCAGCAGCAACCTGTACACAAACAAATCCCCACACCAAGCACTTGCCATACCCTCAGTGGTGAAATGAAACTCAACGCTTAGACATGACTCCAAGGAACTGATCCCATCGCCTCTGACTTCCCACAGTTTCAAACAGCGTGCAGGTGGGGAGCACAGCTGGCAATAAAGTATGATCTGCCCTGTGTTATTGTAGCGTGGTTTATAGGGGGAATTAACTGGTGAATGGGGTTGTTTTTACTGGCCTGATGATCTCTGCCATGAGGTTTCTCACTGGGGGCAATTCAAAACATGCTTTATGCCGCCATGTGTGCTGGCTCTTCTGTGCAGCAACACAAGAAGGAGATATCATGAAAGCATCTGGGCTGGGAGTACATGTAACTGTCGTTGAGGTTCAGTGCAAAACTTTATTGCCAGGAGAAACTGCAGAACAGCTGCCGTTGCTTTGACAACAGCCGAAGCAGCCTGGTCCCTAGGTGAGGAGGATGTGAGCTCGGTGTGAGCTGTACGAGCGTGTCTAGCAGTACCACCAGCTCCGGTGCACTCGCTGATGGGACTGGCTATGAAGACACAGGATGTGCCTTTTCTTGCCCCAGCAGATGATAATCTCTCGCCTTATGAATACCTGCTTTTTGGAGCAAACCATACCTCAGCGGTATTAAAAAGCTCCAGTCCCTGAAATAAAACCCTTACTTTCCAGGGTGGTCTAGCTGGCAGCTCAGCCACACAGTGCTGCATTAGTCAGAAGGTACTGTGTGGAGGTCCACCTAAACCCAGGGTAGATGTCTCTGTCTGGGGACTCCTGACTCCCACCCTGGGCCCCTTACTAGAGACAAGCTGGTGAAAAGAAACATCCAAAATCTCAACATACAGGTCTATGACTCCTTCACCACTGGATCAAATGAAAGAACAGGTCTGGGTGTACTGCCAGAGTACAAAATGTCTGGTAAGCATTATACCCAGCAAGGCAACAGGGCTTGAAACCACGATCTCTTCCATTTGGCCAAGGTTGGGGAGTGCCCATTTGCAGTGCCATTCGTCCCCATTCACTGCGGAGGAAGCCTACATGTTTCACCCTGGGTTTGGTTTCCAAGTCACTTTGAGTGTGGCTGTGCCTGGGTCTTGGACATGGCTGTGCAGCCTTCAAAACTCCAGACCCTGGGCACTGAAAAACCACCATTGTTTTGGGACACTGAAATCATTGGTCTCCTGAGTGCTGGGGAAAATTTTCTCCAAATTCATTTACTACACTGTAGTGTTTGACGAGCATTCATTGTGTGCCAGCTTCTTGCAAGCTGGAGCCCTGTCTTTATGGCTTCCTTATTTTTCCAGAGATCTACTGTCAGAGGAATTGTCCTGTAAATGCTGGAGTGCACAGGAACACCAGAACTACTGGGCTGGGTCAGAGCCAGAGCCTGTCTGCTCTGGAACCCTGACTTCGGTGTCCTTTTTCCATACCAAACATTGGCTGGCTTTCCTTCACGTTCTGGATTTTCCCCAGGACCATTCCCAGGGTCACGGACATTCCCATGACTCACTCCAGGGCAACGCATGGTGAGAGTGACAAAGTGGAGACCAAGAAAAATGCTGCAGCATCAGCAACCTTTGAGCAAACGCTTCCCTAGAGGGAAAAGGACCAAGAGCAATCAGCCTATGTCCACAGGGTGCTGTGCTGGATGTGCATATCAATTGCTAAATCTCAAATGTCCCTTCAGCTGACCACAGTAAACATCACAACTCACGGCCAACCTCAGTAGGACAACAGTAGCTATCTCCCAGAAAAGAACTTTTCATTTTATAAAGGGCTTTCCAGGCCCATGCGAGATCTCCAGCCAGGTCAGATACCTCCAGAGGTCCAGATAAGAAGAGATGAGGAGCTTGGGATCATGGCAGGAGCTTGGGATCACGAGGAGCTTGGGATCATCTCAGGCTGCTGGCGGAGATCAGGACAAATCTCCAAGAAGGGCAGGGGAGATCCTGCCTCAAAATTGAGAAAGAGAGGGCAGAGGCAGGCATGGAGGGACACAGCTTTGTGAGCATGGCCGTGCTGCAGAGCTGGGGGGACAAGGTCTGACATGGAGAAGTGTTTTGCTGGCGCTGATTAGTCTGCACCACGAGGGAGAGAGGGGCACGCCCCAGGGACCCGAGGCAGGCTGCTCGCCTTGGGTGTTTTCATTCAGTTTTCCTTCCCTGCTGAGCTTGATGCTTCCTCAGCATGAGCAGGGCCTGACACATAAAGATGGGGAAGCAAATCCCAGCCTGCTTGCTTTCAGCCACATTATGAATGGCTACAGGGATTAGTCCTCTCTGGAGCGAGGATGCGCTGCCGGGAATGTCATTAAGAACATGCTCGTCTGCCTTCAGCGCTGAAGTGGTCATTGCACATGCGGGGGACAGGAGGCAGGAGGGCCTGATATTAACCGCCTGGGTTACAATAATGTCATTTACTTTTCCCAGGGGACAGGAGGCAGCTCGGATGACAGATGTGTCAGCACTTAGTCAGAGCRTTGCTGGATAGGTTACTTGCTAAGTGAGCGTGTAGTACAGTGCTGCAGATTTTCTGGTATCTCACGGGTCTGGGCTGTGGGACCCCTTCAGAAACCACAGCTCTGGACTAACTATGAACTGACAACATCTAGATGTTCTAAAAAAGTGATGATGTCCACCTGGGAGGAGGTTCTGCCCAGGTCAGAGAGAAAGGGAAAGGTGATGGAGAGATCAAGGAAGAGCATAACAAATCACACTGAACTTGGTCACAAGTTTTGGGGAGAAAAAAAACCATGATCCAGGGTCAAGGGACTCATGTGATTGAATTTCAGCATGGACTTGGCTCCAATGGAGACCTACTCAGTCTTGCTCAGTGCATAATTCTCTTGTCCTCAGCTAGGTTGGACAAACTCCTCTCTCCTGACTCAGGAAGCCGAGCGTGACCAGCAGACGTCTAGCCAGGCATTGTACACAAGAAAAGATGGATGAGATCCCATCTTACCCTTGAGCTGGTAGGGAGAAAAGGGGAAGTGGAAACAGTACACGTGGGCTGCCTGCTCTCCCTGCCACCCAGGCTGCCTGCCAGCCAGGTGCCACAGCTCCTGCAAGCACCTTGGAGCCATGGGCTGGACCYTGGGGTCCTCCTGGCATGGCTCCGATGTGGTGCTTGCCCAGGCAGCGTTGTGGCCAGAGCTGAGCACCACCCTGCACATTGACTCTGGGCCTGGCCAGCTTGCCTGGCACTACAGTTCCCAGAAGGTTTCTTGGTCATTTCAGCACCATCCATGCTGCTCAACATCCAAATATCCATGGAGACAAGACATCACCTTCGCCAAGCCTTTCCTGCACAGAAGACAGTGCCCTCTACACTCTGGCAACAGTGAGCTGCACATTTTTGACCTCCGGGCTCAATTACTGCAGCTCATTATATCTGGGAATGGAGCCAAGCAGGCTGAGAAAGCTTCCACTGGTGCAAAACGTAGCAGCCTGCATGTTCAGATGCCTGGGGGCTGCGATCCATCAGCCTGCAGCTACTGCTTCTTTACCCATATTCCCAATTAACACAGCACCCCTGCCAGACTCCAGCCCAGGATCTGAAGCATCTCACACTTGCTGAGACCGGCTTTCTCCCAGCAGCAGGCTTTTCAGCTGTCCATGTCCGGGGCTGAAAAAGGGGAGATCGTGGCAGAAGACAGCCCTTCCCAGGCAAGAGGCATGACATCCACTTCTCCTGGTGGACTCTGTGATCTCTCTTGCTTGCTCTCTCTTGGTCTGCAGGTCTTATCCCTTGATAAGTGGGGCTCTCTGGTCTCAACTGGGGTCAGGCACCCTGGCAGAAGGGGAAGGTGGCAGGGGCAGAGGATGGGGCAGCCGTAGGCACAGAAGAGGTGGCAGAGAAGGGCAGGCGAAGCAGCCCTGGCTGAAGTGTGTCCCTGCCAAGCCATGAATCCTCGCAGCCAAAGCAGCCAGGTCCCCTGCTCCTGGGTCTCYGTTGACTTGGGAGAGCAGGAACCAGCACTAATACCCCTGGTCTGCCCTCAGGGATGGGGATAGTCCAGACTCSCATTTGGACATGCAGCTCCCATGGAGATTGGCAGGAGGAGCTGGGTGTCTCCCTTTGAGCTTCACAAATGTGGCTCCCTCTCTGCCTTTGGTCTCGTCTTCCTTTTGCCTCCCGCTTCGGTCTCTTCCGACAGGCTCTTCTGCTGCCCTCGCAGGTAAATTGGCAAACACCGCAGTGATACCTGAGCAACGGCATCCCTTTCGCCCCTCTCCCACCCTCTCGTTTCATCCCCTCCCCTCCCCCAGCCTCACTAACTCACTCTCCTGCTAGTTTATGGCCAGAACATTTTGTTTGCAAAGTGCTGTCAGATGCGACATTAAGAGGCGCAGTAAATCAGAGCACAGGGGCCTCTCCAAGCCTCTGCAGATGAAAACCTTTTATCACAATTTGGATCTGTTTGCACTGGTATGAAAATTATGGCTCCAGTTTAGCATCAACTTCCCATTATTCATGTCCCTGTGAGCAGCGCCTGCTAAATTGGATTGTTTCAAGCCTCCCCGCCCTGCCGGCCCTGAGAGCCCGGCAGATCCCGCCCGRCTTCCCATCCTCACCTTGATGTCCTCTCCCAGTGGGATGCGAGCGGGAGGGAGGTTGCAGCACGCTGTGCATGCTCCTGGCTGGAGGAGGGCTTGGGAGCGAGGAGAAGAGGGATGCCAGAGCAGACGGAGAGGCTTCTTTCTGCGTSGGTGTGCTGGCATCCCGTGCTGAAGCAGGCAGAGTCCCTGCTCTGAGCTGCAGCCCGATCTCTGCTGCTGCCACCCCCTAAGGTGGGAAGTGCAGGTTGCTGCCTGCGGCTCCGTGCACATCCCTTCCTCTGCTCCTCTGTGCCCAGGCACTTTCTGGTTACTGGTAAGTGTTTGGAAGAGAGAAGCAGAGTCGATGGGTTCAGGAAGGAGGGAAGGAAGAGGGAGAAAGCTCTAGCAGGGATGCAGATGGAGCTCGAAGGAAAACGAGTGATTTTCAGCCACACTTTAATTGTTGTTATATCATAAGAAATCGGGATGCGCCTCCTCCCCATCCTGCCAAAGAGGCCAGCCCAGATTCCTCGGGGCAGAGAGGGACAGTGGCCAGCTGTAGGGACAAGGAGTGGGGCAGGCTGGAAGGGAGGGCCTTGCTCCTCGGTGTGCTGTCCCAGGCGAGAGCCGGGAGCAGTGCTGAGCCCTGGCAGGTAGCTGTCTCTTGCTTTGGCCAGGGGAGGCCATGGCTCTTCCCAGCAGCAGCAGAACAAACCTGCTTCACCCCAGGGGCTCTGCCTCTCTCCATCCTGGTGCTGCAAGGGTTGCAGTTTCAGGGTGCGCAGTTTAAGACAGGGACTTACTGGGGCTCAGTGCGTCATGGCAAGTCATTAGCGGTAAGAGATGGACCGAGAGACAAGGTCTGAGGGGGCAGCTCAGCGTAGGGCACCTGCTGATCTGGGCAGTGGTCCCCAAGCTGGCCAGGCACGGACTGGTTAACACGTGGTATCCCAAGGAGCCTAGACCAGCGCAGCATTTGGGATGTGAGGAGGGAGTCCTCTGATCTTCCCCCAACATCTGGAAGTGCATCTCACGCTAGCACCACTGTCCTGGTGAACTAGAAAGCCCTGGAAAGCCTATTACATGCTCGTTACCACTTGAAACGCTGAGGTTCATGTTAATGAGGCACAAGATTTTCTTTGCAAAAAACTTAACTAGAAACCTCCATTGAAAGGCAGTAAGAAGCACCTTTGAACCCTGGTTGAAAGTATTGGATGTTCCTGCCAAACTTAGCTCAGGCTTCATGGAAAGAACAATTAAATATTTCCGTGGACAGCATCAGCTGGAACAGTATGAAATCATCATCCAAGACGATGATCCCCCAAAAGGAGGCCTACCGACAGTTATACCATGTAAGGGTATAACCCATGTAGGGTTTACGGTGGTCAGAGAGCATGCAGGACAGAGGAGGGACTGGCCAATTTCACCTGCGCGCACTTGTGATTTGCACATGCACGTGAGAGATGGAGCAGGAGCAAAGCTAATGCAAAATCAAGAGTGAGCAGCCACAGAACATGAGGAACAGCAAAGTGTGTGATATCAGGAGCAGAAGAGGAGGAAAAGCTTCTTCCAGATGAGGTTGGCTAGCCACACAGGTTGGTTTCATGTGGCCAGCAGCTTTCTGCTAACGTTTGTGCTTGCTGAGTTGAGGGACGCAGCCCTGCAGGTTTGTTCTTGCTACCTAAGAGGGACCATGCCTGCGTGTCGCCATGCCCTGCCGCTGCGTGTGCCGCACCACAACACCAGAAAACTGCTCAGCCACCGCACAACAACGTCCGTCTGAACAAGAAGCTGATCCTGTGAAGAAAGACGAATCTTGTAACTACCGCTCAGCCACCCGAGGTCCCCACCGTGGGAAGCGTTGTACCCAAGTCCTCACAGACCTCTTTTTTTTTTCCATTGTGCAAGGGAGTTCAAGCAGCAGCTGCAAAGACCTGGTTCTCAAGAAATAGGGAGCTGGTGCAAGGGCTTTCACATAAGCAGACTTTCTGACACAGCTGGGAATATTTATTTTCTTTTTTGCACCTCACTGCAGAGATCTTGCTGCAATTGTAATTGCACATTTTTTTTAGATAATATGGCCAGATGCTCTCCAAGCAAACCTTGAAGTCTGTTGTTGCAAGGCAATAGGTATTTTAATTTTAACTTAATACCAGTGTGACTGCTCAGAATGAGACAATGCCACCGTCCAGCAAATCCCTCAGGGTTTATCTACCACAGACAGATTTGGAGTGAGTTTGCTAAGCAGGTGACCATCCCCATAAATCTGGGCATTTCTTGTGGGTTGTTTTTTTTTTTATTAACACTCACCCTGTGCTTGGCCCCCAGGCTATCGTCTCGCTCCAKTCAAGTCCATGCTAAAGATTCCCATCTTCTGTCAATCTCAGGAGAAGTGAGATGACACTAATAAATATGCTTGCAATGCTGTGAGTCTCTGGTGCTCTCTGTATCCTCCCTTGCATTGCAGGCTGTTCAGAGCAAGGCTGGCTTTATTTCTCTCTYGTACATCACTGATTTGCTACACTGTCAGAGTTCAACAATAGCAGTAATAATTAACCATTTAATCTGAATCAGACACTGGGTCTTGTTTGCTCTTTCTGTATACAAGATGGAAAACGCTTGCGAAGATCAGATTCTGATGTTCCTCAGCTTAGTGTTAAGTGTCTTGACTCTGCAAAATTGCTCGGAGTCTTTCATTTTGCTCTTTAAGCTCGTTAGTCCAAATTAAAAACAGCATTCATTCTAATTTCAGCTTCTTGAAATCCCTCCAAGATCAGTGCTATTATTCTTTCAAATGCCTTGGGAGCAGAGCTAACACCAAAAGACATTCACTTACATTCCTGATGTCCAAATGGTTTAATAAAAGCCACTAGCTTCAACTTAGTGATCCTGTCATCCACCTTGCCAAAGTGCACGTCGTGCTCCTCCCGAAAGCTTCACTCCATTTCTGTAATGTCCTCGCTGCCTGCCRCTCACTCTTAAGGTTTTCTGTGAATCACGTACATAATGTCCTTCTAATTTTATTTACRACCTCTGAATTAATCGGGTGTGCATGTGACTTTGTCTTTTCAATAGTGCACGATTTCTGAATTTTGTCATGTTTGGGTTTAAGTTGAGCTTGTAGGGAGAATGGATTTCTCTTGGTCACTGGACTGCTTGAGCCATCTGTCCTCATGTGGATTGCACTGTCAGGAGGGGGCTGCAGAGAGCTCGACCAAGCTACTGCTGCACAGCATCTCTGCTCAGACAGCAAATCAAGGTCTTTAAATCCTGAGTTGCAAGTCTGGGGTTGCAAACAGGATCTCAGAGAAGCTTCAGCCTCCATCAGGTGTGACTGTAGTCTCGCATGCAACTTTTTCTCCACCACAGCAAACAACTCTCCGTTATCTTACCAGGCATTTATCTCTTTAGTCTTGAAATGGTCCATCAAGCCACATGCTCGCTAGGTCATGCAACCCCAGTTTACAGCGGAGGAAGTTAGTGAGTCAGGCAGAGTTTACAGTCTTTTCCTAAGGGATGTTCAGCTTCATTTCATGAACTAATAAAGTTGGGCAACGAGAGAGAAGGCGATGTAGCAGGAGAAAAGCTGCGTTCATGAATCAGCCCTTAGCAGGCAGGCAGTTTAGAAGAGACCCCTGACAAAGGCTGAGGGGAAGTCCGAAGTGTCTGTTCAGTGTCTGCTGATGCTGTTCTGCATCAAACTCCCTGATGGAGGGAGCCAGGAGAGCCACAGGGATGCCTKTCCAATCTAAACCCTCCTTTCCTCTCTCCACAGAAGGTTGGCAGCCCAGCTAAGGGTGCTGACAGTGTCCAGCCTGGGGAGCACGCCTGGAGACATCGCAAGTCASCAGTCAGTACGCTGCCGGGAGATTTTGAAAGAGTTTCCTGGATGCCCACATGTACAGCCTACAGATCCCACAGCRCAGAGCCCCTCACTGAGAGCGATCCATTGCTCTGGGACATTTCATACCAGTTCGGCAGGCAGCTGCTCTGTCTCCATCCACAAACTGATTCCTTGCCCCATCCTGCTCTTATTAAAGAGGCATGCGGAAAGCTTGCCACTTGGCTTCCCACCACACTCGCCTTATCCTGGAGGAGAGCAGTGAGGGTTGTCCTGGGGAAAGGGGCAGATCTGACCAGGGTTCTGCAGCCTTGCACAGCTCTTGAGGAGCTAGAGGAGGAGGCAAGCAGCAGGGAAGGTGTTGGAAGGGCATCTGCATTTATTTCCAACTCAGTACAGTCACACAAGAAGAGCGAGGGGAGGGGGTGAATGGCAGGAAGGTCTTTTGTTGACCAAGACGCACCAGGGAAGGTAATTTAGAGAGCACTGTCTAAAGTCACATCTGCCTCCAAGTCTTGTGTAGTCTTTGGAAAGCTCAACAGAAGATGGAAATTATGAGTCTAGGAAGATATAGATGCAGTTAATACCTATTTTACATGTACAGTCTATAATATGTTGCCATAGTCTTGAAAATGTTGTGACTTGGAAGCCATAAAAGCTGGAAGGAACATGCTAATTGAGAACACAGTCAGGCTATAAATCCAGAGAAGATACCAGGGCTGGCAGGAGAGAAACCCAGTCCCAGGGAAAAAGGGAGGGGGAGGAACTCAGCTAGGGAGTCAGGAAGGAAATTAAAGAGAAAGGGGAAAGAGGGAGAAAATGGGACTCCTTGGCTCCCCAAGGCTGGCTTAGCCTTAGGTAACACTCCGGGTTGATATTAGAAAATGGAAGTAATTGATTCAAATGGAAGCGCCATTAGAAGAGAGAATTTAGAACAAATTGGCAGCATGAATAGGAACTAATTGCCAGAACCAGGGACATTCACCCAAAAATCGTATGGAAAGAAAAGATGATATTTCCCATCTACTAACTGTAATACATAACCTATAGCTTAAAATGGTCTCTGTAGCAAAGTAAGGGAAGGTATCAAATGTGACACTAGGGTTTTTGTGTGGKTTTTTTTTTAAAGTATTAAATGGGATGTAGAATCTCACAGAGCAGTAGGTCAGACTTCTGTGTCAAGCAAATAGGTAGAAATTGTAACAAAGAATAGAGCTATTGGGTAAATGAATAAATAGGATATAATAGGAGAAAGTTACTTCAGTTTCTGTGGAAGGAAATCATGCATCAGAAATCCATTAATGTTCACTGAAGGAATCAATATGTGCACAGGGGTGATCTGGTCAATATAATCTGTTAGGATTTTCAAAATGCTTTTGGGCAATGTCCCTCATCAGAGACTCATGGGGAAATTAACTTGTTATGGGTCAAAAAGGAAATTCCTCTCATGGGTAATTCTCCTGGTTGAAAAATAGGAAAGAAAAGGTACAAAAAATCAGTGATTTTCACAGGTGGGAGGGAGTTGGCCCATGAAGTCAAATGAGGAGTGGGGCTGYGGTGCTCAGTACAGGCATAAATGGTCTGGGAAGGCAGGGAGCAGAGAGGTTGCAGAACTCACCGACGGTATAAAATTAATTTGGGCAGGCAAACAAAATCTGACTGTGAGGAGCTGCCAAATGTTGTCGTGGGACTGAGTGCCTGGGCCAGAAAATGATCTGGTGACATTCAACTTCAGTAGAAAGTCATGTGCATGGGAGACAAAACTCTCACCTGTACATGCCGAGCACAGGGAAGGGACCTTGGAGTTACAGCACCTGCTTCCAGCAAAAAGATCACCTTGATCCACGGTGGAGGCAGGAAAACAAAGGCAGTGATGAGAGCCGTCATGAAAGAAATGCAAAGCAAAATACACAACTTCTGTTTGCCGCTTTATAACTCAAAAGTGGAGCCAGCTTTGAAGGTTTGAATGGGAACGAGGTGGAAAACTCACATGTTGCATGGGAAAGACAAGCAGCAATGATTACCCAGAAGTCAGAGTTTTAGAGCAAAGATTTAAAATGGTACGTAGCATGACCAGAACTGGCCCAGGACCTGGCACATTGGTGAGAGGCAGCATCCCCACGGTTAGCTTGGACCTGCCTTGTGCAGTTGACTGTCTCCAGGAGGGACACCATCTCCCAGTTTTGAGGGAGTTTAACCTCTAATTTGAGTCTGAAAAATACAATCTCATGCATGTCTTGCAAAAACTAATCTGTCTTCATCACTTTGGAAAGGTTGCCAGCTCCTGCATGGTATCTATCTGGCCCTTGGGAAGGCTTGCAGGTATCTTCCCTGCAGGTTGAACCCCAAAAATTATACCTGGGCGTAACTCTACTCACAGAAAACAGCCCTCTCCTCCCCTGTGGGTTGGTCTGGCAAATCCCAGCAGTTTGCAACTCTTCCAACAATTTTATTTGCATTTGAATTCTCATTTTCAATAAGAGAGATGACAACTTCATGGCTGTAGCTGTGTGTGTGACCAAACGGGATGCTTAGGAGGGACCCGGCCTCTTGCTCAGTGCCATTGCTGGTGGCACTGCCTTTGCTGCAGCTGCGATGCTTAGCACAGCACTCGTCATGCTGGGGCTGATGCAATCCCCGCGCCGAGCTCCCAGCACTGAGTGCRTTGAGCAGGCAGCGCGTGCTGGCAGGCTGAAGGGGAAAGCTCCCACGAGAGAGCCGCTCTCGCATAGAGCAGGCGTGAGAACAGAGAAGTGCATAAAGATCACAAGAGCATAACGTGGCCATGCTGGCTCAGGCCAAAGGTTCATGTAGCCCGGCGGTCAGCCTGCAGACAGACGTTAGAGGATGCAGAGGGCAAGGGTGTAAGAAACAACAGAGGTTTAGAGAGGTCCTTCTCCTCTCAGCCCTCCCCCAGCATCCCACAAACAGCGTTTCAGGAGCTTTTGGAGCTGGAAGTTGTACCCGGATCATCATCGTCAGTGCTGCGGCTTTGTCTAATCTCTTTTCAGATCTGTTTATGTTTTTGGCCCCTGCCACGTCCCAGGGCAACAAGTTCCAGGTTTTAATTATGCACTGGATAAATTGGTATGCTCGGGCTGCTGCCTGTCCAGCGCGCTTGGCCTGGTGCTCTGAATAGCTGTTCCTGGTCCCTTTCTCATGCTCATCCCCTCCGGTGTCCTCTCTCCCCACGCTCAGTTTAGGCTCCTTCAGTGCYGTTGGGATGAACCCTTTGCAGGTCCCACGTCCGTGGGATGCAGGGGGAGGGCGGGAAAGCACCTATGGCTCCTGGTCTGTTGAAGCAGCAGTGATGTTCTCGACTCCTTTCTTAATAATCCCTCACTTCTGAGTGGCTGTTTTGCCCCCTCCTAGGGTGATATTTTGAGAGCACCCTCCATGTTGACCCCTGGATCTCCTTCCTGACAGCCATGTGCTGGCTGTGCACTTCCTCATATGCCTGGACCTTCAGTAAATCTTTATAGCTGCTTATGGTTCACCTATCCTCAGTTAACTCATCTCAGCAAACTGTAGTTCAGCACACTGAGTCAGCCCCATTTCCAGACTGTGAAGATGCCGGCTGTCTCAGCCCTTGGTGTGAGCCCTCTTGGACGCCGCTTTGGAAGCCCTGTGCAGTTGTTTTGCAGTGCTATTTACTTGGCTGTCATATCCTTTGCTTGCACTGTGTGCAATGTCTACATTGCACTGTTTTGTGGGCTGACTATTTTATAGAAGAGAGTGAATATTGCATGCAGCTGTACAACCACCCAGAAACAACCCAGAGCTGGAGTATGCCCAGTAGCAGGGTGAAACTGTGGCATGTGTCCTGGGGCAGAGCCTGCACCCTTCTTCTGCTCACTCAGACTGGATCAGGCCAGATCAGCCAGGGATTGCGTTCCCCTCCGCCCTGTGTTAGCACTTCGAGATGCAGTAATAGCTATTGGCAACATCACTTGCCTGCCTGCTTCTCATTTCCACGCGCTGCTCTCACCAGGGACCAGCTGCAGACCCTCTCCCAGGCTCTCTGAGTGACCCTCTGCTGCTTTCTGCCTCCCTCCTCCCCTGTGCTGCCCAAGCAGTCCCAGCTCTCCCGCTGACCCGTGTGCCCCTTGGCACAGTGGCACCCCCAAGCCGATGGCAGCTCTGCTTTGACTAACATTCTCCTTGAAAAAAAAAAAAACCGAAGGAGCTTGAGAAATGCCTGGTCCCTATAGCTGCAGGGCATTTGTGTTGCAATAGCATTTCGTTCATGCTAAATTAATCTGCCTGTAAGTTCAGTGCTGTTGGTTTGGGAAAAGCGATGCTCTTGGTCCTCACCCTGCTTCCCCTCCCAAACCCTGAGTGCTGGGGGACAGCGGGGTGACGAGGTGCCAGGCGCAGGGTGGCTGCAGCCGGAGGGGACCCACTCTGCAGCAGTGCTGCCCAGGCAAAGGCCAGGCTGACTAATAGAAAATGCCATCAGGGCGGGGAATGGGGACTCTGCACCAGGCATTAACTCTTGTAAGGCAGAGATGCTCCAAGCGGCTGGCTGCCTTGCTCACAGCCGAGGTCCCTCGAGCACCAGGGAAGGGGCTGAACGCTTGCCAGGGGTCCGCAGGGAGGCTGCTGCTCACGTGGTTTCTTCCCCATTTCCAGCCACCAAATTGCATTTACAAGAAGCAAAACATGCATTAAATAACTCTCGGATGTCAGAGCAAGCAACTGCTGTGGGGGATGTTCTGGGAGAGAGAAGGAGAAACAGCTGGTCCGTCCAGGAGCAAAGAGAGGGGAGGCGATGGCGGGGGGTAGGGCGATGGGTTGGGAAGGGTCTGGGGGTGGCACTGGGGTCATGGAGGTTGAGAGTAGGGGCAGACGTCCTGGGATGAACGTGTCCTCTGCTGTGACTGTGGCTGATGGTGAATAGCCCATAGCATAGGATGCTTCATTGCAAGATTCTGTCTCRTAGGCTCTGGTTTAGGGTGCTTTTGTACACATGCTGCAGGAAGAAATGGATGTAAACATTCAGTATATCAGATTATAAATGCCAGCAAGGTGTGACGGGTCTGGAAGGTCAACTGGCACCGCCGCCATCCCCCAGCAAAGGCTCCGGGGCAGAGGCAGGGGTGTGTGGCTGGATGCTCCGCATGTGCCCCCCGGGCTGTCCTCTGCTCCAGCTCCGAACAGGAAACAACAGTCATGCCAGAACCATCCCAGGGGAAATTAATCTGACAGGGCTGAACGTATGGACAAATCCCAGCAAATATCTGCTAGTTTTCTATAGCGGATAACGACATGTCCTCTGAGTCCTCCAGCAATGATCCCAGGAAAGCCAAGCCTTTGAGAGCCGGGCTGAGCTTGTCCTCAGGTTCCTGCTGTAAATTCCCACAGTGCCATTTATCTGAGCACGCTTCAGGAAGCAATTGGAGATTCCCACAGGCAGCAGCACTGCTCCACCACAGCCTGCATCTGTGTCCCGAGGCAGGGGCAGGCCAGGGCAGGGGCCTGCTCACACGGATGTGCAGGAGAGCACCTCCTGATTCATTGCTTCCCGCTGCGCGCTTGCGCAGACACGGAGCAGGTGAACCTCCTGCTTCCCTGTTCCTTCCTCGTCACGTTCAGGCAGGCGGTGTTCCCATCTCACCCCTCCTAGCAATGCATCAGGAGGTTTTATTTTTCCCCAGGTGGCTTTTGTGTTTCATTCCTGTTTGATAGCCTTTATGGGGAGCTATACAGGCAAGCGCAGCATCTGAATTTCCACCTCTGCGGCACCTAGGGTGTGGGGGGCAAGGCAGGGTAGAGCCTGCACGAGGAAACCTGTGTGGAGGTGAACGGGCTCCCTACCTGGAGTGCTGTGTTTTCTCAGGAGGGTTTGCCATTGTTTAAGAGAAAATTTGAGAAGTAATAATCTCAGCAAAGCAGAGGGAGAGGCCCCTGGAGGCAGTTCAGCAGCAGAGAGGGAGCCTTGCAGATCTGCATGAATGAGAGCATGCGAGGGAGGGGCGGGAGAAACAAAGAGGGAGGATGAGATGGAGAAGAGCATGTGAAAGAGACCGCCTGGGATGGGACCACAACAGGCAGGTGGGGTCTGCAGTGCCATCCATGGCTTTGGTCTGGGTGAGGTCTGCCAGGCGGGGGTCAGGGTCTCAGGGGGAGACCAGCAGCCTGACTGTGGGAGGGGGATATGTCCCACAGTGCCGGAGCACCTCATGGTGCCTTGTGCTTCCTCCTCGGTCACCCTTCGCGGGCCGAGCAGGACGGACGGGGTGGCTGTCGTGGTCTGCTCAGCACTCTGCCACACCACATACAGCCCCGTCCGGGGCACCAGCAGCATTTGCTGCCTGCATCTGCTCCTGACCCCCTGCAAAGGTCCTTCCTGCACAATCAGCTCCCTGTCCTTTGACTGCTTGTGGAATGGCATCTGCTTGGGGTGCCTCGAGGGTGAGCTGCTCACCTATGCTTCAAGGGCTCGATTCCTCCAGGCATCTGGAGCGCAGGGAAATGAGTAGCAATGCGGTCTGAGACACTTCCCCTTCCTCCAGCGCGGCCGGCGTCCAAGGGAAGGGGCTGCTCAGGGGGTGTCCCACGATGCAAGGCGAGGGATAGGAAGGAGGGAGGGGTGTCTTCCTGCGCGGACCCTTCCTCTGGCCCTTGGCTATTGTGCTGCTTCCTTCCTCCTCCCCGAGGGCTGCAAAGGAGCTGGGCTTTATCAGGGCACTGAATTGGACCAGGTAATCCAGGCCACAGCTGCTTCCTGCTTCGCCTGGGACATCGCTCTGCGAGCAGGAGGGAAGGAGATTAATAAGACGCTCTGCTGCTGAGAAACCCTGGTGAGGAACAGCGTGTGATTTCACTCCCCCACACCAGCCAGAGCACAAATCCTCCTTTCTGGGGCTTCCTGCTGCCTCTCTCCCACCCTGCTCACATCAGTTATCCCAAACAGGGATAGTCGGCTAAAACCCTGCTAATAGACTTCAGCCGGAGCGCAGTGCTGGGTCTAATTAACCGCCTGACGGCTCCTCTGTATTGGACACGCATGAGTCTCTGGTGCACAAGGTGTGCGATGTGCTCTCCCCGCCTGCCCGGGGCTGCCTCCCCCGAGGGCTGCCTGCACTGCTGTGGTTCACAGCGCTGGAGAGAGGGCGGGTGGGTGGGATGGAGACCCCACGGCTGGCAGGGACCGACAGATCTGGGAGCAAGAAGAAGCTGTGCCGAGACTCAGGAGAGGGTGGGTACCTGCAGCTGGTAGCTGGCTGGAGGTGGGAGTTTAGCTCTGGTCTCACGCTGTGGGAGATGGTCCCAGGCAGACAGCCTGGAACTGGAGACATGGCCCAAAAATGAGATTTCTGGGGCCTGGGTAGTCCCATGCACCAGGCCAGTACCATCAAGAGGGAAGGGGAGCCAAGAGCCCAAGCTGTCTGCAACGTTGACACTTTTTGAGTGGGGACCCTGTTTGAGTAGGGACCCCAGATGATCAAAGCAGGCTGGAGGCTTAGGGCAGGCTGCAGGAGAGGGGCTGGCTGCAGCATCCCTCCCATGTCCCTTCTCATCCAGGGTCTGCATGCAGGGACGTGCAGAGGAAAGGGGAAGATCCCCAGCACATGGAAAGCAGAACACAGCGTGTTAGCTCGACTAAAAATAATCTCTGGGTATAGCATTGGTTTGGCTTCATCCAAACAACCACGCTGCCAGAAGAACGGGGGTGCAGGCACCTCAGTGCAGGGGAAGGACAGGGGGAGCAGGGAAGCAAAACCTCCAGCTGCAGGAGCACCTCCAGGCTCCCAGCAGTGATGGTGGGACATGCTGGGCTGATGGGTTTTCATCCCCCCCAGAGCTGCCCACAACAAGCCCCTGTGGTAAGCTAGAAGAAAGCTATTGCTTTCTGGTGGGCTCACGGAAGAGCCAGGTCGCCTCCAGGCTTGTGAAGGTTAGCCGGAAATAGCAATTTTATTGCACAGAAAGACATTCACCCTCCAAAAAATCAGTTACTAGCCTGCATCAGAATGAAAACAGAGTCTTTCAAGATGGCAAGACGGTTCCAAAAGAAATGAGATACCACAAATATTTCAGGAGTCAGGTCATTCCTCCAGGCCATGGGACAGTTAAATTTGTGGCCCATCTGACCCAATACCCCAGTCACTGGGCAGTAAAGTCCCTCTTGGAGACTGTCCCATTGCTGTGCTTCTGTTTTGTAGAGATAAATAAGCCCTTGCTGAGTTAGAGAGGGATAGACAACTCCCAACAGAGGTTGAACTGCCATCTTCACATTTCAGCTGACAGCCCGGGCCACCAACATGGTGCTCTTCCAGGATCCTCCTTCCCCAACCACAGAATCCACCCTCCGTCTGAAAAATGCGTGTCAGCACTAAAAGCCTTTACAGAAATTCTTGGGACAAAAATTCACCAAGTCAGATTGAGCACGAAACACAATGACCGTCTTGGGAATTGTCTGTGCACCACATGGCAGGAGCCAGAAGGGTTAGTTGGAAATCGTGTTGATCTTGGTTTGCACCCTCCATGAACCACCTGGGCTAGGTGGGTCTTTGGCCTGAGCTGCTTTAGCCATTCCTGCATCCTCCTGTGAAACTTTCCTGAGCAGCATCCACGAGAAATCCTGTGTATATCCACCTATGGGCTCAGTTTTGGTGAACTGTTTTTTTTCTGATGTGAAATGGTTGCACTGAAAGCTCCACGTGGATGCGTGTGGATGTGTGTCCAGCTTCACGTAGCTCTCCCTCTCCTGTGTGGGTTTTTGCTCTGGTGCCTGCATGCCATGCAGCAGTTCTTGCACAAAGCAGGAGTATGCTGCATGGGCCAGGATTGCGGTGGTGGTTTTCTGCCCATATTAATACATTGCTCTCCACATTTCTCTGCCCATACAGTACAGGACATCAAATTGCACTGATGAATACTTTCTGCAGCAGGCTTATTGGGGAGGATTACACTGAACCCCTGCCTTCTTTCTGACCTAGCTCCTCCTTGCAGTGGTTGCACTGCCAGCCAGAAGCACCCTGAGGAGCAGGCTATGTGATAGAGGCTGAGATCTCACTCTATCATAAAGCTTGGAAGGGAAGCTTTCCAAGTGCCACACTGAATGTCTGTTTTCTCCAGCACCCCCTGTAAGATGCACTGCTCCAGGTGTCTGGTCAGTGCTCGTTCACGTAGCGATCGCATCGCCTTGCTGGCACACAGCAGCCCCTCTTCTCAGGGGCCCGCGATGTTTCCGTGGGGTGGGCGGTTGCCGGTGTTGGTGCGGTCTGCCAGGCTGGGGTCCTGCTCCTCCCGCCAGCCCCAGGGCCCGGCTGCATCGCCTTTATCCCACGCCTAATGGATCGGTGCACAGGTTCAGTGTTGTTAGATGATTTTCTACCAGTTCCTTCATGTAGCAATTTTTTTTTTTTTTGGTGATCTCTGAAGCAGGCGAACACCTCCCTCTGTAATTGAACATCTGTAGGTTATAGATGTGGTTGCTGGTTTGTTCTCGGGGAGGGATCCAACTGGACTTCAATGGATTATGTTGTCTGCTGCAGGACTCTTCACCGGTGCTGTCGCTCACGCAGGGGCTCCTCCAGCTGCTCGCACCCCGGCACCTCGCTGCTGCTCCGGGGATGTGTCCATCTAGACAGACAAGGATGATATCCTGGAGGTGTGCAGGGCTGCATGTCAGCATCTCGGCTATGTCTGAGCTAGGGTACATGGTTTCCTGTGTTGGACTAGGCTAAGGCTTCCCCTTTGCTCCTGCATCGTGTCAGGAGTCCCAGGAGCAATCATCAGCAGTGTATTTAAGTGTCATTGTTTTTCCAAGGATACTGTTTTGTTCGGGGGAGGTCAGGTTTCCGGGTCAGATTCCTTTCAGGAAGGTTGGGCTTTGCATCTCTTTGTCTGGTTACGTTCTTCATAGAAGGATTGGGGGAGCTGGTACAATGTATTATTTTTTTTTCTTCTCCAACCTTATTCTCTGACTCTGTTTTTCTACAGGACTATTGATCTGCAGCCCTGTGCGATGTTGGGGTAGTATATGGGAGTCCCTGTGCTGTGTTTTGGAAAGAGCACATGCTTTTCCCCAGCTGTGGCTGTATCGAAGCAATTGTTTTCCATTCTCGCTCTTGTTTTGGGTTCCTTCCCACCCTATTGCCATGGGCTAAAGAATTGCTTTGCCGCCCTTGTGAAACTTTTGTGGCCGTGTTAATATTGTTTGAAGTATTGCCATAATGGTTGTTTAAAAACATATTAATTAGGTTTGCAGTAATTGGGGTTTTCAGGGCTCTCTCATATTGTTCTGCTGGTATAATTTGTTCTATTGATCTTCCTCGAGATATAACTCGGAGCCAATCTGCAGCGAGGCTGCGGTGTGCAGCTCGCTGTTGCTGTTCAGCGTGATTTGTTTACGCATTGGGCTGGTGGCCCGTGGTCTGATGAGCATGGCCGTGTTCTGACTCTCAGCCCATTCCCATCATCGCCAGCCAAACACATCCCAGCAGCTGATCACTTTTTCTACCTCCCCAGTTCTGGTGAGACGCACGGTTCCCTTCATGCAGGGTCCAGGGATGCGGCCAGCTGTGTCCATGGGCACCCGGGGTGTCTCCGAGGCATGCTGCCATCGGCTCGTGCTCCCATCGGCTTCACTACCACAGACCCAGAGACACTGTGGCTGTGTCTCCTGCTGCGGCACGGCTCAGCAATGGGTTTCCATGGTAACCCCAAGGCTCGTTCCCCGACTCCAGGTTTTTCAAAAGTGAAAATTTTCATTTCCATCAAAAGAGCTTTTCTGCCAGGAGACCCAGCGCCACCTCCCCCAGCCCGCGCCAAGGCTGCCAGCTAACGAGCCCAGTCTGGGGAGCCGGGTGCCTGCAGCCTGTCCTCCAGGAAGCTATTTCCACTGACAACCTGCCCTCATCCTGCGATGGATGTCCTCACCCATCACCTGCCCGGAGCAGGCACCGTGCTGCAGAATTGAGCTCACATGCTGTGGGGCTGGGCTTATCGTGAGCCCCTCACTCCCTCCATGGTCAAAGAGATGCTTTCCCCAGCATCCTCCCACCATCTGGAGCCCACCCTCTCACCCACGTGTGGGGCAGCCTCTTCATTTGACCCTTGCTGGGTCTATCTGGCTAAGTAACCCCCTTGCCCATGGGTCCCGCTTCAGAAGGACCAGGGTGGGATGATGGTGCAGCCCCCAGCTGCCTCGCCACCACTCCTGGCAGCAGCATCTGGCTCCTTGCATCCCTCCTGTGCGTCTTCGCTGCCATCCCAGCGCACCTCGCAGTTGCGTGAGATTGGGTAGAGATATGACCATTTTTCTGCCAGCAGACACAATACATTCCCAAACAATAGTCATTGCACAACTCATCCCTACATTTAACAGAATTTTACAGGCAGAATAAATCTCAGGGCCTCGATAAATCTTGTTGCTGAGATAAGGAATCTGCATCCAGAGCCTCATGTCGAGTAAATCCTGCCCAGCTCCAGGACACATGAGGAACATCCTGTATTTCACACCTGCTTTGGAGCCCAACGGGAGATTTATGAGATTCAGAAATGAAACCACTGTGCCTTGCAAAGACTCCATGTTCCCCACCCCGCACTGGGGCACTCCCGATTGTCAGGCAGATGGAAAAAGAGATTTCCCAGACCAGCTGGCAAGGTCCACTGGGCTTTGCAGGGCTGAGACGGGGGAAAATTCCCTGTTTTTTGCAACTTCTGGGCCAGTGCTGCCACATTTGCATTCTGCAGCAAGAGTTCAAGCAAAATCTGAGTGGACAGGTCTGCTTCATATGGTCCCACATCTCCACAGTGTCCTTAGGGATTCTCTTCGTGGTGTCCAGTCTCACCATGGCAATTGCTCTGGATCCAGGAGTTTCTGGCAGATGACAGGGACCACCAGGACTTTTGGCATGTGAGCTGCTGTGTGAAGCCATTAGCTCATCTTTCTGGTTTGTCTCATTAGTGAAATATCTAGGAGCGTCCTCTCCTAAATGGGCACCAGTACATCACAGAGTCAACTGCACAGAGGGGGAGATCTCTGGAAAAGAAAACACTCTTTCCCACAGATTAACAATAGTACTAATCAAAAAAACAAAAAAGGGCAAGGGAGCCGCAGTCCATGGCAAGAAGCGTGGAAGTGTTTTGAGCTCCTCACCTCTGCCACGGCATCCCTGAAGCTGTGGGTCTCAGCCGGCAGTCCCAAGGGAGCAGCAATATGGGCAGGCCAGGAAAGGTTTTGTGGGACAATCCTGGGAGCTGCTACCCCCTGCCTAAGAAAATGCATTGCAGGCATGCCCATTTAATGGTTTGCAATTCCAACAATGCTGTGGTTTGTTCTGCGGCTGAGAAGACATTCTAATTTCCTAATTTTTCCAGCCCAATATCTCCCCTTTGGATAGAGCAAATGACTGGAAATTTGAGCCCTTCCACAAATCATCTTACTGGTGAAGACCTGGGCTGACCTATATGCTGGGTATGCTTGTAGTTAAACTTGGGACATAGGCTTGGAGAATGGTGGTGGTGGATGGGGAGGGATGGAGAGGTGTCTGGAGGGTGGGGATAGTGCTCTGCTGCTCCATTTTCGCTCCTCTGATGTTTCAGCTGCTGCAAGGGAAAGGATGTAGGAGAAAAGACTGAGTGACTGGCAAGGAAGATGGAAAAGAGAAAGCGACTGAATCCAGGAGGCTCTGGGAAGGTGAAGAAAGGGTGGGAGACACCTCACTGATCCCAGAGGCATGACCAGCATTTCTTATTCAGGTTGGACATGGGTAAGAATCAGACGCCTGTACAGAGCCTGAAACAACAGTCCCACCAGCACTGGGGCTGAGCCATGGTGTGGGAAGACTTGTCCCGGTGCAAGCCTGAGGGGAAGGGAGGGTGTTTCCACGCATGCACACACACCATCACATGCATGTACCTGTGGGTGCAGAAAGCTGTTGGAAGAGTAGAGGTGCCCGGCGTATTGGCTGGGAAAGAAGCTTGAGGCAAGTCCCCTCTGCTTAGGGACATGGGATTCAGAGCGTTTTTTGAAATAGGATTACAACCAAGAAATATGACTTTCTAATCCATTCTCTCCCTAACAAAAATAAGACTCGGTGAGCTGCCCAGGTCAGGAGAAAGCACTAATCTCTACAGTATCCCCATGCTTAGGTCTGGCTGGAAGTGCCCCGGTTGTCTGCAGCAGTGGGAAGGCAAAAGCCCAGTGAATGGGACAAAGTTGCAGCAGTGAAAGAAGACGACCCTGCGGGGTCCTGATCTCATGCAGCTACCTGGGGGCTGGGCAGTGGGCATGGACATGGGCTGAGGTTCCCTTCCCACTTTGGAGGAAACTAGGTGCTAATGTGGGTTAACCCAGAGCACTGCAGTGCTCCTGGGGAGCCTGTTCCTCCCACCGCATAGGATGGGGTGATGCCCTGCAGCTCCTTATGCTGATGGAGTCATTGGGAACACCTGAAAGTCAACCAGAGGAGGCACAAACACCCAGCAGCATTGCTGTGTAGAGCTGTGGCAGGGGTGTGGGCAATACAACTTGGAGCATCCCTCTGCCTGGGCTGTGGCTGGAGAGCAGCGGCTGAGCTGGGGATGGGGCAGGGTGGTGCTTCTCCTCCCCACCACAGGAGCTGCGGTTCCTCCTGAGCGTGTCTTGAAGGGGCAACGATAATTTTCTCTGCTTTTTACTGCAGAAACCTGACCCGGACAGACACTGAATCCAGGCGAGAGGCTCCAGGGTCTTATTTCAACCCTCCTTCTTCACTCTCTGCTGCCTCCACTATCTGATGCCATGCAAATGTTCCCAGGCTCCATGAATCCTTCGCCTTTCTCAGTCCCATCTCTAATTTCCATGGTGCATCAGAAAAGAAGCAGCCGGCTTTCCTGCCTTCCCTGCTGTATGTTCATTTCGACCTGTGAAGGGGAAGTGCAAAGTGTGTAGAAAACACGGGTAGATTAAAAATCCCCACAGGTTCAAGGGCAGATGGGATGGAAGAGAAGTCCACAGAGGGTTACTAACAACACAGTAATGATGCCTGGCCCAGGAAGTCCCTGAGCTGCAGATTGTGGGAGGTTGGGGGGTGATTAGAGGGGAACATCGTGTGTGCTTGCCTGGTCTTTTTTCCTCTTCCCTGGCATCTGTTCTGGGCTCTGTTGGAGAGAGGTACTGTGCCACCCAGCCTGTCCTGTGTCCTACTCAGCAGCACCGCAGAAAGTAGATCCCAAAAATGTCCTGTGCTGGGAGGAAGAAGCAGTTGAAGCGTGAGGATATGCATCATCCCCAAACCATGTCCGCCAAGAAGCTACCGTTGCCCAGTGCTGCTGCCGTGACAGGACCCAGCACCTTCCAGGGCCATTCATCAGGAGCTGCTTAAACAGTCCTCTGCCTCCCGTCCCTTTCCCCCCCTTGCCTCAGCTGCTGGGCGGTAGTGCCAGCACAATTGTGGGGAACAGTCACTAAAATTACTGTTTTTTTCAATGATTTTCTTTTACTTCAGATCAATGCAGAGAGATGATCAGTCCATCTAGAGATGGCCCAAGGGCAGGTGTTGCTGCCCACGCTGCCTATATGCACTCAGAGCACTGAAGGCCTGATAGGACATCCTGGTGTTGCCACTTCACTCAACCAGATTTTGTTTGAAATAAACCACATTTTTTTCTGGGGAAAAAAAAGTTAAGATGCCAGGAAATGGAAATCGCCCCAGCCCTGGGGCATGGTGGTTAATTGCCCTCTAGACCTCTACATCTATTCTGAATTTGCCGATGTACTACTTTTGGCTCTGGATCTCTTTCTGCTTTGGTTCCTAGACCAATAATCAGAGTTTTATTCCCCAGCAAGCTCTTACAGACTGAACAAGTTACCCTTTCACCTCCTTTTTTTTCAAGCTAATCATCCAAATTCAGCATTTACCTGCATGCACTTCAGCTACACTCACTTTGTCGGGTGAAGCCATGCCAAGCAGCAAGGGATTGGTTGGGGGAGTTTGGCAGCGCTGCTGCCGTGATGGGAGAGGGGCTGTTTTACCATTTCGGCAGTGGTGCATGGACTGGATGCAGGCAGCACACCCAGCCCAGGTGCCCAGGACACGTGCAGCGTGGGCAGAGGTGATTCCTCTGCAGGCATCCTGGCACCAAGGCTGGCTGAACAAGTCTGGTGGTCCACACCAAAGGTGAGGGTCTTGCAGCGATGCAGTTTGACCCAGACATGCGTTTTGCCTTTACAAAGTGTAGGATTTGGTGGCGGTGTGCATGGGCTCCGTTCCCAGAGCATTTTGTAAGGGCAGATGGCTCGGAGGCAGGAGGCACGAGTGTCAGCACACGCTCAATGGAGAGATGGTTGCGGGGGGAGGCAAAGCTGGAGGAGGTTTCAGGGCAGAGATGAGCTCCCGTTGCATCTGCCACTGGAATCCCCTCCTGCCCTCCTACACACCCTGCAGTGCTGACCTTTTCTTGCTCTTAGTCTTGTCAACATGACCTGTTAACTGAACTGGGAATGATTTCCCGCTGATATATGAAAGGTTCTTGGGAATGTCAGTTTTTTTCTCTTGTTTATTTTTTATTTTTCGCCCAGCAATTAACTGAATTTCAGCGAGTCCTTCCATTTAGCGGGAGCTGTGCACTGCTGGTTCACCTGCCAGTGCCAATTTGACCTGGATTATGTTTGAATACATGATCATATTTCTATCAAATTTGCAACAGCAAACAACATGCTATTATTCCAACTTCACCCTGGCTACACACTGGCTGTAAAAGGGCAGGCAAGACGGGATATGGCAGGAAGTTTGCTGGGGAAAAGCAAATTCCACCGAATGCTTTGAACAGCTGAACCATCAGAACGAGTTTGTACTGGATCAGAGCTCTGCGACCAGCAGTGCTCTTGGTCCATGGTCGGGCACTGACATCAGATGTGCCATCTTACAAAGCCGTCTTACATCAACAGCAAAATCTGAACTGTGCAACTTCCTAGATGCTGTTATACTGCAACATATGTCCTACCAAAAGGTCTTCTCCATGCAGCAGGTGAAATGAAATTACAGTTCGTTGGCTTTATTGTAGAGCCTAGGCATGAACAAAATTATCAAACAGATGTAAGAATTGGGAAAAGGCCCTTAGACCAAAAGCATCCATCCCTCCTTTCCCACAGAGGGGTCTCCATACTCTGACCTGCAAGGAGGATGTCCACCTTCCCAATAGCTCTGCTTTGGCAGAGCTCCAGGACCGCAAAAGTTTCTTGGAAAATCATCCCTTATTACYTGAGAGATCCTAAATGACTTTCTGAAAGCTCTGGCTTTCTGCAGACATCCCAAGAATTGCATAAAGCTTTTGAAATTCCCCTTGTGTATCTCACCTCCCCACACACCTTCACACATTGCACCACTCTGTTTGGTCTGACTCCCCTGAAAGCAGGTGCCGGGCCATCCCTGRGGGGGATAAGAAAGGCTGAGTCCTCCATCTCCGCCCTCCCAACAGCTGCACACTTTGTCCTGCTCCAGCCCCCAGTATCCTCTCTTTCTGATAGAGTCCCCAGTGCATGTCTCCCACCTTCCCCCGCTTTGGGGAACAGGCAACCAGCTCTGATGGAGGGTGGTTGGAGCTGGATGGAGATGCCCGGAGAATGGAGGAACTCTATCACTCCGCAGGCAATTCCTGAGAGGGGATAATTTAGGTGAGGGGGCTGTTACTGCCCACTGGTACTTTGGAAAACCTGACAGCCTGGGCAGTGTTGGGGCTGGGAGCCCAGTGAAGCACTTTTAGCAGAGACCCAACCAGAGAAGCCAATCCCCTTGGACAGAGAAGGACCAAGCCCACCCTCCAGCTGCAGGGATGGCACCAGGACCATCAGGGTTTCCAGGGTTTTCCAAAGGGCAGTGCCAGGCCAAGGGCAGTGAGCCAGCAGGTGAGGGGTCCGATGCACAGCCTGGCTGCTGAGAAGAGCAGGGAGCAGATGCCTAGCCGGGCTGGAGACAGGGACAAGAGACCCAGGGAACACCATGGAGGGTTACTGGAAACCACTGAAAGCTGCTAGACTGAGAACAAGCCTAGAAGAAAGCATGAAGCCCCCTGGACAGTGGGCAGGGCAAGGCTTCTTTACGATCTCTTTTATTTTTATTCTCACTCCAGCAAAACAGAATTCTCACCATTTTTTATAGTTCTCTTGTGTTCTGCTAAAAGCTGGCTTTTAAACACTTCAGGCATTTCCCCCTCAAAGCTCTGTCCAGCTTGGGGCCCTGCCTGCTCTACCCACTGTGTGCAAACACAGGGTGTCAGGGCAAACACCCCAGCCTAGGGCATACCATGGCATGGGTCAGGCCCCAGGGATTTTCTTTCCAGACAGGTCTGTCAGCTGGCAATGACACATCATTCCTCCTTACTTTCTAATTCCTCCTCTGATGGATGCAGCCAGCCCTTCTCCAAACCTGACATTTATAGCACCAGTTTTCTCTGGGTATAAATATAACCTGAATGCGTTGGAGTAGCAGGAAAATCGTTTAAATGTTCCCTTTGACAGCAAGTTTGAAGATTGCTGACACTAAAACCACTTACTTATATTGTTCTGTATCATCCTGCACTCAGCCTTCAATCACCCTCATTACAGGTGTGTCAGGCACTTTGCACAGGGATGCATGCATGAGCTCACCATCTCCCGCCCGCTGCCCAGCCCATGACACCTCCTACAAGCCCAGAGACCCTCACATTCCCACTTAAATAAAGAGCAGACCTAACAGCCACACAAATGGATGAGCATGCATGCATATGCCTAAGTCATAGGGTGAGCAGGCACACGTATGCATAAGGTGAGTGTGAGATGTATGGATAAGAGGTGCGCACAGACACGCTCTCCATTGTGCATACTTGGACACCTTTACCCTCTCTTAGTGCAAACTCGGGAGGCCAGCAGCTCTGGCTGGTGTTGGTACCCAAAGTTCTCAGCTATGTCCAGCCTCCATCATTTGGGTAATGGCACCAACGGCACATGTATGTGRTAGAAAGGTTCAGATTTGGATTCAATGTTCCCAACGTGCAGATAGAGGATTTCCAAATCCTGATGTGGTTCAGCATCCCTTGACCTGTCTCTGACATCTGACTGGATACCCACCTTGTGGTCTTGTAGGAGCATTGGAAAGTGGGAGACCCACCGTGCAAGCATGAGAACACCTGGGAATGGCCAAAAATCRGACACAGGCCCATTTCTCCCCTGCACTGGCAGCTGCAGGTGATCGGCCACCCTGCCTGCTCCTGACCAAGGAGAAGGTCATGTTCACGTGGACATGTGCAGTTCCATCACGGGATGCAAGCACACCCCTGTCACCAAGCTGCCGGTGACAGTTCCCTGCAAGATGCCTTACCCTTGCATGACAGAAATGAAAGCAGAACAGCTCGCTCCACGGGGATATTAAAATAGCCCTCAGGCTGTTTCAAACTGGTCTCTAGGAGGAGGTTCCTCCACTACTCCCTCTCCCAGAGCCTGTCACTGCATGAGGCGGGGGAGACTGCAGACACTGAAGAAGGAGCAGATAACTAACAGGCACCGTGGCAGGTAGTAACACATTACGCTGACGCACTAGCTCCTGCAGACATGAGCCGGTGATGAGACAAGTACAATGGTATAAAAGCTGGGTAGAGAGATGAGCCCTCAGGCACTGTGTATTCTTGTGACTGAGACAAAAGCCAGCCAGGGTATGATATGCAATGGGAATCTGAAGATCTTAAAAAAGATGAGGATAAATGCATTTCCCTGCCCATCCACGATGGCTTTCTGGTCCAAATGAATGGGACCGCGGCTCTCCCAGGGCTCATGAAGGAGCAACGTTGAAGGATGTCAACCAGAGCTGTCCAGAGGTGTGAAATAAAAGAGCAAAAACACTGCAGGAGAAGCAGTTCTAAAAGATACAGACATTAAAGAAGGAGATTGTGATGAAAAGGAGTGCCAAACGCATGGTGACACAGCAAAGGAGATGAGCATTTCGTGGAAAGTTTGCAGCAAACTGCTCTGCAATTAAGTCTCCTTAGGACCGGATAGATCAGGCTGGGCTCTGCTTTCAGGTGTTTTTATGCTAGCGGTGCCCTGAAGTAATGTGTTTTCCCCTTCTGAGTCCCAAGACGGTGGAAATGGATGTAGTTCTGCCCTGACACAAGGCTCGGGTGAGCTCCCAGCTGTGGGTGCAGCTGGTGCATGGGCTCCACCGGCAGCGGGCTGCGTGCAGGGCTGCTGGGGCAATGTCCTTGGACTGCTGGAGCTGCAGTACCATCAGCCGCTGGTTCCCAAGGAGGAGATCACTCAACGCGTGCCCTTGTCTCTGGTGATGCCAGGTGATGTTCTTTCCTGTAAACATAAGGAGAGATGACATATGCTTTGCTTTCTGCTTGGCTGGCTCTAAAGCTCTCTGTGGCTAATCCTCTGCTGAGGTGACACACTGCGCATCATGGGCCAGAATCAGAGGTGACGTGAATGGTGGTGTAAGTGACACGTTGGTGAGTCGGGGTAAGCGAGTGGAAGGTGGTGTAAAACTCAGTGTTGCTGAGAAGCCAGCGCGCAGGGAGAGGCAGGGAGCAGGACACCCGACCACCTGGAGAACGGGAGAAGAAAAGGCAGCACATACAGAGCCTCTTGCCTGGCAAACACCCGCCAAGACCCAGCACTGCTGGGGTGTGAAATAAGCAGGATGCCAACATGCACTGCAGATCGCATCCTTGGGGAGGAAGGTCAGGGGAACCTCTTGACGCCCAACATTTAAAACGGCAAGCTGAGATCCCATGGAGAGCTCTCATGCTGCAGCCTCCGCAAGAGAGGAGTGAGGAAGGTTGGTCCTGTGATTCCCCGGTGCCGGCATCCCACTCCCCCACCCCTCCATACACCAGCTCCTACCACAACGATGCCACAAAAAGTGTCCATTCAGCAAGGTCGTGGCAGTCTGTGTCAGCCGGCCCCACTGACGGCTCTTGGTTATTGACCCTGGCTTCAGCGGTTTCTCCTTACGCACAGTCTTTCAGACAAATCTGTCATATTGGTTTAAAACCAGCCAGACTGTGCTGTGGTTTTCTCGAACTAAAAAAACCTCGTAGGTTACATAACCTTATGGAGGAGACTTCACACAACCCCTCGTTAGCATTCCTGGGCTATTCTGCATGAAAGCAGTATTCTCTCTAATAACATTTGTGTACTAATGTCTAGCCATGCTGCTGCTGGGCATTACCTTTTACAGTGTTTTCCTTTCTTTATGGCAGCTCACACTAAACACTGCTGTAACCCATATTCTGGTCTCCCCATGCATAATTCCCCATCTACAACCAGAAAAATTCCCATCTTCTTTTAACACAAAGATGCTTTCTCCACTCAAGCTTCATGCACATTGCCACGGTACCCCCCCTAAGCCCTCCTCCACAGAACAGTGGCACCATGCAGGGAAAATCCAGATATTGCTTATTCTTCTCTGTGGGAGGCAGAGCTGTGTCCCCTCCACCCAGCACACTCTGCACCATCCTGGACATTCTTTTGCTCTGCTTTCCTCAAACAGATTTGCAGAGCAGGTCCTGGCAAAAGCACTTCTTTCTGCCAAGCTTGAGGAGGGCTCTACCACCTCCAGAGAGGCAGCACTGTCTTCTTGCTGTTCTGTGGGGCTGCTGCTACCTCTGCTCTCAGGCTGGACCAGCAGTGCTCAGAGCGGGGGAGATCACAAGTGCATCTTTGTGGCAACTAGAGTAGGATGCAAGAAGGAGAACCTGGGAACAGCTTGGGTGACCCAKATGCTTCCAGGTATCTCTCTAGGGTTTCAGGGTAATTTTTTCCCCATATAACTCATAAAATGAGATCTCACTCCTGCCAGAAAGAGGAGCCTCAGGACAGAGAGCTTCTCACAAAGTCCAGCAGTGGGTCACCAGGACAGGAGCAGGGTAGGGACAGCAGAGAGCCCAGCCATACACAGGCTTGCTAGCAGGGATGAAGCACTTGGCATCATGGGGCTCTGCAGCTGCTGGAGAAGGAGGGCTTATCATTCCCAGCGTATTTGGGAAGTTGCACAACACTGCCCTTGCATTTCCCAGGGAGATCTGCTCCACTTAGTCCTGGGATAACAGAGGAAAGCCCCAAGTGGGTGGAGGCACCCGTGAATTCAGGACCCTCTATGCAGCAGAGGCTCCCAGCCTTCCACGTGGGGCAGTCCCACTGGTTTGCTCTTTCATTTGGTGGTCCTGCTGGCTACAGGTCTCTCCCTGCTCTCTCCCTCTGGCTCAGTTCATCACCGCTCAAACCACAATGTATGGGCCCCTCACTTGCCCCAGCAGAGCTGCTCCAGGGGCCAGGTAAAGAATCCGAGCTGGCTCAAAATGCACGCTGCCGAAAAACCATTGGTTTCTTAGAGCCAGTGAAGTTTCTTGACCCCATTCAGAGGTGCAAGATGAGCACCAGATCCCCCAAGCTGATGTTACCATCAGGCACTTTGTAGCACAAGCCCTCATCCTCCAATGCTTTCTGGGTACCAGCTGCACCCAAAGCTCGGCTGCCATATGGTGGTGACTCAGCTGAGTCACAGCATGCAGGAGCCTCCAGCACCAAGACATGGCTGTGTCCTCRCTGCTGGGACATCCCGGATCTCCCAGGACTGAGCTGTCCCCCGGCTGCTGCATGGTTTCCTGGGGTGCAGGACACCAGAAGCCACCGGCTCAGGGACACGAGTGCATCCAGCTTCCCTTTCCCTGCCCGGTACCATCCCGTCACTTCTGTTCCCTGCCTGCACTCAGGCTCCTTCATGATGTAGTGGGAGATAGAAGTCACATGAGGCTCTGACTGGGGCTTTGAGGCATGGATAAGGGGGTTAGTTTTATTGCTAGATTAATAATTTAACAGGACAAAATGAAATTCATGGCACTGAGAATTTGAGAGATTCATACAGAGATGAGGTTGCCCACTTTTCGCCCGACAAGCGGCTGCTCCCATCGCACAGCTGTCAGACCTTTTTGTGCTCCCCACCTCATTCCTCCAAGCCCCCACATTTCCAATTTGCCCCCCTCCTCTTGGAGGCAGACCCTCTGCACTGCAGCGGGCATTTCCCACAGCCTGCCAAGCAACATGCGTTTCCCAGCCTCCAGCTTTGGGAGGAGATGGATGCTACTGCTCCCAAGGTGTGATATCCTGGCCAAGYAGATTTGGCACTGAGAAGGGGACAATTCACAGCCAAGACGACTTACCTGGATTAAATGAATCAAATCCAGCAGCAATAACTTTCTCAGCTTGCTGACAGCGTGTGCATGTACGGCTGCGCGCAGCTGCGGCTGAATGCGTGTATACGAACACAGGCCACACGCAGGAGATTGGCACAACTCCCTGATAATAAATTGTGCAGAGAACAGCAAGAAAGGGAAAAAATCCTGACTTTGATGTGCAGGCGTACACGCTATCTTCCATCTCCAGCGCAGCATGCATCCCAGAGCAGCCCTCACCAGCCTGCTCCGCACTCCGCGCAGATGAGGATGGATATGGCAAACGCGGAGAAAATTGGTTGCACTGGAAATGTGTGCAAGGTGCATATTGGGTGGAAAATTGGGGGGTCTTGCTCTCATCAGGAACTGTTTGATTCATTGCCATGACTTCTGAGTGAAAGTCCGGGTGCCACTGCCAACGTGGGCTGAAAATTTGGCTTAAGCAGAGGCAGAGAAAATAGCAAGGGGTCCCAACTCCTTATTATGGTAGAGCAAGGAAACTCATTTAGAAATGAGAAATGGGAGTACTAGTTGCTAGTTAATGGTTAACTCATTAGTTAACAGTGTTAGGGCACGGAACCCACTGCCACAGGAACTACCTGGGGCAGATCTGACCCAGAAAGCCAGGCTGGAGGGCTACCAAGGTTGCAAAATTCAGCTCCCAGCAGACAGTGTCAGCTCATTTCTTTCCTGGATGAATGATGGTTTATCATATGAGAAATTTGGTTTCTTAATCCCACTTCTCTTAGGAGGAGGCAGTTTGGGAGCTCACTGCTCCAGTGCTAGAAAGACGCTACCAATTTCCAGCTGGGATTTCACAGTCCCCTCACCCCTGTTCGGTGCCATATCAATATTCTCCTTAAACGGCACTGGGGTTTATTTTCCTTATGTTATAAACAGCGGTTGAATTCCTGCTTAGCTGCTCTGAAATATTGCTGTGAAAATCAAGGATATGAGCTGACTTATCAGGAGAGAAAAATAACAGAAGGACTAATGCCTGGCTCAGGCGCTGCACAGCCACTGAATAAAAGAATTTCTCCTGCAAGGCAGGAGGCTGGGGCAGCGGCAGACCTTGGGAGACTGTGGCCATTACCAGGAAAGCACAACTTCCAGCCAAGCAAAGGAAAGGACATGCAAGTGTCTTCCAAGAGCAATCTGCAGGTTTTTCCAGCCCCGGGCAAAATGTCCAGTCTTAGGAAGAGGCTCTGCAGAGGTGCTGGGTCCTCTATGCTGCTGTGCTCTCCATTGCGCCCAAGCTGTATCCATGGGGTTTTGCTTTCGACAACCTGTACACTCAGTTGCTTTGGTCTGAGGACAATTTGTATTGCCTCATGCAATACAAAGGTGAGAAAGTTTGAGCAGTGAGTACAGTAAAACCCCTTTTCAGGGTGCACACCCACCAGGATGCTCCTGACGTRTTGTTCCTCTCAGTGGCAGCTCTTGCGCTTGTTTTAGCTGGAGGAGGTCGCAGTAGAAAATTTTATAGTAGGTTTGTGTGCTTGCATGTGCAGGCACATAATGCAACAGAGATTTAAGAATACAGTATCACACATAGCAGGAGCAGTATACATTATTCATCATCAAGGTAACACTAACAAGATGAGAACATTTAGTTGTTAAATGTTGGAAAACAGAAAAATAAAGGCCATTCMCTTGTAAAGAACTTGGTAACTGTGTCCTACAAACCCCTTTTACACTCAGCTCAAGCTGCCACACAGTTGCACGTCGCTATTAAGACAAAGCCAAAGCAGGATTTTAGAGAGGCTCTTTGGTGGTGGTGGCCCCCCGCTATCCTTGTGGGAAGAACCAGCTCATGCTCCCCATGCAGGGTGCAGGAGGAGGGGGGAAGCCTCCGGCCTGTGGTTAGGGGAAAAACAAGGTGGGATTCACACATGCTCAGAACCCAGCCCTTCCCAAGGGGGATTCTTCCCAGCCCAAGGGAGGTCAGGGTGGTGAACCTCCACAGCGGCTGCTCTTGCTCCAACAGCAGGAGCCCTGGATATTCCTCCTTCAGTCACCCAAAGGCAGGTGAGTCACAGCCTGTGTGCCTAACACACTAACCGTTACCTCTGTGCCTGTTTCCCCATCATATGACTACAGACAATGACTGAAGCATCTTCTGAGTATTTCCTAATTCAGCAAAATTTCAGCATGTCACTGATTCATTTGCTGGAATCAAACCAGAAGACACTTTTGAGCCAGCTGCCAGGTCACTGCTTTGCTTCTTCTGAACCCGGGGTTTCCAGCTGGGGGGTGCCCCGGCCAGGGACCTCTGTGTCCATGGGGCCAGACCGGCGTGACAGGCACAACACTGCAGGGACATCTATCCCAGGACTGTCAAGGTCTATGGCAACACAACAGTCGACAAGACATATGCCCTCAGGCAGACCTCAAATATTAAATTCCCCAGCGTAGCGGAGTTCCCAGCTTTAATAATTATACTTATCCAGTTCAGCAAAGGCCCTTGAAATCTTCTGATGGAAAGTGCATAATTTAAGTGCAAGGTACTTGTATTGTTGTTAGTGGTTAGTGGTTAGATCTGTGCCAGGTCTGCTCTCCTTTAACATCTTCATTTGATCTGAAAGAGGGAGGGTAAAGAGCATGTTAATTAAATTTGCAGAGGATATGAAATGGGAAGGTGCTGCAAATCCTGGTGAGGACAAAGAGCTAAAAGATAATGCACTGGGAAAGAAGGGTCAGGCATAGGAAGGAAATAGCCAAATGAAATTCATTCTGAACAAATGCAAAGTAATCCAGCTGGGGAAATATAATTTAACACCATGGAGACTGGGAGAGAGACATTTGGAAAGCAGTAATACGGAGCGGCCTGAGGGACAGCAAATTACATTGGGATTTGCGATACATTATGGTGGGCTGCAGAACAGGAGGCTGTATACAGACAGCTTTCAGGCTTTTCTGGCTAGGTGGAAAGGTAGGTTTTCTGTTTTCCTGCTTGAGGTGCCATTGCATGTTACACTACCTTTGTATGCTGAGCAGCCGGGGGCCAAAAGGTCCCATCACTTAAGTAAAATTAGGGATGTTTGAGTTCGAGGCAGTCCAGGGCCAGTTTGGGGCCACAGCGGAGCATGGGATCCACGAGAGCATCCAGAGTCCCCAGTGTCCCCTTCCCCACTGCACGCCCATGTCTGCAGCCCCACGCTTGGATCAGGCTACGGAGCTGGGGGAACACCAGGGACAAGCATCAGCTCTGCGCTGGGGACATCTCTTGACACCCTATACAAGTAGTTGGGCTAAGCACTGGGCTCGTATCCAAACCTCCTGAGCACGGCGCAGAAGGCAGCTCCTCAGCCATGTAATAGTGCCCTGGAAGCCCACACTGCCACCGTCTCTCACMCTGCAGCCACAGCATCAACACCTCCGGCATCACCTGCCATGGAAGTCTGCCGCAAACACCTCCATGTTACCTGCCACCTCCCTCTCCATCACCTCCTACTCTGTCACTGTGGCACCTATGTCCCTGGCACTGCCTGCCCTGTCATCACAGCACCAACACCAAGCATCATCATCTCCTCAGCTCTGGGCATATCCTAACTTGGGGCCAGCTGCTCCCAGGGCATCACCTGCGATGGGATTATGGCACTGYGCTGTCCCCATAGCAGCGTGACCACCCCAAGGGCTGGTCCCCTGTCCCTCCGGGACATCATCTGCATGGGCCATGCTCCACATCCTTCTTGAGGGTGTGAACATCACACACCAAAAGCAGACACTTCTGCTTCCTGGCGTCTCATCAGCCCTGCAGGACCCTGCTTACTCCCATCACACCCAGGCAGCTGTGCAGAGCAGACAGCTCCATTTAAGACACGCAGCAAGCTTCTAAGAAATCATGCTGTCTTCAAAGCGACGTTGGCATGAATATTTCAGTGCAGTTGCTTGGCCCCGGGTACCACACCGCGTCTCCGGGAACAGTCATTACAGGGGCATCCGTGTGCAGGGTCGCCAGTCCCGCAGCCAATGCCAGCATCAGGGGGACCATGCGCTGTGCTCCATGTGCTACATGACCCAGGCTTTACCTTCCCCGGCCCCATACCCCATCCCTGACCATGGTGGGGTAACACCAGGGTCCTTGCTCCTGCCCTCCCCTCCGCACAGCGGTACCCAGGAGCTCCTGCTCCCAGCCCGCACTGAGCCCCAGGGAGATGCCCGGCTCCTGCCTTCGCTCCCCTGCACACGAGAGGGCCTGGGGCTGTGCACGGCCTGTCACTCTTATTCTGTAGACAAGTCCCCTTGCCAAAGTCGCAGCTTGGCAGCTCGGCTGCAGCCCATCTCCATCCCCATCTCCCTGCCCGCAGCTCCCAGCTCCCATTCATCACCCTTCACTTCATGCGCTCGCCTCCCGTCCCCCCCTTCCCCAGCTCATCACGGCTCGGCTGCCCGTGGCCTTGGGGGGCCGCGCTGCCTGCCAGCTCCTGCCCGCGTTAGAAAAGGCAGCTCGTGAGCGGATCCACACGTCTGCGGGGACGCGGGGAGCGGACGGAGGGGGCCAGGCGGCAGGACTGGGGGGGGAACCAATGCACCGTTCATTAGCCTCACTCTGCCTGCCCTAATTGCCTGTTCAGGCTGAAACAATTGTGTTAGAGGCTGCGCTGCCTAATTATTATTGTTCTTCCAAAAATAATGGGGGAGGGAGAGAAGGGGGAAAGAGAAGAGGGGAAGGGAAGAGGGAAGCGGAGGGAGGGAGGGAGCAGGAGGGCAGGGGCAAGGGGAAGGCAGGAGGAGCGGAGGACAGGCGATAYGGCAGCTTGCAGACTAAGTGACTTGTTTAATGACTGTGATCTCCGAGGCTGGTAGGGAATAAACAGGTCTGAAATTGGTTAGCCCCCACCCCTCCTCCTGCCTCCCCGCCTCTCCTGCTTGCTCACAGTGTTTATTTCCAAGTGATCAGAGGGAAAATAAAAGCCCATCTAGTGTAATAGAGGGAGAGGATTTAATCTGTGTGCCTGGGACTTCAGTAAACTGCAAACATCGATCCAAGCCGGTGGGGAAAGAAAAGAAATTTACAGACCAATAAAAGTATATTAAAAAACTTCCCCTGCCCTTTCGCCTGGGCGGGGGCGATGCCACGGGGCTGCTGGGGGCTGCARCCAGGGAAAGAAGCCCACGCATGCGGCATGTACAGACCCAGGGGGCTGCGGGGGTCCCGGGGGGCAGCAAGCAGCCCCAGGAACTCCCCGTGCTTGCCTGGGGGTGCTGCAGGGCAGGGGGCTGAGAAGCGGAGGGTCTGGCAGCCAGTCTGACACTTAAGGAATTAGCTCTGCATCATTTGGAGTTTTCTGCTCTACTAATTTTCGGCCGGCTCCTCATTTGTGTCTTTTTTCACCACGTTTTAAAGGGGCAGCATCCCGGATTCCCAGCACCTCCTGGGACCTAAGTGGTGGAGCTTGGCCCTGCTGCTTGCAGGCTCTCATCCTCTGTTGGCAAAAAATGGCAGATTTTGCCCTTTTCTCCAGCAACCTCTTCCCTTCCATGGGCTGTGCATTATGCTTCCTTCCCTTGCTGGCATTTGCACAACACCAGGACCCTCCTGCTGGGCAGCACCTCACCTGCTGAGGCATCCCCACATCCAAAATCTCCCGGGGAGACTTCAGTTGCCAGGCTCAGCAAACAAATCCACCCAGCTCTGACTTTGCCCTTTGGTGTTTGCTTTTGACTAACATTTGAGGTCTTGTCTGCGTTGACCTGTTGGTTGATGAAAACGAAATTTCAGTCATCTGTTGACTGACAGTGCACTTTAGACTTTCACGGGGGGAGAAGGAGGGAATATTTGATCAGAGGTTTGCATTCGTCATGCATGGCTCGCTGTGCTGGGGAGAGGATGGGTTAAAATACTGTCCTGGGAGACAGGGAAAGCAGGGTGCATTTACACCTATTACTCAACCTGATGTCGACAGCCTTTATCATTTCGTGGAGCAGTCTGTCTGCCTGTGGGGGGGAGTCAGAGAGAAAAGCATCCCAAATCCCTGCTGCCCATCCCTGCAGGATGTCTCTGCTCCCAGGACATGGCTGGTGGGGTGACATTCAGTCCCGTCTGGTACCAGCTACAGCTGCCACAAAGCACATCAGTCCTGGCTTCAACCCCCTGTGCTGGCTCCAGCCCTTATTCTGATTTAATGCTTGGTGAAATGAAGGGACCATTCCCAGCTCTGCTGAACACAATGTCTCAGCCTATTGTGGGGACAGTGACACACTTGGGACACTGCAGATGACAGAGCCCAGGAGTGGCAGGAGCCTGCCTGGCAGCGGGAAGAGGCTCCACACAAGGCAGATGGACCCAGAGGCTGTCTGACCTTTATATTTTTCCTTTCCACCATGAAAACAAGCTGAGGACACGTCGTTTGAACAAGCCCTATCATTTTCCTTCCCTTACTCAACAGAGCCCAACACTGATCATCCCATTAACGGTTACCGGCCAAGCTAACAAAGGAAATCAATGAAATAAAAAAAAAAAAAAAAAAGAATCCAAGCCAAAACCCAGTCCTAGACACGGTTGTTATCCCGCATGAGAAGAAGTACCAGAAATTCCCCACAGTCAGCTTGGGGCTTTGCAGTGCACTATTGATTCTGCATTGATAGCCTCCAGCCACTGCTGCAATGGGCAGGCAGATAAAAATCCTGCCTCAGCCCATCTTCCTGGATATCCCAGGCTCCTCAAAGCTGCAGCCTGGGGACCCTGACCATTGCCAAAAATCCCCATCACCAGCACTGAGCCCTTCTGCTAGCGCGCTCCTCTGGCTACGAGTGCATGGTTGCACTGGGGCTATCCGAACACCCCACCCCTCAGCTGTGCTGGAAGGCCCCCTTCACCCCAGCCCTGATGTCCCCTTTAAAGCCAGACCTTAATGCTGTGCATCCCCAAACCTTTACACTGAAGTGCCCCTTTTTGGCTGAGCCCTGAGGGCAGCTGCCTGCTGCCCCCCTCCCTCTTGCAGGAGTGCCTGTGGGCTTGCATGGATGCTGTGTGCTCCTGTTTGGATTTGACCCCACCAGCCCATGTCCTGGGCATCACCCTCACTCTTCCCTCATGCCCACTCACACATCCCTTCACCCCCAAAGGTACCTTCTCCCCACAGCACTGCCAACRCCTCCTCCTGCCCCACCACTGGTGCCCCTGTGCCTCCAACCCACTCAGTCCTTACCAGCTCCCCAAACACTCCCCTGCTCTGGCCCGGTAAAGCCTCCCCTGCACACAAACAGGGGACATGAGCCATTCCTCCTCCCACACGGGCAACATGAGCGCTTCCCCTCACACCCACACAGATCTCCACATCGCAGAAACACCTCTCTCCCACGCAAGCGCCTCTCTCTCCCACGCACACATAATACCACCTTCCCATCAGCATCACCTCCACTCCTGCTCCCCCTCCAATGCCCGTGAAGTTGCTTTGCAAAATCCCATGGCCCAGGCAATACAATGGCAACCACTATGAATATTCCCAGCAAACTTTCCCTGGTGGGAAAGTTGCAATTCCTGCGGTACTCTCCATGCACAGACTTGTTCCCTTGTTTAGGCTGGACTGTCTGCAGGCTCCAGTGCCTTCCCTGCTGTGCCATCCCTCCACAGGGGAATGTCACCAGGGCAAACATCTGCCCCACAGGAGAGGGAAAGAAAATTCCCCCAAAGGGAGATACAGTGCTCCCTTTCAGTGGAGCAAATTCTTTTTTATTAACCATGTAAGGCATGTTTCCAAGCCATTGTCCTGTCTGTCTGAATGCACTGGTCGTAGCCACAGGGCACACAGCTCCCCACTCCTGCTGGAGCAGCAGGCAGCTGGCTCCAGGCATCCCCACTGCCTCTGTGCGGGGGGCTGAGACTGGAGCCCACAGCCTGCTCTGGATGGAGGGGCTGCCGGTCCTACTCCCCTTCCCCGACAGTGCCCTGTGGAGCTGGACCAGGAATCACCCTCCCTCTGCCATGTTTGGAGACCCAAGGATGACCGGAGAGATGCCCTCCCATGCCTCCTTGTCTGGTTATGGGAGTTGGCGGTGTCTGGGTGAAAGCGGGCCAAATTCTCCCACCAGCAGTGGCTGTGAAGGCAACATGTTGGGCATGTCATTGCTGACAATGCCTGGGGACACACCATGCCCTGCTCTATCCTCATGTTCCTCCTGAGTCACGGCTTCGCGGGATCAAGCTCTGCATCTCTGCCTGGGCACAGGTCCTTCCCAGTGGCTGGGTGCGGGCCGGGGGTGAACACCTCGGGCTCTGCTCTGATTCTCCCAACAAGGGAACTGAGCAGAGCCCAGCTGGACCCGTGACATCTCTGGGGTGTCTGGTGGGGCCAGGCCTGGGGTGAAAGGGGAGAAGCACTGTGGGTGGGTGCACCCCGAGGGTGCAGCGGCTGTAGGAGCATCAGGCAGCGAGGGAACAAGGGGGACATCATCTCCACCTGGAAGAATAGACGTTTTCTTGGAAGGAGACTAAATAATAAGAGCTCTGGCCTTGAACAGAGATGACTAAAGAGGGATGTGATTAGAGTTTTGTAAAGCCATGACTAGCACAGAGAAAGTGATTACTGAGTGATTATTCACGACTTCTCATTATGTGCGAACAAAATTAAATTATCCCGCAACTCATTTAAGACAAACAAAAGGAAGTACCTTCTCCTATGGTGCATTATCACATTGAGGAACTCATTGCCATTGGATGCATTCAGAAACCCAGGGAGACCAGCTCTGCCCACAGTTATCAAACACGGTTCTCTGGAATAGCCTTCAGCGTGGGAAACCCGTCACAGCTGGGCTGAGATGACCAGAGGAGGGATCACCCCAATTTCTCACATTCTTCCCTAATCACCCACTCCTGGCTGCTGTCTGGCCAGAGAAACCTTTGCTCTGAGTCCATAGGGCCATCCCCGTGCTCGCTGATGTGATTATCTCCACGCACGCAGGTCGTGAAGCATGCAACAGAAACGAAACGGAGTGGGACATGGCTAGGAGCAACTCTCAAGATCGTAGAAGTGACAGTAATCAAGATGTTAAGTGACAAACGCCTGACTGTGCAACTCGGCAGCTTGTGTGCAGAGGGTCAGCATGGGTGGAAGCAGCTGCTTGGCAGAGGCAGTGGGCTGACACTCAGGGCTACCTCGGAGAGCCGGGGCTGGAGGACCTTCCCGCAGGTGAAAGGAAAAGGGCAGCTGAGAGGGAGAAGGATGGGTGGACAGCAAGTGCTCCTCTTTCAGGTGCTTGCTCCAGTGATGTGCAAGTTAATTAAAAGCCGGGGCTAGGTTGCTGGAGCAGGCTGGACAGCCAGGCACCAAGGAGCAGCAGATTTAAAGGAGGAGCAATAAGGGGTGCCCATCAACACAAACTTGGGGGTCAAAGTTAAATGATATAGGAGATGAACACGTTCAAAAGAAGGGGGTTGAGAGGACAGCTAGGAAGGAACAAGGAGGAATCCAAGCAGGTGGAGGCAGAGGTGCCATCATTAGCATCAGCTATAGAGCTGGTAAAATAGGAGCTGCAGACAAAGAGGGTCTCTTAACCCTGTGTCCCAACCATACGTGCTGAGGAATATATGCAGTCTAGTTTCCAGGAATATGAGCATCACCTCAGCTTTGCACTAAGCTGTGGAAACTGTTCTGCAGACTGAGGATGCAACCGCAAGTACGTCTTTGCAGTGTGAAAAATGAGATCTGCGTTTTGCAGGAAAAAAGCAGAATCTTTGTGTCCTTCTCCCACCCACGACACTTGTGTTGTGGCGGCATAATCCAGAGATGGACTGACCCAAAAGGATGTGAAAATGGGTCAGAAGATTGCTTTTTATTTGAAGCCAGCCTGGAGCATGTTGTGGTGCTTTGTGTCCTCCAGGGCAGACGTGGCAAAGGGATACCTGCAGTAAGTATTGATGACTTTGACAGCAACCTCCCCCACTTCTTTTTTGAGAGTTTAGTTATGGGCTACAGACAAGCGTAATGCTCTGGCTCCAGAAACACCAGAGGTAGATCTTTGAACTTCTTCAGTTTAATTGAAAGATTTAGCACATTTGAAATTATTTTGCCTTTCCAAGTTTWAAAAAAAAAAAAAAAAAATCAATATTTTTGGCATTATGAGCTGCACAGGAAATCTAGTGCTGACCAGCTTCGTAAGTTCCTTTAGCCCAGGTGATTTTCCAAAGATTCAATACAGCTTATTTCACTTAGGATTTGAAGAGACACTTGGCCTTTAACTGTGTGTTTGAAACCTCTGAACTGATTGATTGATTGATTTGGGTAAATCTTTCAACAAGCTAATTGGTGGTCACCTTGCTGGGGTGCAAAGTGTCCGTTGGAGGAGGTAAGTCCCTGACCTCCCAAAAGCCGTTTGGTACAGCTCAGCCCATTGGGGCTCACGAAATGCACAAGGCTGTTGGCATTTCATCGGAGGGATCACACATGAGGGTGGTAGGTTCAACAGGCCACAGCAAATGATGAAAAATAAGCATCAACCATCTCTAAGAAACGAGTTCATAAGAGAAGAAGAAACATAGAATTTGTCTTCCAAGAGCTGACAACGCAGAGATTTAGTTCACTTCAGAAAGTGATGCTTTACCAAAGTGACATTACAGATATTTAGATGCTTTCACAAAGTGATAGGCTTCCCAGCTCATTTAACCGCCCGGCTTCATGTCCTTAACAGTATTAGAAAAACTGCTCTGATAGRGTTACAGATTGAAATTTGTGTGTTGTGGGCTGGTTTTCATAAAAGTAGCTGTGATCACAGAGAGTTTAACTGGTTAATTTGTAATGGGAAAACAGTGAGATGGTAGGGCAGGATGGAGGTAGCTGAGGGAGCTGCAGATGCCGTGATACTGATGGCAGGCAGTCTTATCTGACGTTATATCGGGTGCCTCGTCATCACGCTGCAGTCCAGCAGGCGCTTCCTTAGATATGCCTGGCTTTGCACAGCTTCTGAGGTACCAGAGGGGCTTTCAAGGGCTAAATCTCCAACAATATTGAGATTATGGAGTACACAAATGAGAAGAACACTTGATACAATAATAGGTAATAGGAAAAGAATATTGTAAAATAAATATGTAGCATCTTCAGGTAAGTGGAGCGTATTCAGCTCAGCAGAAATCCAGGCAATTAACCCACCATGGAGGTGGTGGCCGAGGTGGATCCATTAGCAATTACATATGAGGAGCCACGCAGGACACAGGGTTTCAAGGACTGGCAAGGACAAACACCAGTGCTTCACCTTGCAGCAGACCCAGTGGTTGAACACACACACCAGCACATCTCAGTCCAGCTCCCAACAGCGCAGAAATCACTGAAACAATTAATAGACCTTGTGCCTGGCAGCACCCACTGGAGATGATAAACATCGCTCAACAGGAAGACGTCAGCAATCAATATCCAAACTAACCTAATTGGTTTCTTATTTGAAAATAAGCTTACTACGTGACAGAAGTAATCCGAATAATGAGTAATAACAAAAGATTGCTTTCATGTTGGAGGAGCCCTTCATAGACGGGCACAGGAGCAGTGGGGCAGGGCACGGCAGCTTTTTCTGCAGAGGCTTTGCAACAGGCTTAGGGAGCGAAAGGGATGCTATGGCCAGCTAGCACGATGGGGAATTTCAGGCAGCAGGAGAGAATCTGCCAACCTGACCTCTGGCCACCACAGAGTGGCTAATAGCCCTGCTCAGGTAAGGCGTACCCTTGCCTAAAAATAGCACAATCAAAGATGTAGCAGCTCTGAGGCTGGATGAGTCCCTGTTGCAGACCACTGCCTGCTCCAGGATCCGCATCCTCCCAGGGATGTTCTCTTGTCATTCAAAACCCGTCTGAGCCCTGCTGCTTAGCTTGTAAAATTTGACAAGGGTAGTATGGATGCAAATAAATTTGGCAGGGTATATAGGCTTTACTGTCCACGTGTGCTCGAAGGGAATTCATGTTTGAACATAGATATAGACCAGGGCCCGAGGAAGATTTCTAACACATTTCCCTGCAACATGCTCTCAGTGAACAAGACGAGGTGGTGGCACAGACCAAGCTCTTCCAAAACAACAGCGGCATGGCTGCACGAGCCCAGCACCAGCCACAGCTCTGGAAGAGCATTCTCAGCAGCGTGCAATGGGTGACAGAAGAGTTTGCTAAGACAACCGTTTAATTATATCAGGCAAATTAATACAGGTGAAATCCTCACTTCCCTCCATGACGGAGAATCACCTGTGGCATGCAGGGTGCCAACATTTCCAGCTGCTCTGCCCCAGGCTCTCCAAAGAGCAGATACAACATCCCACGGATGGACCAGCTAGGTTCCAGAAGGCTTGCAGCAGCCCCTTCCCTCCCCACCCACCTCCATCCCCATCAGACCCTTCAGCATCGTGGAGTGGCCCGTACATTCCCAAGGGGAACAGCCTGCTCCTGCATGGAGCAGCGAAGCCCCTGAATGTGTCTGAGGCTGTAGGACAGAGGCTGAGTGAGGTCTGCAAGTCTGCTATCCCCAGCATGGGAGTCATCCAAAGGGATAAAAGGCTGTTAGGAAAAACAGAATGATTGGGATAGCCCAAAAACCTTTTCCATTTCATCTGTCTGAAAGTCTATTTCCACTCTGGCATTCCCACATCTCCTAAAAATCTCTTGGGAAGAGACAAACTCATGGTCCGTAAGAGAGTTTTTGGGATGAGAACTGGGGAGCTCTGCTCCTCCATGTGGCCCATGGCCAACCTCCCCAAGGAGCTGGGGGACAACTGGTGCTCAGGAGCCCAGCCCCTGCCTGGGAAGCACTCGCAGTGCATACCTAGCTCAGGGATGCTCCACGGTTCAGTGCTTTTGGAGACATCCCTAACAGTATTGCTGCAATTATCCTATTGTTTAGGTGTCCCTGAGGAATGGAGAGACTCTCATTATCTGGCGGACTGAGAATTTGGATGTGCAGGGGATGTCAAAGAGAATTTTGAATGCGGAGCCCTATGAATAGATAGCTACCCGTCCATCCATCCACCTATCCATCCACCTTCCCACTGCCCCTAACAAAGGCAGCAGTAACAAACCAGTCCGAGCCAATGGAAAGGAGAGGGATACGCGCTAAGCTCTTGAGGGGTTAACCTGCTCTCAAGCACGGTTCAGTGAAATTGTCAAAAAAATCCCTTCTGACAAATTGCCTGAGAAGAGAGAGAAAAATATAGAGAGCCAAGCGCATGGTAATGATTTCTGAAAAGTTCCCCAGCACCAAAACGGCAAAAACCATTAGCAAAGCAAATTGTATTTTGTGCGCATAATTCACACCAGAACACAGAATCCGGAAGCCCCGCTTTCTATTATTAACGGGACAGCATGCCAAGTCATCTAGAAAGMTCTTCTCGCGCTGCCGGTGATGCAGGGCAGGGGATCAGCTCTGCTCCAGGGAGCGGAGGGCGGCCCAGCCCCACACCCCTGTGCTTCTCCCCTGCGCTGCCCCTTGAAGGCCCACGATGCGYGGGGTGGGAAACGCCATGGGATTCGCCATGCACGGCTGGACCGGGCGTGCAAACCTTGGCTCCAGACACAAGCACGTCAGTGTTTGCCTTCCCCAAGCCTTCGTGCCCGCTGCGGAGACTGCCGCTGGGCTCCCTCGCGCAGACCGGCTTTCATCACTCCTCTCCTAGGTTTGGGAGTGGCCCTTCAAAGCAGCGTGCTCGCAGAACACTGGCTTTATAAATCCCATTTTCCCTCTCTTTTTGATCCCCCATGCTGCTGGGGAGCCTGTGTCTGGCTCTTTGCATGTCCCAAGCCTCACCGGTGCCTCCCCAGCCAGCCAAGCCCGACAGAGCCGCGCTCCACCCCGGCTACCGAAGCTCCTTCTCAAGCACTCTCCGGGTGACTAAGTGCCCTGCTGAGCAGCTACTAGACAGATTGACTCCAGATGCTTAAGGACAAACATTACCCGTCGTGCTCAGAAGCCTGGCTCTGACACATTCCTGGCATGCCCAACACCCCCAGGAAAAACAATGTTCAGATGAGGCTGGTGCGTGCCACTCACGGAGAGCTGGCTTTTAGGACACTGATTAAAAATATTACCTGGGCTTGTGCAAGCCGCTCTGGGGATGCTCTGATCGACGCTGCTTGCTGCACACGTGGATGGATCTGCTTTTGCGTGCAGGGCACAGCAGAGCATCCATGCGGCAGCAGTGGCTGTTATATGGAAACCAAGCAGCTCATGCCAGTTGATGGGCAGGGCTGTAATGCAGTTGCCAAGGCCGCTCTGCCAGGTTTCCCAAGCCGTACGGCATGCAAATCCTGCTTTTGTGATCAAGCAAAAAAGAAACAACCGTGGCACCGCAGCTCCCGGGGCTCATGGCTTGCAGGAGGCACAGCCCAGTGAAAGCCCCCAGGCTGCCTCCCTCTCCTTCCGAAGCCCGTCTTTTGGCTGGTTCTGCTCCTCCTCTCCCAGCCCTCTCGCTGGCGCCCCAACACGTCGGGGCAGCGCTCGGCCGCGAGCTGCGGCGTCTGGCAGAGCGGCGCCGTGCCAGCCCTGCAGCGTGCCAGGACGCCGGCCCAAGGGGCAGCCGCCGCGGTACCCGGGGCAGGGCAGGCAGTCCTCTTCCCCCTGCCAGCACTCAGCGGTCCAGATGTGCACAGATGTTGGGGGGGCTTGGAGACTCACGGTGCAGTGGAGGGTCCTGGGGAGAAATGATGATGTGGGAACTGCACCTGACCCCTCCCTGGGTCATGCACTGCATGAACCTCAGCCATCCCTGCTCCCACTAAGGCTGGGAACAGCTTTAATACAGAGGAGCCAGGCTGGATTTTGGTCAGGGAAAGGCTCCTTAATTCATTACTTGTGCCCCAGGACAGACAGGATTGTAATAAACACCTTCTTTGAGTCCTGTAGATAGAAGTTACATGAAAATTACCTACTTTAAAAGAACATTAGCATTTCAAAGTCATACATTAGGAGTCAGTGGAGCACAATGACTGCACACACTGGCAGGATTGTGCTTTGCCTCCTTATATACTGTGATGCTTTTCATCTCACTGTTGCGTGTTGATCCCAATGGGATGGGCCATAGGGTTGGGTACAGGACCTCCCAAACCACTCCCCAGGCCTCCACTGTTGGATCTAGAAGAAGAAATGACTAACAGCAGGTCCTTGTGCTCCTTATTATTTGGCTTCAAAGGAACAGTGGAGCAAGCTCCTTCAGCAGGTTAGGCAGCAGCAGAGGTTGAGCCAAGGTTGTATTCCTGGGTCTGGGTGATTAAAAAAGCATTCCTCTGCCCTAGTGTAAATCCGTGCAACACTCACGTCCCAAGCAGTCCTTGCAGTCTTGGCACTCTGATCTCCAAAGCATTTGTCAGCAGCAGAAGCGATGCAGAGGAGAAAGATGGCAGCAATCGGGGACACGAAACGGCCTTTGCAGGGAAGAAGCTGAGGAAATGAGATCTGTCTAAAAGTGAGGTGGAAGATGACTCGGGAATGGGTTTTACCTGTTAAGTATTGAGGAAGAACTAGGGACATCAAATGAAATGATGGAGCAGCAGGACTAACGCATGCAAAAACCTTTTCCACAGCCCCCAGAACACCACTGACGTGTGGCATTGGGGATTACAGGACCTTGCGGTCCTGCATAGGTGAGCCCAGAAAGTGGTTACATAAATTAACAGCACACAGATCCATCGGGGAATGGAAAACGAAGAAACAGATGCAATCTCTGGCTTGGGAAGCCTTTAAACAGAAGCTTGCTTGTCGCTGCTGGAGGGTATAATCAGGGAAGCCATAACTGTTGGCTTACCCTGTTGACAAACCYTTCCTCAGCACTTTCCGGTACCAGCCTGGGTCAAGGCCAAGAGGCAGGATGCACCCTTGTGCATATTCAGTGCAGCTATTCTCCCATTCCCACGAGCAGGCTTCCTAATGAGAGATGGAGGTGTAGATAGGATAGTGCTCTAACCCTAACTCGTTTAGGGCGCGGTACCGTAGATAGCAGAAAACAATGCTAGAAATATCTTTGATCAACACAGCTAAAAGCTCAGAAAAAAAACCCCAAGACTTAAAGGGAATGTAGAGCCTTCTTGGCTCTAGTCCTGTTGATGGGAAAGATGACCAGCAAACACTGGTGGTGAGAAGACCCAGTAATGTAAAATTAGACCATGTTAAGGAAGCCAGTTTGTCTGCAGACTATCAATAGATGTATGTTTGCCTTCTTCAGCATTAAATAGTTTGTGCTAATAATACCACCTTGCCTCATACAGATTAAGGCAATTTTACATTAGTAATTAAAGAAAAAACAGTCCCAATAGCACAACGGCATTCGTAATGCACCAAACCTCATTTTGTGTGGAGATGCCATTTGCAGGTGACCCAAACTTCCTTTGCAACTGAGTGCCTAAACTGAGACAAGGAAAGTGAATGTTATCTCCTGACAGGCTAATTACTTCTTGTTTTTCAAGATAATATTCCGAGTGTTTAAATATGGCTATTTTTCCTGCTCCTCTACTGCAGCTATGAAGATCTTGTTACTGTCATATATGAGTTCTTATCTCTTATCTGTATTCTTTTATCTTTGCCACTCATTTAAATGTGTTTAAGGTTCTGAGCACTCTTGTCTCTGCTCCAGAGAACCTGGTTCCTCTGCACAACTCCCGTGAGCACTCTTGGCTCTGGGCCCGTGGCAGGGTCTCAGCAGCCTCTCCAAGGTGCCATGTCTCTGGTGTGCACCTGGGATGTGCTCTGAGACCTTCAGCAACTTACTTTCTTTATAAAACAGGCAATAGCCTCAATCCTTCCCTCTGGGACTCTTCCTCAGCCATTTGCTCTCCAGGCTTTGGCAAGTTGAGGTTTGCACCAAGGGAGGGACTTAGCGTTCCTCGACCTGGGCATGGCGCATGAGCACTGGTGGTCCTGGTGGCTGGGAAATGAGTATTTTGAGGGGCAGTGGGGCTCAGCTCGAAGCATTTGCAGGTCCAAGGTGCCAGAATAGTGTTTGCTATTTGCAGGAGAGTGAAATTCAGTGCTGCATGCAGGCAGGCGGGGGTCAGTGGGGGGCTGGCATGGGGGGAAGGAGGGGGCCAAACCTGCCTGCAGCCCCTCAGGCAGGCTGCAGCTCAAAAACTAGGTCCAGCTCCGCTCCCTGCACAGTCACACAACATCCATCTCCTGTCTCAGTCCACATCCGTGCGCATCAAAGCCTCTGATTGCAAACAACCCCTTTAGCCTTCGCAATTTATCTGCTCCTGCTCTCTTCTTCTGAGGACTGGGATTGGTGCTGCCCAGGGGTCTGAAGGGGAGGCACAAGCCGATAGTGCCGTGGGGCTAAGCCCCCAGTCCCATCAGGACGTGCGCAACGCACGCAGCGTGACAGGCTGCCGCTCGCCCGAGGAGAGATCCAGGACACGTCTCCCACAGCCCAGCTCTTTGGGGGGGCTCCCCCGGCATGGGAGGCTGGCTCCCCGTGTCAGGTCGGATTTCTCCATGGGGAACCAGCAGGCAGTTATTATTGCAGGGGATCATTACCCGCGCTGTAACACTAACACACAAACCATGCCTTGGGAGGCAGGTTTCCCAGTGCTCTCTGCTGCCTGTGCTCTGGCAGAGCTGGGGGCTAGAGATCACACAGGGAACAGATTTGAGGACACTTTGGGTTAGAAACAGGATGTTTTTTCCTCCTTCAAATTAAAAAAATATCCTGTGCATCCATCTAGTCAGCCAAAGGAGGCATTTTACAGCCGCCATAACAGATTTAGAGCTAGGAACCAGAAGATAAAATAATTTACTAATTGGAAGTGGCACCAAACATTTTGCCTCTTGCCCCTTCTGTGACCTCGGTGGCAAGTGTCTGGCGGCTCGCCAGGAGACGGAGCAAAGGGACAGCCGAGACCAGAGAGGTGGCTGGGGTGCGACTCCAGGAGACCCACCCTATTGTTTTCCTGGCACCCTGTCACCTTTAATTAATATGAGAGATGCCCATCAAAGGCAGAGCTGGGTGCAAGGCTGAGGAGGAGTGACAGGGCTGGTGCAGAGGAATTTCACACAACAGTCCAGGCATTTTCTAGCTCACTGAGTCGTTTTCCCTTTTTTTTCAGATGGCTTTGCACTTGGCAGACCTCAGCAGCCTGGCGCATGGGGAGAGTGCGGCTTTCTCCACAGCCACAAGAAGCCAAAAGTCTTCATTCACTCATTTACTCATTCATTCACTCCACAACATACATTAATTTACTAGGGCCGGCACTCTGCAGCAAAGGATGCTATGACATGTGCTCAGCCAGGGCAAGCAGAGAAGGAGCAGCCATCAGGCACCAGCAGTTGCGGTCACAACAGCTGGTGGCACAGCCACGAGTCCCCCTGCACCGAGGTGGCCTCTCCAAGGCAGCACAGCAAGCCCTGGGCACCCAGGGAGCAAGACCTTTGGAGCTGGGACTGCCTTTCTGCATACAGTGTCTTGTAGGACAGCACCATAGCACTGTCTCCACTGTGATGCGTGTGCATCCCCACAGAGGTGGCTGCCCACCATCTGTCACCCTCTTCTGGTGCTCAGCAGGTATGCAGATCCCTCTGGCCACTGACTTTCCTGTGAGGACCGACATAAACCTCACCATTTTAAGCATTTAACCAGAGCTTGCTACCTCGAGGCTGTTGCTCTGTAAGTCCAGGGTCTACCTAGAAAAACTGGCTGCATCCCATTCTCAAAGACCTTTTGGGGTATCTACTCCAAAGGTGGAGCCCCACAACTCACCTGCGCACTCCCCTGTGGGATGCTCACCAGCTCAGGGAAGGGCAGGCAACAGCAGGACAAGGATGAGCAGGAGATGAAGGAAATGGTGGGTAGAGCAAAGGGAGGTTTGGCCAGCAGAGATGCAGCTAGAAAGCCTGATGGGGCATGCCGTGGGACCCTGTCCTCTGCCTCCCATGTGGGACATCCCAGCCCTTGGTCCAAACACCTCCCATTGCCTGCAGGAGCCAAGGCTGGGGTGCCTGGGCTCCTCTCAGAGATGCAGAGCAGGAGCACAGCCCAGGTCTGGATTTCAGAAGCATTTCCCAGTCCCTGTTTAGACACAGCAGAGACTAATTGGGTTTGTGGCTCCATGACATTTCTAGTGAAGCAAAACGGGCAGAGACTTAACCTTCCCATTTGAGAGGAAAGCGATGAGAAATCCTTGCAGAAGGCTCACCCACAACGTGGCCCAACCTGGCATTTGTCTGGTTCGCAATAGCATCATATTGTGTTAATCAAAATCCAGTCCATCATCTGCTCCGACTCCCACGCCTTTCTGCCCAGCTAGTGTTCCCTGAGACACGCTGCTCTCGGATGGATAAATACTTGTCTTAAGTTGCCATCTAGGGGAGCAGAAAAAGTCAGTTGCTTTGAGGTAGGTTATGAAACGGAGCACCTTGAGGTGCTTTACATTTAGAGGGAAACTGCTACCACATAAACAGCGACAGAAAATGAAAATGAAGTTACTTAAAATGCCTAAAATATAGCACAGCAGTGTAATTACAAACACATGCCTTTGTTTTGAAAGTCTGAGAAAGCACAAGGAAATGCATGCTTTATGAACTCTTACAGAGCTTGTCTGATGGTGAGAGGAGGATGCTCTGTGCAGGGTTTTTCCCCAGAAGACGACGGGATTTAGGGTCCAATACTGGGAAATACTCAGATGCAGGAATAGAAAACCCTCTGAACTGTCTCCTGAGATCTCCCCCTTGCCTTCCAGGCCGAGAGTGGCGTTGCTGCCAGGGAGGCAGAGCAGAGGGGTGCACGCAGAGCCAGTGCAGCAGGACACGCTCTCGCTGCCGTATTTACAGGGAGAGCTTTCCCAGAATCGCCCGCAGCGCACCCAGCTCCACCGTGATCAGACGGAGTGTGTTAGCACAGGTTTTTATACCGAGTCATTTTGTTTTGTTAAAAGAGGAAGACAAAAAAAAGAGATTAGATCAGTGTGAGATCTCCAGTGAGGCTAAATCCAGGTTAAATCCAGATAGGCACAGGATGGAAACAAATTCTGTGGGTCTCAGAAGAACAGAGGAAAAAAAAATACAAGGAAGGAGAAGAGAGACACAATAGCATGGGGAAAAATGGGTGAGGGTGGATGGGCTGCGCTGCTGACTGGCAAAGCCCTCGTGCYGCAGCTGCCTTCAGGAGCCGAGGTCCTTCCCCAGGTCCCAGCCTCCCGCAGCAGGCTGCGGAGCTGCAGTTCTTCAGTGGAAACTGCTCCCAGCTCCTCAGACAAAAGGTTCCCTCTATCTGCATTTATAGAGTGCTTATCACAGTGGTGTCTCGCTGCTCCAAGCCCTTTCCTAGAGAAGGGCAGAGTGTTTCTATTGTTGTTATACAAGTAGCTTCCCCTGCCAGTTCCTTTCCTTCCAGGCTACTAAGTGGAGCTTGGCTTGGCTCCCTCTGGACTAATTTGATGAGAGATAATTATCTTGTTAATATCATCTTATTTTCATAAGTCCCAGCCTCTCTTTTATTAATTCTGTCAGTTCCTGGTTGTGTTGCTYTTAGGTCCATGTCTTTTCAAAACAGTATAACGGGCACTTATGGGAGAAAGTCATAAAAAGAACAACTTAACTTAGAGAATGTAAATATTGACATTTTTCACAATGGAGATTTTTAATCTATTCCTCCTCACAGAGCTGACCCCTGTGGGAACCACTTGGACACTGTCTGTATATGGGTGGGATGCAGTCACAGTGGGAGGTGCTCAGGATCTGGGACCCCCACATGAAGGGCAGCAGAGGAGCAAGGACGGGGGGGGGCTGGGTGCTCCACAGCAGTAACCAGACAGGGAGATGGCTCAGGACATGCAAAACAAGGTGCATCCTGGCAAGTGTCCTTTTTGTGCCCCATCTTTGGGCTGAACCAGCTGAATGCACCAGGCAAGGGACAGAAAATGGGAAAGGAGCATGGATGTAGGTTGGCTTAAATGGAAAGGCTCGGTTTCAGCTATCCAAACAGCTGCCTGTGAGCGTGAGGATGCGGCTAATGTGCCTGTCCTGCCACACGGTAGCTGACCCCAAGTCAGGGGAAGCCTATGCAGGGAGACAGTACAGGCAGTGGAGCACCCCATCCCAGGGTGCCCACAAAACACTTAGAAGTCTTTCAGACCTCATTATCCTTTGCAAGAACATTTACGGTTATTCTCAACGTTAACAGTGCAATTGTATTATCTCATATAATCATACGACATGACTCATTATGAAGCCATAGCCTATAACTGCAGTGGATGCCCCAGAGCACTGTCCCTCTGCCCTTGTCCTGCGCTCACTGGCAGGCAGGCCAGGGAGGATCCCGTCTCCCCTGGCAGCACACCCCACTGTCCTCCAGACATGACTCCTACCTGCATTCCCTCGCCACCAAGGGAACATTTTGTGGGGCTAATGATGCCCTGGGCAAGCCCTGAAGGGGACCCAAAGGACGCCCTGCTGCCTGGATCCCTGCAGCACTGGCCCAGGGTGCTGCCAGGGTGCTCAGCGTTGCAGGATTGAGGAGCTCTGGGGCTTTGATAGGGCAAAGAGAAATTTTTAGCATCAGCTGAAGTTGGTAGAGGTATCTTCCTGGTTGGGGCAACTTGAATAGGATTTTGAGAAAGACCTTATTTTGTATTAGACATGCAAGCTTTCTCCCAGTCCCACTTCAGGAACCTAAGACTTTTTTTTCCTTGGATCTGGGCCTCCATCCCTGTAAAACAAARCACTTGTGCGAATGCTCAACTCTAACGATAGGTTTAAAGTTAAGTATGTTCTCAAACGATTTTCTGAATCAGGACGTAAATGCAAACCTCTTCTCTGTGACTTGACTTTTCTTCAATAACATAGATATCAAACTCATTCAAGAGAGAGAGAGAGAAAATGAGTGGGTCGGGCAGACTTCCTCTCTGCTAGAAACCGAATTACATTAAGCCTGCTCATGACTGCTTGCAGGAAGAAGCTTTTTTGTTCTAGTTTGTACAAGTGCTCACACTGTGCTTGTCACTGTAGCATCCAAGAGCTTTCCAGTATTGCATTAAACAATATGACTAATATCTGCAGCATGCTCATAAGCTGTGGATTTCAAGTCCAGAGCTTAGGCTCATTTATTCAAGGGACCAAACTCATTCAATGACAGAGTAAGGAAGTGTGTTTTCAGTAGCGGCAGATGTACTTACAGCATTTAATCATGCAGCCAAGAAGAATCCCATTCTTTAGCTGGTATGTCATACCCCAAGGTAGAGTGTCCTTTAACTGAGTCCTTTGCTGTTCCACATGGTCTGAGGTCACCCTACAGGCTCCACTGTGCAGAGGGAAACTGATTAATAAGCCATTAGAAATATACTCATAAAAATGATTCAATACTTCAAGTCATATTGTGAGAAGACTCGGGGGGTTGAAACATTCAGATAAACAGCCTTGAGTCAATAATTTGGCCATCTCCATGGTGAAAGAAGGTAAAGAGAAAAAGAAAGATGAAAGAAAATACAATAAGATGACAGGCAGGGCAAAACAGCAGAGTAAAAAGGGTAAGAAACAAAATAAGAAGATGGATGGTTTCTCTGATTCCCCTGTGGATGCAGACATGGAGGGAATYACAGCTTGGCTATTCCTTTCTCTCCAGGCAGGTTGGTGGGGCTTCACAGGAAGGCTTGCTCTGCTTGCATGCTAACTGTTGCCCCCCTGGGATACAAGGTCTGCTGCTCAGCTCCAGCAGTTCAAGAGAGGCTCACATTCAAGGAGAAACAGATATTGCACCTTGCCATTGATTAGGCTTATAAAAGATGTGGTAGAAAGGATACATCTATATASTATTGCAGCATAGCATCCATTTATTGTATATACCAATACATTTAAAATAGTCTATGGGACTGAGAAAAGAAAGCAGAATTCGGACTCCTGGCTCCCTTGTAGTTTATTGAAGCAGTGCAGCACACGTACTTTGATCCTACGCCCCTGGAGACAGTGTTTGCGTGAATCAGGCGTGGTACCTCAGCCATTGCCACTGCRCTTCAGCAGCAGCAGAGATGACATGACAGACTCATCTGCTCAATCCTTGTGTCAGGAGCTTACGCTTCTCCAAGCAGAGGAGCCCCGGCAGCACTCCTGTCTAGGAAGGGGAATCGCTGGCTGGATTGCAACAGACCAGGTGAGATGCTGAAGACTTGCAACTCTCCATATTGGCAAGCTGAAATGATCAGAGCTCGAGGTTTTAGTTTGCCCTGCAACTTTCACCCAGAACTGGAAAGTAGTTTCATGAGTTTCTCTGGCCCAAGGTTTCTCAAGAACTCACAGCCCCTCTATCCTCCAGTGAGTCACCTTTGCTGCAAAGCAAACAGGAGCCTGAGAGCACCAAGGCAGGTGATGGTGGATCCAGACTGGCCAAGTATCCATCAGGTGGTGATCCTGGGTTACCCTACACCCACAGTCCCACCCTCTGCTCCCACCGATGCCTCACAGGGATATGAGACTTGTCCTTGGTCTACAAGCTCTGCGGCAGGGATGTAGCATAAGACCAACTAGGATGTGGCTGCTGGCCATCAAGGCAAATAAACCCCCTAAGTATGGAGCAAAACCCACATGTAAACAGCAGTGAGGTTACCAAATCAACAGCTCAAAGTGAGGCTGCCTGCCCATGAGTGGCACTTCTTGAGTGAGCACCTGCCTCATTTTGTTTTCTCCTCATTTTTCAGTATGCAGCTTACTACCTTATTTACTGCCCACTGTCCTAGTCATGCAACAAACACAGAAATAGTAATGTCCTCATCTGCTTTCCTATGAAATTCATCATTCTCATATCTGAGTGCTTCACAGACATTCAAGGATTCATTTGCACAAGATTCTGTACTGTGAAGGGGTTTACGAAGATTAAATAGATCCATTAGTTTTAGATACCCAGTCTGAGACACCTGGTCCTTATTTTAGTTTTTTGTTTGTTTGTTTTCCCCTTTTTTTCATAAAAGTTATTACGAGGATGGCTTGTATGTTCAGAGCGAGGTTCCCACTGACTTCAGTTGTAGCACAACCGCTCAGCCTTGAGCAATTCAAGTAGTGGGGTCTCTAGCTAGATGCCAGGAAATGAGGAACACCTTAGAAATCACCAGTGAAATATCTGGTGTACAGGACTTGCTAGCTATCAGATGGGAGTGCTGTAGCAGAGGAAAGAATAATATGTGGTTCTCCAGGGAGGCATTCAGTCACTTAAATCTTTCCCTTCCCACAACCACTTGCCTTCTTCCCTAACACTTTCCTAGTTTTGCAACAAATGAAGGGTCCTACAGCTCACAGGATGAGCCCTGACTTACCCTCACACCACAGCAGCTGTGTTCCCAGTGTGTGGCATCTAGAGAAGAAAGAAAATTATGACCGTACAACAAAAACTTTGTCACAGCACTCATCCAGAAGGCACATGAATTTAAATGGTGCAGATCACCTTCGCTGTTTCATTCACTAACTTTAAATGCCTTATTCTGAAATCTTCATCTTTCTTACTGACATTTTCTGGGGTCTTAAAAAAGCAACTAGCAAAGGAGAATTCAGTCATGTGTCACCAGATTAATCCCCCTGGCTCATCTGGGGACTTCTAGATGTGCCACACCGTCCTGGCCGCTTCTCCTTTCAGGCATCACCTCCCTCTGGAAAGCAGATGCCCCCCAGGGACCTGCCACATGCTTGGTCATTTCAAAGCCAGCCAATGTGGATTCCACACATTTTCCAGAGTCTGCTGCTTGCAAACAGGGGGGTTGAATTAATTCTAGGCAATTTATCACACAGGCAGCACAGCAGGTGGCAAGTACAACAGTGTAGACCACTGATCAAAGAGCACCCAGTGGGTCTACATGTGCCGGTATCTGAAGAGCCCAGGCATCTCTCCTAATAACATACATTGAATGTTCCAGCTCCTTGTACAGGGCATCAATCATTTTCCTGTTGGTTATCATTTTCTATCATGTGTCTCTTGTGCATTTTTAATTGGTTAATTACTTTATTCATACACTAAGCACACCCTCAAGCTCCAATTATTATCAGCATTAAGTGCTCAGTTCATCCTATACATCTTTTAAATGCTATATTTGGCTGTTTCCTGGTCCACACTTCCTTCTCATACAATACCATAGGGGTCCTGCAGATACCTTAGCTAGTCCTTTGACAGACTATAGCCATCCTGCTCATTAGTCTTTTATCTAGCTGCTTATCAGCCCCACTCCCAAGCTCCTCATTACTGCAGTTGCAATTACAATAGCTAACATTCCTCCTTTCAGGCCGGCATAGTACCACTTCACTTATAACAGGCCACTGCTATTCAAGTTAACAGCTCCCCACAGCAATAGTAGGTTGACTTTCCTATATAAGCCAACACCTACACAGCTTTAATGAACAGCAGAGCTGTTCATTTTGTTTGTTCACACTTCACTATGGGTATTGTGTGTTATATCTTTGGTTAAAGGCTCTGGCTGGGCCCCAGGGAGGAAATCCAACTCTTTCCTCATCCTTGCTGCTGCTTTCTGCTTAGTCTGGAAAAGAATTGAAATTGCTGCTTTCTCTAGAGCAACTGAGCACCTTCATCTGGAGGAAGCTTCTAGAGGTCAGGATAGGCTGACCAGGAGCAAGGACAAGCAACAGGGACCCTAAAACATAAGGGCAAACTGGGAGGCTGTTGGAGCAGCAGAAGCTGCCTACACAGCCACTGTGGCCCAGGGTTGATTTGGTTTTGGCTCTTTTATGCCACCTGCCTCCCCCAGCTCTTCTCCCCGCTGGAAGAACTGCCTTGTTCCAGGGGAGGGTGGAGGAGTTGCATTGAGCTTCCACTGCCTTTTGACATGTTCAGTGCTGACATACCAGTGGGTGCAATCTCATTGTGCATTTATTCCAGTCTAGCATCATAGGGCTGAGCAAGATCTGACTGAAGATGCCTTTTTACTTCTACAGTATTAGCTTCACTGAGTTCATGGCTGCACAGGTGTGAGATCCAATGCGAGTGCCATGGCATAAGTGTGCAGTCAGAAGTAGGGGAAAACATACAAGGACTCTTTTGGTACTAGATCAGAAAACAAATTGCAAAATGTACTGTCTGAACAAGAGACCTGCTCCAGCACTACAGTTCAGTGCTGAGGTCAGCCCCAGTGCTCCTAACGCTATCGGTACTGACTGGATTTCACAGGCAGTAACACACCAAGTGTCACACCAGCCCACAGAAAGCATCCAAACCCTGTCTCCAAGACTGTCCAGGTGAGAGGCAAGGGCAGCAAAGGGGACTTTCACCTGTCAGAGGTGTCAGCACAGGAGGGAGGAGCAGTCTGATGGCCAAGCAGCTTCCCTTGGGACCAGAGGCCAGCACCCACCTGCAGGTCTGCTCTGAGTGCCACGGACACGCTAACTGTGACAGCAAGCACAATACACATGCATGATGTGAAGGAAAGGAGGACTTGGACATTCAGACCATGGCTTGGCACAGGACCACACTGGGGAGAGAACAAGATGAGCCTGGGAGATGAATGTGCTGCCAAGGCTTAAGTCATCTGGGCTCTGCCCCCACCAGGGACCATGGGCAGGCAGCCCACTCAACCCAGGCAGCCCTCTGCTACCAGGAGCTGGACCAGCAAGGTGCTGACCTTGGGCAGCTACCTGCATGCAGACCTGTACTCAGCTGGCTTGTCTCTCTTGCTGTGTCCAGCCTGGGAAGGAGGATCCAGAGCAGAAGTAAGTGGGGTGCTTGTCCCCAGCCCTGCAAGATTGCCTTCCCCACCCTTGATGTGCTTCTCCAGTGCCTGGCCCAGCCAGGCTGAGTCTGCAGACTCTAAAATGCTGCAGTGAGGTGCAGGAGTTGTGAAGCTGCCCCTGCTCATGGATTTGGTCTGCAAGAATGGAGYAGGACTCCCACATAGACCACTGGGGGAATGCACAGTTATTGGAGGGGCTCTTCAGCATGTTCCCATCCTGCCACCCACCAGAGTTTTCCCCCACTCCTAGAGATCTACCCTCAGATTGTGAGCAAGGGAAAAAAAAAAACCAAAACATGTCAGGCTCGCTTCCATCATCTGCACATGTCCCCTCACCTGCAGCTCCTGGTTTGCAGGACACATCCCAGAGAGCTGGTTTGCTTCAACTCCCCACTCTTCCTCCTGCTGGCTGGGAGCTCAGGACCCACTGCACATCGCAGTGCCTTGCTCCTTTCCAATGGGCTTGATGGCTCTGTCCACAAGCCAAACCTTGTGCTAGAAATAGGGTCAGCTAGAGCACTGGATATAGGTCCTCTGACCTTTCCCATGGCTCTACTGATCCTGAAATATAGCAGTCCCCACCCAACTGGGAAAGCAGGCTAGTACAGAGGGGTTATTTTATGTATTTAAAGCACTGTCTTCTATGCCTGCACTATAATCTTGTGTGCAATATTAATTATCCAGCTAACGCTGTTGCCATGACACTTCTTAAAGCTATCAAAGCCAACATAAGCATATCAGACCTCCACCCCACCCTTCCTATTTGCTCCTGGTCTCAGACAAAGTCCCAGTGCCAAGCATTTGTGGCAGGGGAGGGACGGGCACCAACCATCTCAAGGGTTACCTAGCCCTCCGCACAGCACAAGAAAAGTCCAGATTTGGACTTTTAGAAGTTGTGCCTAATTCTGAAGCTGCATTCCAAGAACTGACTGAATCCAAACATGCCCATTTTTAGGTCAAGCTGCAAAATTACTTTTTCCTTATCACAACATTGTCCTATCTTTAGAAGCTAAAAGGGATGATTAGAGTTATAAGGAGAAAGGAAGAAAGAAATGAAGGGGGTGGGGTSCATAAACAGATCCAGAGCCCAGAAAAAGACACAAATATGAGATCAAAAGAGGATGAGCCAAATTCTGAATAACCTGATGTATGCAGCATTTACATCCCTGAGTGGCTGACACTTAAGAAGCCCCACAGGCAGCAACAGAACAGATCTGGGTCCTTCCCCCTCCCACCAGGAGCACAACCCAAATACTGAAGGTAACTCTCTTATACCTCCAAGAACTGGGAGAAGATCAATCATATTTAACCTGAAGTGAGGGCAGGTACAGGAGAAATGCTTACTGGTTAAGGGTTTGTGCTAGGAAAATCTTTTTCCAGARAGCTAGAACCATTTTCCCCTCCGTGTGAAAGCCCAGCTAAGAGTCCCTGCAGTGCATGGACCTCTCATTTGCAGGGTCTGTGATCAGCACAGGCAGGATCCCCACAAGCTTGGCCAGGTGCACAGCAGGCACCCACAGGACTGTTTTTGGCCACATCGTGCTTTCAGGGTTCAGTCCCCCATATGTACACAGCTTGAGGTTACATCCTTTGTCTGAGGGACAGGGTAAACTTATCTTGGAGGATCCGGGCTCTCACCTACAGACTGTTTCTATGCAGCAAAGTGGTCTTTCCTATATTATGTTGAACTCCCATTGACAGCTACAGCAATGCCTGCAGATATTGCCAGAAAGCTGCAGAGAGCCCTGAAACAGGGTGATAAAGCATGCCCAGAAGTTCCCCTCACCCATCACGGTCACCCAGTGCCATATTCCCAGCTGTCATGCTGCACTTACATTCAAAGAAAGAAAAAACATCAGGCAAATGGAGGTCACAGGCATGGACAAGAAGGATATATTCCAGGTGATGGACTGTTCCTCCTGGGAAGATGCTGATGTCTATGCTTGGGCAGTGCATTCCCTGGGGGCTCATCAGTCAGAAAAGCCAGTGCACCCATAAGCTACAGACATCCCTGTGGTTTTTTTTGTCACACGCATCAGTCCTGCATGCTAGTGATGTGCTGCATAGCTAAACCAGGGGCTAAAGGCAAGAATGTTGGGGAGAAGACCTGCTCTGGAGGCACAGCTCTGCTTGCTTCCCCTGTCTTATTGCCCCTTCAGGATACCCTCTGCCTTCCTCCTGAAGGAGCTGGAGGACACTCACCAGTGCTCTGCTCAGGCTCTCCATGTGATGCAGAAGCTTCCCTGATAGCCTTGGAGGTGGCCYTCAGTGTGAAGGAGCAGCAAGAACAGGGCTGCTGCAGGGCAGCATCCAGGGACTGGCACATCCCACAATAACTGAATGGGACTAGGCTGGTGATAAAGACAGGTCCATCAGGAGTCCTCAAGAAGATGAAGTAAAAAGTCAGGCCTAGGGTTCAGCCAGGAAGAACAGTCAGGGCTAAGAACAGAAACATCCACAACATAGCCAAGACCAGGACTAAGAGGCTCAGGCCTGAATTTAAATGGAGCTTCTGGACATGTGGGTGGGGAGCCCAGGTGGGGCCAGTTGGGCAATTAAAGCCTATCAGTGCCCCCAAGTCCATGACACTCAGGCTATGCCAGCTGTAGAAATTGCTTTTTCCCTGCAGGAGTAGGGGTGCACCTGGGTCTGGGAGAGGAGCACTGCCTGCAGATGGGTGRCAGAGCACTGCTGATGGGTTGCACCATGTCCCCAGGCATCCCTTCCCAGTGCTGGCTCCAGCTGTTGGCTCTGTCCCCTGCTGTGCACACTGTCCCTCAAGTGGGCCCAGCTGGGCTGGAGCTGTGCCCTCTTTTCTCTGAGTTATGGGACTATCAGCCCCACATGGTCCATGCAAGAGCACAGCAGTGGGGTTGTGCTGCAGGGTTGTCCTGTGTTGGACAGGCATTGCTGCACAAGGCCAGCCCATATAATGTGTCCTGCAAAAGACCTGGCTGGAGGCAAGGCCAGGCACCTGCTATCTGRGGTGGTGGGGGCATCAGGTGGTCTTTCTACATTTGCTGTAAGCGTTTCCTTGTGCAGATCCCTTCCAGCCACCCTGGGCAGGGAGGGTAACATGGCTGAGAGAGCAGTAATACTGTACTTTGCCCCATACTTTATTTTAAGGCTTTTTTTAGGTTCTTTCCCTGACTTAGTCCCCAGTGCCCTGTATTCTTTATCGTGCCAAGATTAGACACACATTGTCCCACTGCAGGAGATAGCAGGTCAATACAACAGCAAAATGCTTGTTCTCTGAGAACTCGTATGAGACGTTGTCCCAGAGGGGTAAACCTTTCCTTTATTCCCCTGGAGGTTTGCCTTACCTCCTCTGTCTGCATCTGGCTGCACATTCCCAGCTAGGGATGGGGAGCAAGGAGCTGTAAAGCAAGGAGCTACAAAGCAAGGAGCTGCTTCRTTTACTGTAGAAGGAGATATGAGTGGATCTTTTACTTCTGCTTATGAAAACCCATTTATGACAGTATTCACACCTACAAGCAGCTGGCACCCTTCTTCATATGCCAGAGGCTCTACTGGTGATGAGTTTCTGGCTAGGAGCATTACCACTCACAACTGATATGTTAATGCAATTAGAGACAGTGCCAAGTGCAAAGCAGTATTTGTCCTGATATTATTGGTGATAAAGGAGCCTCCAGTGTGAGAAGCAAGTCCATTTCCAATCCATCTGTATCTATATCTAAAAAAGCTTTCATTTTCTCGAGTGCTGCAGCAGATTCTCATGATAAATTGCTGCCATATCTTAGCTCCCAACTACATTACATCCTATTCAAATCCCCTTCATTATAACAAGAAGCAATATGACACCAAAAGCTTGTCTCAGGAATTTATGACACAGTGGAGACTCTTAGATCCACTAAACCCCATTAAAACCGTCTCCCTTATAAAACACACACCTTATTATGCACTTCAGTAGCGGGCAGCAGGTTGCCTTCTGCCAGGGCTCTTATTACCTGTGCAAGGGAGGTACGGGGAGCACGTGCAAACAATTGAGTCCCCGCTGAAAACACGGGGCTGGCGCAGCCTCTGCGCCTCCTGCCTGGCACATCTCAGGAGCTTCAGTTGTGGGGAGGGCTTTGTACAGTCATCTTTTTTTTTTTTTTAAGTTTGCTTACTAAGCCAAGACAAAAGAAAATGCACCCCCTTGGCTAAAGCCAGTCTTTTTTTCAGGTCTCTTTCTGACACAAATCCTCGAAAAATGGATTTGGGGTGGAATGAAATGTTACATTAAATCTGAAATGAAACATTGTGTTTTGTTTTGTTTAAAGCCATTTAATTAAAATAAATTTACTCTCAAAATCTCTTTAAAAAAAGTAACCTGGGATTTCAACAATGGAGCAACAACGTGTGCCGATTTCCTGATCTCTTCTTTCAAACATGCTCTCTGCTTGCAAACATGCATTGTTTCAGTCTTCATTTCAGAGAGTAATTTCTATTCCCAACACTGTTGCCTGGATATGCTTGTAGCACCTTCTTGAGCTGGGGAAGCAGGAAAAGAGGGGAGAGATGTGGGGGTGCTGATGAAGTACCCGACCAGGTTGCTTTGCAGGTTCAAGCCTCTCTGACCACCCCCATCCCATATCCACACCCTCCCTGCAGCTGACACCATCCATGCTCAGCTTCTGCTGGAGAAGTGAATGCCACCAGGCAGTATCAAGGAGCAGTGAAGCAGCCCTCCTGCAACCACACAGCGGTCGGGTATTCCTCATCCCGCATTGACCGGACACGTGAGCAGCCCAGGAGGCATTACTAGGACAGATGACCCTTTCGAGCCGGCAAGATATGGCATCCCTCATCCCTGAGAAAGTGATTTTGCTTTTCTCCCACACCGCATCGATTCTCTTCCCCCACTTTTCACCTCCCAGCTTTCACACCAGGCACCAGGCTGTGCCCTTCAGGAGTCCAGGTGGCAGCTCATCTCTGATGAGCATGCTGCTCATTAGACTAGGTAAATATGTTTGTGTTTTCCTCTTTTTACCCCTCGTTTAGTCTCATCTGACTGTATTGTTTACTGTACTGGATTATGCAAATCAAAATATAACCAATATGAAAACAGGAAGGTAAGCAAAGCTTGTGCCCACTCTTCTGGACCATGCCAAGGACAGGAGTGCAGGCTTCCACCGTGTCAGGACTGGGTCACCTCTTTGCAGCTACTGAGCGTGATGCAGGGGTGGGTTTGTCCCACTCTTCTCCTGGGAGTGATCCAGCCTCCTACCAGCACTGACTCTGCACCCCAAATCAGCCAAAGCAGGATGCATAGTCCCGATCACAAGCATCCTGTTGCAGGGCCAGCACACTCATCTCTGTCCTGCTGCTGCTTCCCAAAGATCTGGATGCTCAACGGTCCTTCTGGGAGTGTGCAATGAATGCAGCTGTGCTCAGCACAGTGATGACTTAGGATGATTGCCTCTCGCTGTGCTAAGTCTCCTTGAAGAAGGGGCATCTGGCTGGGGAACTGGATTAACTCTGCTTTGAGGTGGGTGATGTTGTGCCAGAGGTGCTGGAGAGGCAAGCAGAAAGGTGAAATGCTGGAGAAGAGATGAACAGTGAGAAGCAGGAGATTCATCGGGATCACACACACATCCATGCAACTGATGAAGAACTTGATGCAGAGTTATTGCATGCAGTGGAGAAATCTGTAAATAACTCAAGGTAACTCAAGTGCAACTAGACATGTTCATGTGGCTTTTAAAGTCATGTAGATCAAGACAAGCAAATGTCTCCGTGACAAGATGTCATGGATTATTGATGCTGAGGCCAGAAAGGCTACTCTGTCCTCCTTCATTGCCAAGGCCAGATAGTTTTACCAAGTGATTCCTGTGTCAAACCTATAATTTCTGGTTGAGTTAGGGCAGCTCTTTTAGAAAGATGTCCAATTTCAAGTAAAAAAACTCCAAGTGAGGAAGAATCAACCATCTTCTCCGTACGTTGTTTAATGGCTAATTCCCTTCACTGTTGGAATATGTCTTCTTTTCAGGTCAAATTTGTCTAATTGCAGCTTCCAGCCACCAGATCTTGTTACATCTTTGATCACCAGATTAAAGTGCTCTCTGGTCTCAAATATATTCTCTTCTGCTGGGTACTTCCAGATTTGTGTCAAGTAACTATTCAAAGTGCTTTTCATTAAACCTTTCATTATAAAACAAGGGTTTTGGTTTTTTTTCAGAGTTTCACTAACTTTTGTCCCTCTTTCTTGGATTCTTTCCATGTTTTCATTACGTGTGACCCTGGAACTGGACACTGAGCACACCGGTACTCTTATTAAAGCAATGCACAGTCCCATATGAATGTGAAGCCAGTGTGTGTTGCTCTTTGTCGTTCTCCTCTTTAGGGACTTCAAGTTCAGAAGGCTTCCACCTGATCTCACTATGGTTTTCTAATCCATGTTATGTACAACAGTCCCATCTTGTGTATATATCTTTGTTCCTAGATGCATGGATCTCCATTTCATTGTACCAAAATTCAGAATTCTGGAACAAATTCAGTCTACGAAGTGATTGATGCTACCTTGGCAACATTTGTCTTCCTGCTGGGTTTTATATCCTCTTTAATTCTTATCTCTAAAGACTGTACACTCTCTTCCAGGTCATCAATAAATACTGGGCTGTTAGCTCTCTTCAGGAAGACCTAGCACTGCTCTGATGATTTGCCATCGAAACCACCAAGGGTGGTCTCCACGGTCCCCAAGGGACGGTGGATTCCCTATCATCTAGACAGTGCCTTTGGACTTACGGTTCACCCACCATCAATACTTTCACCGGCCAGAACATCCCACAGCTGCTGCACAGGCAAAGAACTGAGCTGGTTGATTGAATGGAAACCAGTGTTTGGGGAGACAGGGTGTGTGCACAAGTCCTGCACTAGCAGGAATCTGAAATGTGGTTTGCCTTAGACCTGGAAATTGCTCCCAGGGTCTGTAGGACAGATGTAGGTTTTTAATTACGATTCAGGAAAGCAAAAGGTAGAGGCTTTAAAGAAGGACAAGAGAGGCATACAAATAAGGTCTGACAAGTTTGTCTGGAAAAGAAACAGCTCAATCTGAGTTAGCTGTTCCTACGTTAAATATAAATGCAAAGCTGGGGAAGGTGAGTGTGCAGTGAGTGTACGTGTTGTGCCCGCAGGAGGAAGAGGGCTGTAAGGAGTGCCAGCCCCACACAGGGATAGACATCCAAAGACTCCATCTGCAGCCAGCAGYGAGGCAGGTTCCTCCAGGGGCAGGTTCAGAGGTGGGGCTGCAGTGGGAAATCCCAACAGTGGAGAATTAAATCTGCAGAGACAATGTCKCTCCGTTAAGGCAACCAGGAAACCTGTGTGGTTTCTGGAGGGGGCAATCCTCCCATCTGTTTGGTGTTACATTTTGGGATTCCTCCAGCCTGGTAAAGGAAGATGGAACATTATTTATCTGGAATGTTCCTCTTTAATTATTCTGTTCTTCCACAGCTAAAGCAGCAACCCCAACAAATCTTGCTGCAACTTAGGAGGCAGTAGCAGAAACAAGATGCAATCCTACAGCATCACTGAAATCTCCAGGGGGTTATAGAGAAGACAGAGGAAGACTCTYTTGGAGGTGCACAGGAGAGGCAACAGGGACAAGTTGCAAGGGAAATCCCAGCTGAACATGAGGAAAAGGTTCTCCCCTGTCAGGCAGGTCAAGCACTAGGCCAACAGCCCAAAGAAGTGGAGGGATCTTCATCCTTGCAGATGTTCGAAATCCAACAGGGTAATGCCCTGAGCAACCTGACTTGTTTTGAAGCTGGCCCTGCTTTGAGCAGAAGGTTGGACTGGAGACCTCTTGAGGTCTCTTTCAGACTAAATAAATTTGTGATTCTACAACAGTTTCAGGAGCAGCTTTTTTAGCAGTCTTTATAGTAGTGGCACTATGCAGGCTAGCAGTGTATTTAAGTGCAAACTGGATTACTCATGCATTACTCCAGATATTCATTACATATTCTGTTAGGCATATTACGATCCTGTGCTGCCATAGAAAATAGACTTAACGATGGACTCTAAAGCACCTTGACACCGCTTGGTTCTCCAGTCCTGCAGCTGTTACTCCAAACTGGGTACTCTGCAGCACAGTCAGCTTGCACAATGAAGAACTCAGCTGCATTAAAAAATGCAAAGACCCACTGAATTTGATGCAGAAAGTTTGTATTTCCAGATACAAAATTCTGACATCTACATTTTTGATTTTGTATTAGATCAGTCTTGTTGCCACTCCAAAACTCTCAGCTAAAGGTTGCTGGATCACTTCGGCATTGCCCAAAATGGCTGGAGCAGCTCAGCTCCCCTAAGGAAGCTGATGATTTTCCCGAAATGGCTGCTAGCGGTGAAAGTTAATTTGTCATTGTTATACTTCAGAGTCTACATCCCTTTAGGTGAATGTGAGCATTTTAAGGCAACCCCCGGACAAACCTAGTTCCCAATTCTAAAATGTTCTTGCTATGTAAAGATTAAAACAATAACATTTTAAGCCTGCAAGCTTAAAATCTGAAGCAGTGGTGGGGGAAGACTCTGCAGCAGTGCAGGAAGCCCTGCTAATGATGTCAGTAAATTGTATCAGAAGGATTCTCTCATTTTGGGAAGAGAGATGTAATAGCGCGGGCTATTCTCACTGGCACTAAACTCATTAGTTTGTTTACAGTGTGCCTTCCTGCACYGCTCTCTGATATGCTGAAAATCTTATTTTGCCTTTGATATTTTGAGTCAGAAAGAGCAGGGAGAAGTTAAAGATTCCCAGCAACATTTGATCCCTTCCATGCTTTTTTTTTTTTACAAGGTGCTTGTTAAGGCTTGACTCCTGGTCAAGGCAGCACTGGGGAAACTCCTCATTTCAGAGAAGGATGTGCGTGATGGCTAATGCTGAGTGACAGGGTGCTGGGGACAACAGTGGGAGACCTGGGGACAAGTGCTGATGGACAAAAGAAGGGGGAGGGCATGTTTTGGCTGTGCGATGGTTGTGTGCAGGTGCCAAGGGCTGGGTGARAGCTACGTGCCTGCAGGAGGTAATGGCTGGGTAACAGCTATGCAGGAGCCTGCTGGAGAGTGGACCCCCCCTGAGGGCACCCAATAGCCAAGGGTGAGGCTTCAGATGGCCTCAGATGAGAGGCACCAGGGCTGAGAGAGGTGGGACGGGGAGAGCTTTGGCTCTGCAGGGCCASACTGTGCCAAGCCCTGGCCAGGGAGCAAGAGCAGGCTGTGCTGCATCCCAGCCTTCTGCTCTCTGCGCCAGCCGTGCCACCTCCAAGGCAGGCAGGCAGCTCTGCCTGTACATCAGCTCCCACCGCCTGCCACYGGGAAGCCTTATCTGCCTCCGTCAGCCTCCGGCTTGGTGCTCTCCCAGCACATCACCGCCTTCCCCAATTCTCGTTCTGCTCTGAAGCGCGAGGTGGGAGCTGCCTGCCTGTGCCAGTCACAACTGCAGCAGCAGACAGGAGCTTGTCTCCAGCTGCAGGGGCAGCAGGACTCACTGTCCCAGGAGCTGGCTCTGTGACACAACATTTCTTCCACCCTTTTATTCACACCTGGATGCCTGGACAGGAATTTGATGGTTTTCCAGCACTTAGAAATAGTTCTTCTGGCCCCTGTGGGTGCTCAAAACTGGTGGGAGCTCAGACCTGAGGACACTGCAGTGAATGAGCGTCACCCAACGGCAGTTGCCCACCCTTGAAAGAGCTCTGGTTGGGCTGTGGCTCATACGACCTGCATGGAAGAAGCTCTGGGATGGACCCAGATGCCAAGTCCTCCAAGTCCTTGCCCTGGGAAGCTGACGCCTTCTCAGCAGGGGCAGGAGTGGAGGAAGTGATTGAAGCAACTCTAACCATCCCATCAGCATGAAGATGACTTCTCTGCTCCTTGCCCAGGAGCCCTGGTACCTCTCTACACCAGGCAACAAAAAGCCTACTATCATCATCAAATAAACCTCTGGGCTCTGGCGGGCCTGACCCCTGCTCTGGGGCAGCTGGGGCTGCCTGGAGGGTGCAGTTTGCATGGGGGTGTGCAGCCATTGCACAGCAGCTCTGTGGGGCTCTCCTCCTGCTGGGACCTCTCAGCACTCCCAGCTCCAGCAACCAAGTCCTGCTGGCTGCTCTGTGGCTCCTTGGTGTATGAAGAGCCTTTCTGTAATAGCTCAGGGGTGCCAGTCTGCTACCAGGGAAGGCAAGGGTGTTTATTGGAGTCTGTGGCACCAGCAAGAGAAGACACTCCTGCCTCTTCTTCCAGTAATAAAACGCTGCCTGTCAGAGTGGGGGCTCTGCTGCAGCTATCTCGAGGAGGATGTGAGATTAAGCAACACTGCAAGAAGGTGAAGGGGGTATATTGAGTGACCTGGGTGAGCTGGAGAGGAGAGGCTCTACCTCCATCCCGCTGGCACCTCTTGGCCCTTGTGAAGCTCCCGTTGGACAGTGTGTGTCTGCAGCTGCTGCATGTGAGCCCCTTGCACTAATGAATTTCATGTTTCCTTGGTCTAGGACCACCTTTCTCTTTGGCCTCCCTGACAAGCTTTCCTCAGGGTCGTGCTCGGGAGGGAAGACTTGCTCCCAGCCTCTGCCATGCTTATATGTGGCCATATAACACAATCAGCTTGCAAGGTTACTTACTCATCTAATTATACAAGCATAAACCCTAGGCAGACAAATATAAAGCAAAATAAGGTTTATGCCTTATGGAGAAATCTTATTGCATCTCCTAAATTGGAATAAAATATCTACAGGTGAAATACGTCGCTACTATTACAACAGTGCTCACAGTGGTATGGGAAAAGCTCCCACTGTAATGGTACCAGTAGGATCAAGGACCAGCCAGCCCCATGCTGGCATCAGAAGAGCCAGAGGCTGCAACCCTGCACCAGGGAGGCAGGGGCAGTGTGACCTACGGTGGCAGTGGGACATGGTCATGGCAGATGGGTGATGTCTGCTTCTGTCACCTCAGCTGCACGGTCATGTGTCTGCCTCAGTTTCCCAATAGCTGGCTTTGAATGACAGCGCTTGCTCCCATGCCAGCAGTTAATGAGATCACGTTTGTACATGGCTTTGAACACAAATGTCTCTGCAACGTGTAAGTGCTAAGTACTATTAACAACTAACAGCAGTTCTCCTTTGGTACAGGGCTCTGCTGACTTTGCCTGAGGCCATTCCAACCCAGTGAAACACCACCCTCAGCAGCACTACCTGCGCTGTGGCAGACCTCCACGTCAGCCAGCACACCCCACGATGCTCCAGAAACCAGCTGGAGATGGAGCTGCGAGTCCAGAATCAAGTGCCTGGCTTTATCCAGGCTGAGGGGTGTTGGCGTAGGAGCTCAGGCTGACTGGGAGATGGGAGAGACACCATCATCTGGCAGGAGGGTGAAGGAAGGCATCCCACCACAAAGTGGGACTGGCAGGGGCTGGAATATGCAGACCCCAGGCTCACAGCCCGCGCTACCTGGCTGCTCTGGAGAGGACATGGTCAATGTACTCTAGTCTGCTGTTTCTGGGCTGGGCTGCAGTGTAGCCTGCAGACATCTGTGCTGCAAGGCGGGAGTTAGAACGGTCCCCAAAGCAGTGCCAAATCAACAGTCAATGTTCCCAGCCAGGCTGTGCTTTCCCTGCAGCAGCAGGGCATGCTGCCTGCTTAACACCCGTCTCTGTCTCAGCAGCCTCCATGCTCACCCTTATGATCATGCTCTTCTCCATCCTTCCTCCTCGTGCTACCTGATCATCTCTGCRCTGGATCCTGCCTGGAGACAGATGATGTGCTGGGCAGGAATGGCAAAGTTTATTAAGTTGGGGTGGGAAGCTCTGGCAGGCTGGGTTCACAATTAGGCTCCCAAAGGCAAGATCATAAAGCATTCAGACACTTGGGATACAGGGCTGATTACCAGCATCTTTCATCATTAAATATTAACACCAAGGCTGCTTAAAGGCCAGTGAAAGAATTATAGAATTTAATACCTATCACGCTCTATCAATAGGCCGGGAGAAATATGGTCCTTTTGCCTATGTTTTTTTTTAATGTTTCAATGTAAACTAGAAGACTGGCAAAATTAAACAGCACAATTCTTGGTTAGGAGCCACTGGGAATTGCAAACAGGGAGCACCAGGGATCAGACTTGTTTGATATGCTAGGGGAGCGAGTTCATTAAAACATAGGCATTGGTACCAGAAGGAGAGGAAATTAAAGCATAATTTAAGAAAAGAAATCCATCTATGGAGAGTGGCTCCAGCCCCTAGCACTCCCCTGCGTGTCTGTCTGCTCCCTGGGACCCCAGCCAGCTCCAGCCTGGTGGCCTGGGCAAAAGGAGTATTTGCACCCATCTCTGCAAAACTACCCTGACTGTGCTGAGACACAGGACATGGCGTGAAATCCTCCCCGGTACCCACATACCCCTTTGCCATCGTATGCATGTGGGGTGTGATGGCGAGGACACACGTCTGGGGCTCCCCACCATTGCTCGTGGCTCCTTTACCCAGAGCAGAAAGCTGGAAAAAATCCTGGCAGCCCCAAAAAAGATCGTGCTCTGCTTGTGACAGGTTATTTTTTTTGCTTCCTTGTTTTGCGTTATTGTGCTAAGTTGTGTTAGGAAAAGGGTGCCTGGGTCAGGTGGCCCTTTTGGGATGGGTGGAGACAGAGCCCGTGCTCGAAGCATTTGAGGGGGCAGCAGGGCTCAGCCAGGGCACGCTGCCGCYGGGACCGTCCTGCAGCACAGCCGTGAGCTGCAAATCCACCGTCCCCAGAGCTGCAGAGCTCCCATGGCCGGACCACCCGGGGGCTGCAGGCTCCCGAACCGCCCGTGGGAGCGGAACTYGTCCACCACATGGGGAGAGCTCAGCACAGCTCAAATAGCTCAGAAAACCTCACTGGGTGCTAAACATCTGTGGGCTTAAAACTGCCCGTGCCTTGCTCACAGTCATATCACCATCATATTACAAACTGCTCCTGATGTAGTGCTCTGGGAAGAGATTTAGAGGATGTGCTGGTACAGATGCATGTTTTGCATGAAAAACCAGGGACTCACGGGGGTCCCGTGAGCAAGGCTGGCCCACGGCTGTCCTTCRGCAGTCCCCCGTGCTGCTGCTTTCCCCGGTCTCACCCTCCCACCCCTCCTGCAACCCTCCTTCCCGCTGTACACCGTAATGAATTGTTGTTGCTTGCTCCCTCGTCGCGGGCACAGCGGCAGAGCCAATCAATACAGTAATCAAGCGGCCTGAGCGAAGCCAGCCGGGTGCCTTCCTACCTCTCCATTAGCAAACACGGAGCGCACGCGGCTTCTCCCGCTGCCAGCACAGGCACAGCCAGGTCTCCAGCCAGGCTGAGGTCTCCCCGGGCTGTCCTGCCCTCTGCTTTTCCTCCACCAGCCCTGCTGATGGCTGCGCAAACAACATTTCACATGGCCAAGTCAATCTGCAAAGCCACAGCTAAAATTGGAGCTGGATCACTTAATATCTGTGTTTATATCAGCTCCTCCSTAAGGCTACCCTGGTGTCAGAGTCTGGCTTTTCCCTGTAGAAGGACAATCCTGGCTCTGTATTTTCTTGGATGGGGACAGTGCCACGCTACTGAGACCGTGATGGGTGCAGTCGGACACACGGCATCTGTATGGTGGGATGCTCCCTCCAGCTCAGAGATGGGATGCTACTGCCCTGCTAAAGACTCTCTCCTGGCCCATACCTCCCTTGCCATATAGATAAAGATGGCCCAGAAGATTTTGCTATGCAAAATCAATGCATTTTCCCCAATTGTATTTTCCATAGAAGCACCAGGACTGGTTTGACTTATAGAAACCTTGWCAGCTCCCGGCCAGCAAGGTGCCCAGCCTGAAGCTGGAGGAATAAAACCATTAGCAGAGCTGCCATACCACCAAGCATTTTCCAGGCTTTGGTCCCTTATAGCCACACTTCAATGGTAACTCAGACACCGGGGCTATTGGATCAAAATAGTCATGCTCACACTATGGTAAGAATCATGTCACTMTAAACTCAAAATGCTGGCTCATACCAGCCAGAAAGTATTGATGTGCAAACTTTGTACCACCAGGCTTTGTGCCAGATCACATATCACCTGTCCTCCCACAGGCAGCATAAACCTGGCATAAAACCATACCTGTGTTGCATGCTCCATATCACACACAACAGAAACGTGATTGTGTGCCTGTGTRTCTTCTGGAGTTGATTTTACAATACACAGGCATGTGTCCTAGGCAGATAAGTGGCTGAAATAAGACTCAAAAAATGCACAATTGCTTCTGTTGCAAAGGAAAATCAGTGGCATCATTGGAGCTGTGACTGTCCAGCAGTTTCTGGCTCGGGATCTCATTGCCAAGGGATGTGTTCCCTGCAGGGAGCAGGGAGAAAGACTCCTGGGCTGGTTTGGTCTCTGTCTGCAAGTGCCAAGCCTGACCCTCTGACACAAATCAGAGCAGTTCAGGGTCTTGTGTAACTCATGACAGCCAGCTCAGTGAATACCTGAGCATAGTCAAGTTGTGATTTTCCATGCTTCCTGCATGCACGCAACTGGAAATAAGAGCATGTGAGCTGCCCAAGCCCAGGGGTGACTGAGATAGGAGCACAGGCACCTGCATGGGTCACAGAGGTTGGAAAAGAGGGGTGCACACAGGGCGTTAGTCTGGAGAAGCTGTAGGTATCTGCAGCTAGGTATCCTTTATTCCTTCAAAAACCTCTCCCCTGCCCTCCTTTTCATGCCGCTACTGTCATTTCTGTTTTTTCCTCTTTACTCATTACTCTTTCCCATTAAGTCTCGATAGCACTGTTGCCCTCGCATGCTGCCCTGCACCCTCCGCGTGCCGGGTGCTGCCACAGCTCCCCAGGGCTCCCCCCGCCGCCGGGCGCTCGCCGAGCTTGCCCAGCCGTCCCGAAATCAGGGAAGAAACTGGTTGCGGAGTCAGAAAGGCAAATCCAGACATGACTGACTCTGGGAAGCCTGATTGAAATAACTAATTAGGTTCTCGCAGCCATTCGCTTTGCAAGAATAAGACCATATCCCACTCCATATTTTCTAATGAATCCCGCTCAATGTTTTCTAATGATTTGTTTAACTGAGTTTTCAGTGTCTCCAGGCTGCAGCGCCAGCGTGGCCCTATGCAGCCTACCCCAGCTGCTGGGGGAAGCTTTTGATGCTCTCTCAAATTTACCTTTCCCTGCCGGTATACAGTTTTTCTTATGTTTCCCATCACGGTAGTCCAAATTCCATCTCCCGGTGCCATACAAAACAATCCCCCCCTTCCCCTGTTTACACTATTTAGATGCACACAGATGGTTATAATTTTTTCTTCTCTTTTGAGCATCTCTCAGGGAATCTAAATAGGTGAGCTCTTCTCTTCCCCAACTGGCGCAGCCCACCACGGCCCCACAAACTGACGCGGGGGCTCCAGACTCACGTTTCGCATCCTGGGAGCTGCATTCCCATTACCCACAAGTACTCTGATCCCACAAACATTTATAGATGCAAACATCTTCCCAGCTGCGGAAAGTTATACTGAACTCAGGAGGACTGCCTGTAAATAACATTATTCCTGTGTAAAAGTATTAGGCATATTTTGATCAAATAATCTATTTTAATTGTTATTTTCAAAGACAGTCACTCCGCAGTGATTTTTCTTTTTAAATTATATTGTTTATTGCTTCTTGCTCCATTATCTCTTAGCTGTGTGAAGAYATAGGGTTTTTTCTATCTGTGCTGTTATTTTACTAGTGGCTAAGGTCATACTAACTTATGAGAGTTGCCAAAATCATGTTTCTTTCTCTATATACATTTTAATACCCACACTTGACTTTTTCCAATGTTTTATTCTTCTCCATTGCACGTATCTTTCCCCGGGGAATTGCCAGTGTGGCAATAAATCACTGCTAATTTTCTTCCCTGCTACTCACACCCCTTCTTTATACAAATTTAATTTTTTACACATTCATTTGTATACCGCTTATGAAGAATGCTTTTTTTAAAGAACATAGTCTTTTCCTAGTCACCCAGTTTTTTCCCTTTCCTTCCCTTGTAATGAAGTACCCCAACGACTTTGAGCTGACATTGATTTCACACCCCTCCCTGTTATACTGCAATGGTTTTCTTTTCTCTGAGATACTTTTGCAGAAGGTCTCTTTTTTGTGCTGCACACCCGTGGCTGTACCTTTAGCTTACACAGCTTCTTTGCCTGTTACTTTTTCCTACAAGTCTTAAGAAATTCCAGGTCGCCTCCTGCTATTCCATTTTGAGTAGAAGTTTTGTAAAMCTTGGCTCCTTGAGTGCCTGTACTGAAGTCATACTGTCTGTGTCTTTTTTTCTTGCATCTCTCATTCGCAGCAGGTCTGTAGTCTGTTGTGACTTAATTATAGTGCCTTTTAAGATTCCTCTGGGAGCTGTGGCACTAGTGGATTTTAATATCCCACCCATGACAACATTGTCATTAGTATTATTACTTCTACTGCTATGATTAGTATACTACGGGCAGAATGAGTGGCTCCATACAGGTCAGGCACATCCCTGATTCAAGCAGTTTAATCTAAGAAATCAAATGCAGGCAATAATTGAGGACAGAGATGCTATGCCTGCATGCTGGAACRGCAAGCATGTTTGTCATAATAAATTGCAACATGTTTTGAAGCAGGGCTCCTGCTGACTCGGATGCTGCTGGGGAGGAGCAGGTCTGGGAGTGAAATGAGGAGCCAGGGTTGCTACAGGAGGATGTTCCAGCCGGGCATGGGGCAGCAGAGCCACTGTGCCCAGCCACTGCTGGGGAGTGCTGAGTGCCTTAGGGATGAGTTTTAAAGAGTGTATTTCAACCAGCGTGACTTTCCCCGTGTCAAACAGGGTGTTGCCCTGCGCCCGTAGCTGGGTTGGCAGAAGCACCTTGCAGCAAGGCTTGCCGTTGGGAGCTTCTGTCATACATGTTGGGTGCTGCTCTTCCTAACTCAGTTTAGAGAGCAGAGGTGGCCAAATGGCTTTCAGGGAATAAAAACTTTCAGGATGTTGCCAGGCCACTTCTTCTGTCTCTCTCCAGCACTGCACCTCCGCCAACCCCAGTGAAAGAAAGCTGCTGCTCTGGGTAGCACTTGGGCACCTTAAAGCATTCAGAGTCAACCAGCTTTTCAGTCTATGAGCTCTGCAAAAAAAAAAAAAAAAAGGTCAAACCCCACCTCTGTGGGCTGCGTGTTAATCTCCACGCTCACCAAGGGGGATGTAGGCTGGAGGCAGAGGGATGTGCGTGTGCCCCGTGCTGCCTCAGCGCACCACGGCAGCTGCCGAAGGAGCCCGGTGGAGTTTGCTGCGTACGGAGGGACCAAAAAGCACTAGCTCTACAGGAACATATTTTGGGTTTCCAGATCTGTGCCCACTGTTCAGCTGCTGCCCCCTCCAAGCTGTGGAACATCCAGAAATCCTGGGAAAATAGCCAAATTTCTTTTTTAGTGGACAATAGTTCTGTTGAGGTGAAGATGTCCAAGGAAATCCTTATGTGGGGTAATTTGAGAGCAGTGAAGCAAGGCAGACTTGTACTGGCTGAGGTTGTCACCCTATAACAGAAATCACTACCGCACAAGGGGGATTTTCAGCAGCAGAATTGGGGAAAATCCTGTTCTGAGAAATATGGACAGTGCTATCATATCTCCCAGCAACATTCACCAAAAATTAGGGACCTCTTAGTGAAGAGATGCTAAAGAACAAGAAATTCCATACAGAGCCCTTCTATTTCTACAAGTGAAAAAAAATGTATGCAGTCAAAGATTAAATGCCAGTTTGAAGAGGCATTCGTATGTACTTCAAGGAACAGTTCCAATGTAGAAAACAAGAAAAGAACATTTCTGAGAACTTCAATTAAGTACAAGGTAACTTGGAATCATTCCCATCCATTCCTTAAATTTTCCAGACTATCTTTTCTCTTTTATTTTATGTACGGCTCTCAGAAAGGCTTTGCTACATCAAAGATACTTTTTGTCTCCTTTGTTCAAATGTATAAATTTGCCTACAAAAATTAGAAATATCATCAACAGTGAAAAATAATTTATTTGTAAAAGGAACTAACTTTTGTTTGAACTAGAGCTGGGAATTGAGATAATGTCTATGAATATGTGGAATGAATAGATGGAAGTTTCTGAATTTATGGAAATACATGAATTCTCCTTTGCTGATASAAAATTACAGTCAGGGCCCATCGCAAGCCAAATTAATATTCAACATAATCTCATTCCCACACAGGAACCCAAAGAGATAATTGATCTTGTTTCCATTAAAATCAATGGGAAAAACTGAGCGAGTAGGTCTTTCAACAGATGAGCGCAGCCAGCGTGACACCGGAGCTAAGGCAGATTCACACCTTCTGCCTGCGTCCAAGAAGCTTTGTTACTTCTTGGATTAGATTTGAATTTATGATCCCACGCCAGGTCCTTATTTTTCTGCTTTAAGTCACATACATAAAGCTCCACGGGAGCATCAGTAATTATGCTTATCACCCAGAGGTCACCTTTTTAGATGTATTTTGTAGATCTTCAATCTCCCTCTAAAGTAAGATGTTTTTCTTAATCAAGGTTGCCATGAAAGGCTCAGCACTTCCAGTTTCGCATGGAGGAATATTAGCACTACCAGACATTATTTTTTATTTCTCTTTCAAATGCATTGATTTTTTATCTATTTTATTCCAAGAAGGAGCTGTGGCAGCTATTTTACATTCAGAGTCTGCCTCAGGAGTTGTAATAACTTGAAGCACTGGATGCTCAAGCCAGTGTATAGCTGGAGTGGAGTTAGATTCGCAGTTGGTCCTGCCAGCTCAATGTCTTCAGCATCTGCTGAGAAAAGGGAAAACGTGGCATCTCGCAGCCTCCTGGGACAGCTGGGTGGTTAGGCCCAGAAGTCAGTGTCTCTGGGCACATATTGGGGATGATCAGCATTCCTCCCCAACAGGACTGCTGTTGCTGATTTATTAATGTAGCAGTTAAAATCAAACCAGCACGGGAGAGTATCTAAGCCAGCTACAGCCAAGATAGGCATGCTAAAGGCAGGCAGCTTTTTCCCTTGATATACGAGCAATCTCCACTTCTCAAAACAGATCCCAAACTGTGTAACCCAGAAGAAAAAGAGGCTTGACAAAGATTACACAATTCGACTTTTGCATGGTAGAAAGTTACACTTGCATAAGAGGCACAGAGGAGAATGGGGCTTTTCTGAATTGGGCAATGATGCTTGCATGGGGACAAATCAATTTAGAAACTACTTGCAATGACCCAGGATTACAAAACAAACAATGACAGTCACTTGCGAACTCACAGCAGCCTCTCATCCCGGCTTCTCCCCTGCCTCTCATCCCGGCTGCAAAACACGCTGTGCTTTGTCACGGGAAGAGCCTGCTACTGGCAAATCTTTATCCTCATGTCTGAGGTGCTCTATGCAGGGCAGAAGCTGGGCAGAAATCTCAATACAGATATAATAAAATAATACAGTGCCAGGAAAAAATAGTGCTTAAAGCGCCAGCCTCATTGTTTAGGGAAAATCAGGCTGGGATAAGACACTAAAATAACAGTTGCTTCTTTTCCCAGCCTTCCCTACCGGGCATGTTTTGGCCATGGCTCTCTGAGTAAGCAGTACCTGCCTGGTTTCAGGACCCTYTTGCTGGAGCAGGAGGTTGTTTTGGGATGCCAAGGGGATGCGCCTCCTGCCTGGTTATCCAGCAGTGCCTGGGTGGTGGATGGGTACCCATAGGAAGCTGCAGATGGGCCCTGTGGCCACCACAGTAAAGAGGGAGTAACTTCAGTGAAGGTATCCAAGCCTAAAAAAAAAGGAAGAAAGGAAAACATGGGTTCCCCTAGAGCTTGAGAAAAAGGAAAAGAACAGGAGCTTGGAACAGGCAGCAGGGGGAAAGCAGACCTGGAGTGAGAGTGTGGAGCTGGGACCAAAAGCAAGCTCCATCGGTCACTACTGATGTACACTTTAACTCAACATTACTTAAAGACTGGTGGCTTTGGAAAAGAAACCACAAGTAATTAACCTTGATCTGCTAATGGGTCAGCTCAGCTGAGAGCATTGGTTTTGCTGATAGGGATTATGTAAAGAGTGTAACAACCAATACAGACAGAAGTGGCTGAAAAAGCTGAAAAATGTTGTAAGGATGATCTGAAAGTAAGTTTATGATGGGTAAATAGTGATGGAGAAGTTCATTATGGCTGGAGCCAGGGAGCTGGCTCTGCAGCTGTCAAACCTGATGTAGATGTGGCAGGGATCTGTGAAGGGGGGTGCATTTAGGAGGTGCCCCCCTTCTGCCAAGATCACACCACTGCTGCCTCCACCAGTGCAGGTCCTGAGACCAGACAGTCCCARTCTTCCCACTCCAAAGAAGGGGTGATCAAGGTCTTCTGTGGCATGGTTTGTCCACTCCAGAACCTCAGGACAAATGCAGAGGCAGGTTGCAAGGACCAGGCCAGGTCTCATTTATCTTGTACCAAAGCCTTCAAAGTCTTACTCAAATGAGTGTTTCAAGTTGTGCACGGGGTGTATTAGAAGCCAGCCCAGGATGGGTGCAATGTGCTTCAGGAACTATCTTCTGCAGCATGCCTGGGGACACTGAGCAGCCTAAAGGCTAATGAGCATCGATGCAACCCTCCTGTTAGCTAGGCCAGAAGTCCAGAGCCCTATGTCTTAGACTAAAGATCTTTGACATTGAACAAGAGCTGTTGAGGGAGAGAGGACATTCTCCTGACACAAGGGAGATTAGTAGTTATCATAACTCTGGTAAAGACAGGACTTCAGAATAGAAGGACCAGTGGTCTGGACCACTGTGATCATCCTTATGCTACGCTGTTGGGGAGAGGGGGAAGACATGTTGGGATGCTGGTAATAAAAACCATAGTGGCATGTTCTGGGTAAAAGAAGAAACCTTTAAGGACCTCCTGCAGCTTCTTGGGCACAGTTCTTCATAAATCCTGTTTGTAAGTAGTAAGAGACTGTCCACATGACCATGTGTCTGGCACCTCAGTGATAGACTTGCCTTGATCAGGGCAAACGGTCAAGTTTGAGACAGGTGGTGCCAATGCACGTGTCAATGCACGTCTCTTGCATCTGTTCCAAGTACAGATGTGGACTGGTCCCTTTAAGCTGATCAGAGCAAATCCTGTCCTTGCCCTTGCTGCATCTTGACCTGCTCAGATGAATGTAAAGGTGTAAATCTGTGTCTATGCAGGTGCTAACCTGGGGTTTGGCAAATTGCACTGATTCACTTCCGTAACCTGATTGAAGGGCTGCTGAGGTAGCTCTCATTTCTCATGAGGCCACAAGATAAAATATCACTCCATATTCCAGCTTTCCTCCACTTTCCTCCGACGTGGCACTAAGTGGTGTGGGAGGCAGAAAATATGACATCATTTTTCTTTAAAAAGGGCATAAGGAACGGAGACAAGTAAGTGTGCTTTCTGTGACAGGCAAATCGGAAGAAACTGTAATATATAACAGAATTAACAGAAGCCTAGGTAGATCTGGATATATTGGGGAAGAGTCAACATGGCTTCTCCAGGGGAAGTCGTATCTCATAAATCTATTAGATTTCTTTGAAGGTGGCAACACAGGTCCAGGCAAGGATCAGCTGGCTGCCATAGTTAAATTGCATTTTCCAAAAGTTACGTTCAAGGTCTCTCACAAAAGGCACTTGGAGACACTATGATGTTACGGAGTATGAGAGGAAGTCCCTCCACAGATTTATAAGTGGTAAAAAACAGGTAACCAAGGGAAGGATAACTGATCGGTGTTAGTGTTAGCCAAAGACCAGTCACCAGGTCCCTTGGAGGTCTGTCCTGGGATATGTACTGTGTGACACTCATCAATGATCCAGAGAAGTGGTGAATAATGAAGTGACAGTGTTTGCCTCTGCGACAAAATTATTCAGGATCATGAAATCTAACACTGACAGTGAAAAGCTCTGGAGGATCTTCTGAGACTGAGTTACTGACAATAAAACAGAAGATGAAATTCAGTGTAAATAGATGTAAGGTAATGTCAGTGAAGGTGAAAAAAATCCAGAATGGCAACCAAGTTTAAACAGACAACGATTAGCTCTGAATTAACTACCACCGCTCATCAAAGAATTCATAGAGCACTGTGGAAGGCACCCTGGGAAAGCTGCTCAGACCTGTGCCGGGGTCAAAAAGCAAGGAGGATGTTAGGCATTGCTCGAGAGAGAGATAACATTACAGGAATTGTCATCAGAACCAGCATGGAGATCCACGGTCCGTCTTTATTTTGAATACCGAGTGTATGTCTGATCCTGCATCTCATAAAGGGCAAATAAGAAAAACAAACAAACAAAAGTGAAAAGACTGACCCAGTGATGTTCCTGATGCTAAGAGACGGAACAGACCAAGGTTATTCAGCTTGGATAGACCATGGAAGTCTACCCCAAGTGTTTTGGAGAAAGAAAATTGGAGTTGGAGGCTCTCTTTTTCTGGCATTACAATAAGAAATGAAAGTATCGGGAAGCAGATTTTAAATGATGACTTGGAAGCACTTTTTCCACACAGGGATTCCTGCATATCAAAAGACATGTGGTATGTTCAAGGCAGACAGGTCTGTCAGTGGCATAGACACAGCAGTCCAGCCGCAACCAGCAGCTCACGATGCTCCATGAGCTGTCAGATGCCGCCATGCCAGAAGCACTCAGCGCTGGACTGGTTTTCATACACTTTGCTGCAGTGCGTGTTGCTGGCCACTGTTTCAGGCAGAACATCAGGCTTTGCAGATATTTGGTCTGTCCCAGAACTGTTGTTTCGCTGTCCTTATGGTGATGAACCCAGGGCCCTTGGATGGGTGTCCAAAGTTAAGCCACAGCAGAACCCGCTTGCTGGTCACTATGCCTAAAATGAGGGATCTTCAGGCTCAGAGACTGTAGCTCAAATGCTGTTCTGTATTCGTCACCCAAAGCAGAGCTGTAGCCCATCTGGCCTCAGCAGAAATGCTGCAGCAATCTGCTTCAAGTTCAAATCTAATACAATGTAGGAGAATGCAGCTGAGGAGCACAGCAAAGGAAATCTTTACTTTTCTCCTGCACATAAGGCAAAGAAGAAAAAAGAAAATATATATTTTTTATAAAGACCAGAATTATTCAAACATAAATGTGCTACAGGAGCTAGGTCTATAGACAAAAACTCAGAGTAACAGATGAAAGCCTGTGCTGTAGAGCACTGGAAGGACGCACAATGAGAGGCCACCTTTGCTGCCCCATCTCTGGAGGCCAGGCAGGAGGGACCGCTGCCAGTCCTGCTCACCGCTGAATTGCAAAGTGCTCATTTCTCTTCAGGATGCTGAGGTAGCACTCAGCTTCCCTATGTTTGGCTCTCCTGTATGTAGTGTTTAATTCCTTCCTTTCTTCTTTTTTCTAGAGAGACACAATTAGAAATAACCCGTCAGAGTAAGATAACCAAAACTTACATTCTGTCTAGAAGTCTATTTCAAGAAGAAAGAAGATTGTATGTGAAGAAAATGCTCACCAGTGAGGTTCGACATCAAAAGAATGTTTTGCATGGACTAAATAGAAGTATGCATTTTTCATACATGCACAGATTCACACTGACACCAGTTAGACTTTCATATGAGCACACTTTGTTTACTTAAAAGCTTGAAGGAAGGGAAAATGTCACAAATGCTCATGTAAGCCTGCATGTGCACCAATCGGACACATCCAGCATGGCTGTTTGTACAAGCAAAGATCTCCCAATAGGCCAAGAAGCATTCGCATAAATCATCTGCCCAATCATTTAAGAGAATGAATAATTCATAGAAAGGCAAATGTGTTCACAAGCAACTCCTACGAAGAGCTAGGAGCTACGTTCAAGAAATGGATTTGCTGTTCGCCATCTCTGTGAACCTGAACATGCTTTTCCTTGGCTCCTGACTTTCATGAACCTGGAGCAATTCTGAAGCTCCATCTTCAAAATGTCACTGGTTGTCACCCATCCCAAGCTGCTTGTCCACTCCCTGTGCCTGTCCCAACAGATGAAAACCGCAGTGTCTCCCACAAGCGGTGGTGATAGTTAGTATGACACATCTAAATTACTTAATGGGAGTAATCTAATTTCTTCTTTCTTCATTTCTGTTTTCCTGAGGCTTGTGATGGAGGCACAGAACTGGTTTGCCTGAGTTGTACAGCTCACAAAGACTTGTGTCTGTCCGTGTCCAGAGTATGTCCATGCTCTGCCCTGTGGTTTCTCTGTTTCTCCAGCTGTGAAATGATGAGAAAGATACTGAGCAGCTGGAAAGTTTTTTGGTATCTAAGTGGAACATGGGCTTTATATCAGCCAAGCTCTACTTCTTACCCCCAGTCCTATTTGAACCTAAAGGTAGTGGGGTAGTGCTGGGACAAACAGGCAGGCAGATGCGCTCCCTGCAGTGCTGGCTCTACCTTCTCCTGCCCCAAGCCCTTACCTCCAACACCACCAGCAGAGGTGAGAGGGTTCTATCAGTGTCCCCTTACATAGAGAAACAGCCTTTAGGAGGGAGATGACAGGGAACACCAGTCAGCCAGGAAACCTTGTGCTCTCAGGCACCCTTGATACCTTTAGTCACATCTTTTGGGGGAAAACTGGGTTGGTTTGTTTGTTTGTTTGTTTTTTTCTCTCCAGCATCAGGCACAGCAGAACCAGCCCAGTTCTCTTTAGTCTTGCATGAAATGCAAAATATGAATAGGAGCAAAAGGTTTCCTATAGATACATATCTGTCCTCAAAATAATTTGCTGTGCAACCTCAAGTAACATTGCATGCTCAGCTATCAAATCCGTTTTCCAGTTACAAGATCATTCCTAAAACTTTTGAGAAAGTATTGTCAAGAGAAGTGTGTTCATCCTGCAGCTGCCCAGATCCCCAGGCAACAACCATTTCTAGAAATCAAAACTGCCTTTCTGCTAAGGAAACTCTCTCATGGAGAGATGTAAGCCACATCTAGAACATTTCAGACCCAGTCCTATCCTTGTACTGCAGGAGAAAAATACACCCCTTGCCTGGACCCAGGGCAATGATCTTCACCAGTTTAAAAGCTGCACTGGTCCTGCTGTCCATCTGCACAACCGGCTGCTGACGCACCGYGCGTATACTTCTCTGTCCGTGTCTAGTCCTCGGTGTTCAGAAACACTGATTACACTGAGAGCTGATGAAATACGATTACATTTTTCTCTTCATTAAACATGATATAGAATCATAATTCACACATATAAAATTGTTTTATCCCTTTTTCCTGTTTGCTTTGGGATTATTTCATGGTCTCGATAATGTAGGTTTAGCAATGCTGTCTCTTCTGCAGAGCCAGTCAGCCGCCAGTACCCTGCAATTTTAATGATCTAATCTGACAGCTAGCATGCTTTAATTTAAAGTTTTATTAACGACCGCTTTCTACCCTCAAAGACTATATTAAAATTTGTTAATGGAATTGGAGATTATAAATGCCCCACTGCAAGGCCCACTTGTGCTGTTCTGCACCACCCCCTTTAGAATTCAGAGCAATCCTATTAACTCTTCTTTATGTTTTGTATAGGTCATTTTGATTGCAGTTTTTTGTGTACTTCCCTTATGAGATAGTGTTCCCCGAATCTAAGCATTTGAAAGAATATAATTTTACAAAAGATCACATATTTCGTATTCATTATCCTTCAATAGTGAGCTTAAAATTTAATTTCTTTGACTTATTGCAAATTTTTTGAGTCTACCAGGGGAATGGAAATGAATTCCACAAGCAGCATCAGACTGTGTGATAGAAATGACGGAATCCACCCCAACCGCTGTTGAAAAAGGAGAGGAAGAAGAGGGAGAAGGATGAGAGGACATGTGCCATTCATAGGCGTGAAGCTGCAGGATCAGGACAAACAGTTGTCCTCTACATGCTTGGAAGCGTGAAGCCCTTTGCACAAAACACATCGCTTTTTCACACACCCTGTTACCGTGTGAAGGCTGCCCCTCTTAGCCTGGTCTTTTAATGGGCATCTTGAGACTCTTCACTAGGTCCCTCAAACTGCACTTGTGCATCAGGGCCCCACATTCAATGTGCCATGAAAGGGATCCCCCATACCCATTATTTATTTTATTTAAGGAGTCAGTAAAAGCATCACCAGTCTCCAAATGTCCACAGATCCCAGCACCAATGGTTATTGTTTGCAGCATGTCTCAGGAAATGCACTATTAATCATTTGTTGTATAGACTTAATTTCTCACAATTCTCCCCTCTTTATTTTCTGTTGCTATTGTTCCTTTCTCCTGCTTAAACATTTCAGCCACCCAGTGAAAAGGCAGAAACAACATCAGGTTCTCAAGAAACCAACCAATCAATCTGTTCACCAGCTTCACAATGGGACTCAACGGGAGCAGCAGGGCAGCTGCCTGTTGTTTGAATATCACTCACCCAAAAGGCTTGGCCAGTGTACAGAAAAAGCAGTTATTCACAGGAAAAAGAGGTAGGTGAAGGACACAGAGGGGGATTTCTAAATGGAAATTTTTACATTAGAGATGTTTACACTTAAGCTACTCATCTGGTCTCCTTTTACAGCTGATGAAAAGACATTGAAACATAGGGTGCAACTTACCTGATACATTTGAAATATCAACCTCAGGACAAAATGAACCAGCTATGCTGTGAAGTGCCCATTTCTCTCCAGACTCCCCTAAAAATAGTCTGAACAGTTGAGTARGGTACAGTGTAGACCTCTAAAGTTATGGAAAATATACTCCCCGCTCCGCAGGGAGTGCCACGATCAGATCCCCAAGAAAAGGGTTCTCCCAGCTGGCAAGGAAATTCTACTGCCCCAATCCCTGGGTGCTCCAAGCTTTGTATGCCAACTGAGTGTAATCAGTGGCAGGGAAGATCCCTGGGCTAGGTGGAGCATCTGAGAGCCATGCAACCCCTTTTACAGCAGATTTATACGATTTATTGTTTGCCTACCTCCTGTTTGGCTGTGACAGCCTACGGTGCCAAACAAATCAGTGTTGCTGGTGGGTAGTCAGTTCCTCTCCATTGTCCCTTCTTCAACTTAATACTCATCATCCTTCATACTGTCTTTCTTCACTTAAGCCCTTTGTACTGCTGATGAGTTCCCCCACTACTATGGCATTCACATATTCAGTCCTTGGGTGGCTTTTCCCTGTCCCCACTTCTCCACCACCAAGACTCTTGTAATGCACAGCAGTAGGCTCCAGGCTCTCCTCATTTCTCCCTTTTTCTTCTGAAATCCTTCCAAACTGTCAACAACTTGCAGTGTGAGGCTTTCAAACCACCTGTGACAAGGGTGAGGTTCCTGTTGGTGAGGCACCCTCCACTTGGGAATGCTCGTGTTGCTTGGGGGTAGTATTTCCCCATCCCTAGGTCCTGATCTAAATATGCTCCTCACAAAGTCAGGTAGACCTTCCTCTGGTTGTCTGTGCTTAGCTCACTTTTGGTTTCATGCAAGCTATTTGCCATGGGGATGTGCAGCCAGTGAACACAGTAGAAGCGTAGAGAAAAATCACCTGGACCTCCGTATCTTGATGTTGTGTGACCTAAAATCAAGGATACTGAAAGGCTCAGTGGTGGGACGTACAGTGAGTTGGGTATTTCTCACTCTCAATGACCTAATGCTCCCGCGTGTTGTTTCTTGTTGCCCTTGCAGTCCCATGTGTGAGTTTCCTCACTGTTGGATCCATCCCATTTCTGCCCTGTGACCTTGCCTACTTTGGGCTGGCAGCCTGTTACATGCTCAGGAAAGACAGAGCAGCTCACCACGTCAAGAGCACAGCTCACCAGCCTCGGCATCCCAGCTTGCCCGTGCCAGAACTCGTGTTGTGACTTAATGGTCTCACCCACACCTAACAGGCTACATTAAATTGGTATATTTGTTTCTTTTGCTGGCTCATTATACACCASCCGACCAGGGCATGGAAACAATAGCACATGACTGCAGAATTCAAGTCAAGATGACGTGAATTGTAAGCACGCAGCTCAGAATTTATCTTTTGTGAATATTTGTGTGTTAAAGTTACAGATTTGCTTTTTCACCATATTTGCAATAGCACTGCTCAAATATTTGTGGAGACTGAACACAGCCTAATTGAAATTCAGTTGAATTCAAATTAATATTCATGACTTTTTTTTTCCTTCCACTCTTCATTCGGCTCTAAATGGAAGCAGCTTCCTGCTGTGGAGGGGGCAGCTGTAAGCTGGTAGACTCCTGTAAGGGTGAAAAGTTTGGCAATCCAATTTGAATTTCTTGAAGCAGCCACACACTGGATGTCACCGCTATCTACATCGTTTGCATGTATTGACAGGCAGGGCTTGAGCTCAATCAGTTTATGCCTGTGTCGGTTGGGTGCTGATTGCTGGAGATTTGCAGCACCTCACTCTGCATCGCTGCTCGCACCACCTGCTCCTTCCTCCTTGGCACCCAGCTCCTGTCACTGTGACCGTGCCCTCTGCGCCGTTGATCGCTCCAGCTCGCAGCTCCGTGCCTTTGCAAGGCTGCCCTCCAAGCAGCAGCCAACCTCCCGCTAATTTAGCTCCCGTGAAAGGCATGAGCGTGCCATCAACACAGAGCGGTTGGGACTTCTCCAGGAGGGAAGGGCATAGATTTGTGGCTCTGTGGAAGTGGAGAGGGATTTGGGGGCATTGTTTATTTGTAGCTGTGCAGGAGCAGGGCTGAGCTCACTGAGACCCCAAGCCCATCAATTGCTTTCATGATCATAGACCATGTGATTTCTATCGAAGGTGAGCTGATATTTTTAGCAGAATGTGATGAAACCCCACACCTCTATAAAGCATCATTTCCAGACCTTATCCACTTTTCCGTGTCTAGTCAGACTGCTGCTCTCTGTCTGCCACTAAGGAAATCTTGCACAGGGAGATTAGAGATGCCTGGCATAGTAAAACCTTCCTCTAGTCACCCAGGAAACATAAGACATTTCTCTTCTTTGGAAAAACATGGAAATTAAATTGGAAGCACTACATGGATGCGGCTCTACCCAGATAAACTCACAGACTGTCAGGATGCAGATGTTCCTGTGGACTATTACTGCTCACATGCTTTTGAGAGCATCCCAGGTAGTCTGAAAGTGCTTTTCATCAGGTATTTATGGTCCCCAGTAAAGCACTCAGATAGAAATATTATAAACTACATATTTAACAAGAAAAATACAAGAACAGTGAAAAATACCTAGAGGCACTGCAATGTTTTGAAAGATCTTGGAATCATCTCGGATTATTTTTTCTGAAGATGGGCTTTTACTATCACTGACCCTGTATATAGTCACAAATACTGTTTGCTTTCCTCTTGATTTTTAATTTTTTATATGCCTCATGGCTGCAACACCTTAAGGAAATAGAGGCAGGTGCAGCAGCAAGCCAGCTTTTCTCCTCAGGTACAGAATAGGCAGCAGACCTAAGGCAGGAGTCCTTGCAGCAAAGAGACTTTATGACTCCCAAGCGCTGTACCCCTTCCCTGCCTTAGCAAGGAGAAAAGCATAAGATAAATTTATCACGCCTCTAAATACCGGTGTAGCTGAACACAGATTTTAAAAAGTCACCGTAGTGCTCCAGCCCCAATCATGCCTCTATGGCATATCATCACCACAAATCACGGTTAGGGTTTCCCAAGCACCATGTTTGCATTTCCATACCTTAGCACATTGCTGGAGATAACTGTAATGCCCTCAGGCTGTAAAACTCAACATTAAATGCCACAATAGTGCAAGGACAGTTGGGGGAAAGGGATGCCCAGGATTTATAAAATATCCTTTTTTCAGTGCTGTGGTTTTATAACAAGGTTTCATGTTTGGGTGGAGAGTTTCCACTCTGGTTGTGTCTCATGAAAGTCATTGCCTAAACTGGAGCACAGGCACCGCTGGGCTGTATCAGCTGAGGGATCCCTCTAAGCCAGAAAACTCTCTCTGGCATCAAATGCTTCAGGGAAATGTGCAGGACCTCTGAAGTAAGTTGTTTAGAGATGGCTTGACACCAAATAAACTTTCTTCTAACTTCCTAAACATCTGTACCCGTAGGTTCAGGGTTAGGAYGGTGGCAGCACCACCGTGGTGAATTGTCACAAGCTGGAAAGAGGCAATGGTCCCGGGGAAAGCAATCATCTGGAATATGTTTGTAATCATCTCACTAGCTGGCTGTGTGTCTGGACATCTGGGCTTCCTCTACAGCCAGGGACCTTGGGAGGAAGGCTCCTACGGTCATGGGGTAATTCGGGCTAGAAGGGACCTCTGGGTGTCACCTAGCCTGACCCCGTCCCACCTTTCTTAGATGCCTGTCTTAGGGTGGAAGGAAATGTTATTTGAAGGCCCAGCAAGCTATCTTTTAGGAAGCGAACTTGAGGGGAATTGAATCATACCATGTACTGTGCCATAATATACGTGCACAAAGGGTGAGCAGGCAGCCTTAAATCTGAATAATTTTTCTGCCTCAATGCATTTTCTATATTTCCACTTTAGCTAGTCTTCCTTCTCCTCTGGGGAAATTTCTGAAGGAGTGCCAGGCAGAAGGTGCAAGACCAAGACATCTCCTAAGCTGCTGCCACCTGATCTCTGTGATCCTGAAGTCCTGCAAATGGAAAGGGACTGAGATAGGGTAAAAGGAGTTAGCAAAGAGCAACCCAAGGTGAGATGGATCCCCCCCATGCCCACGTACCCTCAGCATCACAAGGATGGATCGCAGCCAGCGGGAGCTTTGCCATCCTGTGTACACTGACCACTTCACCCGTGTCTCTGGTACCGACACAAGGCTCACCAGGCAGCAGTTTCTGGATTTCTCAGTGTTTCTTTACAAAATACAGGCACAGCAATTGCTGCTGCCCTCCAGCCCTCTGATCCCGCTCTTGCTTTGGCAGCAAGATGAATACTGTTGCAGCTCACCCAGCAGCTCAGCCACTGTATTATTAGGTTTCTTCAAAACCCCTGAATGTCCCATCCAGACCTAGTGACTTAATATTTTTTAAATTACCTATTTGCACCAGCGCCTCTTCATTTGATACCTTAATACTTAATAGCAACTCACCTTTATTACCAGAAAAGAGCAAGTCAAGAGCAGATTTCTCCCAACATCCCCTGAGGTGAGAACTTATGAAATGAAATCATTTCACTTCTCAGCTGTGTCCTCATCTTCCTTAATTGTTCCCTTTAACTCCTGGGGAGCCAGCAGACCTGTCTCGTTCCTTTGCAGGCTTTCCTGTTCCTGGCAGACTTGAATTATCTATTGTTTGTTTTCATTCCTACCAAGTCTTGCTATTTCTTGCCAGCTTCCTGTTTCCTCTCTTTCATGCTGTATTTTCTGCCCCTGTTTATTGACCTCATGAAGATTGGATTTCCATTTTTTGAAGGACCATTGTGTGGCCCAAACACCTTCCTGAACCCTGCCATTTACCTGCCTTCGCTCCTGCCTTCCTCCCGCGCTCGCCGATCAGACCCATGCACACAGTTTGAGCCCCTTTGGTATTGTCAGGTCCTGGTATAGCTAAGCATATGCTGAAATCTCATTAATGACAATTAAAGTTGAGCATGTGGTTAAGTGCCTTGCAGAAGGTAGCTGTTTTGCTATGTCACTCCTTAAAGAGCATCCATGCCAAATCTTAGAATTTTAATCTCTTTACTTTTGACTCTTGATGCTGTCAGCCAGCTTCCTCATTTTGTTGAAATCTCTCCGTCTAAAGGTTAGCATCACTGTGATAGGATTTGATCCTCTTCTTTCCCAAGGATGATGAACATAATTACATTTTTAACAAGTGAATTAAATTACAGCACAACTTCTCTAACAATGAGCGCTCTCCCCGCAATGTGCTGGAAGTGTCGCTGAGCTGATTGTGTGCAGGAGCCTGCCCCATGCTTCAGAATGAGTGAATTTTCTGAATTCTATTCCATGCGTTATTGGGACTTTAAAAATTATGTCTTATTCATCTATTGATGACAGTGGCCTCTTGGGTGTAAATTGAAGCAATTATGAAGGATGATGCAAATTAATCAATTATTTTCAGATTATTACATTCAAGCAGTAGTCTTGCTCTTCGATTTAGTTAAACTCTGCCTCTGAGTCAATTTTCAAACCTCTAAATTAAGCTATTTATTAGCTAAGAAGATCTGAAAAAAAAAGTTACACTCATGAATTGAATGGCAGAAGGGGTCATTTTAAAAAGGGTTTAACACATAAACTGCAATATTTAAGAATGCGCAGAAGTGACAGTCCTGACCCCAGCAGGAGTGGGATGTTTGGGATCACGTAAAACACAGCGACATAATCCCGGCTCCATGCACAAATCTCAGCGCAGCTGCAACATTGAAGTTGCAGTGCTTGAACAGAGAGTCCCGATGCTGCTGGGAGGTGAGGGACAGAGGGGACACCGGGGGCCAAGGGGACATCCCACACTGGGACTGCGGTGGGACAGATGCCCTCTGCTCCTGCTTGCCTTGGGTGGATGCTTCGGGAACTGGCCCCATCATCAGTTCTGGGGTTTCCTTTGCTGAAAGCCTATGGAGAAGGTGGCACCAACCCTGCATCCCCAGGGACCCTCGGGCTGGGGACGGGACCCCCTCAAAGTGCCACAGATGCTCCTGTCCTAGCTCTTAACTTCCCCTCTGCAGCTTTAATTGTCCATTCATAATGGATTATCACAGCTCTTCCAGACTAGCCCAATTAATGCAAATACTGATGATAGCTAACAGGAAATAAAATGAGAATTAGGAGGCGAGCTGAGGGGCTCCTCGTCCACGTTCTCAGCCCCATGGATGCTGTGCAGGCAGGGGCAGGCAGCGCTGCATCCCGCCGGTGCCAGACGGGGAAGCTGCCCGGGAGGCTCTGCTCGTGGTGGGGCAAAGCCCACTGCTTGCGCACACCCCCATCCTCTGCCCACCATTCAGGCAGAGGGGTTACAGGGTGGCTGAAGGCTTTTGAGTTTTAATTTAAGTGATTCTAAACCAGCTTTGGGTTTATAGCTAATAAGACATTAGTATGCTAATTAAATTATCCATGGAGTGGTATAAAGAGGCCTTCCTGAAGTTTAATGGCTGTGTAAAAGGTAACTCTACTTGCGATGTAATTAATTCATGGAACAATAAATGTATAATTAGATTCTTATTAATATCGGAGAGGCTTTTCCTGCATTAGGAATGAGGTGGGGGGACTGGTCATTTTTGCTTTCGACATGGGAGAAAGGAGATGGCAGCTCCTGACTGCAAAGCACCTCCACCCTCAGCAGCATCCCTGTGTCCACATCTTCTCCGTCCTGGCCACCAGAGCCAGGCAAAGATTTGCTCCCTACAGAAAGTTCTCACAGCCCACAGGCTTCCTCCTAGCATCACAYGGGGCAAAAGAAAGCACCCACGCAATGAGCTTTCCCATGCATGCTCTCCTGGGACTGCTCAGATGAGGGACAATTCATATTTAAGAGCAGTAGGACAGGAGAGCTTCCTCAGAAAAACCAACCCTGCACTYGACTCAAGTGACCAGGAAAAAAACCCAGTAGCCCCTCTTGAAAAAGCAGGTGCTCCAGCTAATCCTGGTCTTCCCCAGGGCCATGAAGTCTTCCAAGCACAGAGAGGGATGCAAACCTGTGTTCCTTTGCTGGAAAGTGAGAGGTATGACCTCACAGCTCCATGAAACCTCAGAGGAGCTGCTGTGTCTGTCAGCAGAGCAGCTCTCCCAGCATACATGCTGCGATCTGTTCCGTAACGTCCTGGATGGGTCACCCCACCAGCTGCTCCACTGCCCAGCCAGCCCCACRGCATTTGCAGAAATCTGCCATACCTGAGGGATTTCTAAACTCAAAAGCTGAGTTTCAATTGCATATCAAGGGGGAAGCATCAGTTTTTAAGCAGAGCGCCCCAGAAGTTGCAGRGAAACAAAAAGGCCTTCACTCTGCCTTCACCCACCCTGTCCTCCTGTCCTGGGCTGCTCACAGCCAACATGGGGGCTTTCCTGGGCATTGGGTTCCCACCCCAGCCCTCCCTGCAATCCCTGGGACCTGCAGGCTTTGGGGGCCTCCCCAGGCATCTCCCCACCAGGCTGGACCACCCTGCAGAGGTGAGACAGCCCCAGAGGAAACAGTCACCCACCTTGCAGGGGCTTCTTCGTACCCAGAGGGGCACAGCAAATGCTCTTAGAGCAAACAGATCAAACCTGCCCTCTGGCTCGGTCCTATGTGGAGGGAAAAGGGTCCTTGTGTGAGAGGACACCATTTCTGGGCAGCGCCCAGGCTGAGCTCTGCTTCTGCTCCCGCTCAGCATCTCTCCTGGCTGCGGGCACCACCTCTCTGTCCAGGGAGATTTCCTCCACCTGCACACAGACACATCTCCTCACCTACCATCTGCCGATGGTCCAAGCAATGCCAGAACAACAGCTCTCACCGTGCTCAGAGCAGACTGGCCAAAGCCCACAGCACCAGCCATCCTGCCTCCAGGAGAAAAGATGACATGTGGGTGTGCATTACCTCTTCCAGAGGGATTTTTGCACAGAGTCAGAGTAAGGGTGAGCCCCAAAGCTCCTTCTGAAGCTGAAGCCCCAAAGCTCCAGCTCTGAAGCTGAACCCCAGGGTTTCTATGATAAGCGTGACTTGCATCAGCTCTGGTCTGGGACATACCTTTCTGGAAAGGTGGATGAGAGTCAGCAAATTCCAGCTGAGCAGAAAGGTCTTCAAAACTAGCCAGAGTTTACTGGGGATCTCACAAGAGGAGAGGCAGAAAGCCCAGGGCAAATGCCGCAAGTGAAAGCCAATTCTGGTTTTTATAAGGGAAATGAAACTGCTGAGGCTGCCTCTGGGGAAGAGGAAAGGCACCCGTGGGCGGCGGGGAGCTCCTGGGATGACAGGCATCGCGGGAGCATCCGGGGGTTTGCCGTGATCCGGCCGCTCCAGGAGTGAGTCAGCGTCCCTGGAAACCCTGCTGCTAGCCAGGAGATGAGTAACAGCGTGTCATCAAACACAGCTGGTGAGTTTATCCAACAAGGATGCAGGACGGGAAACAGTGCAATGTCTTTCTCATACTACCGGACCGCGCTGCCTCTTGCAGTTCCCGCTGGTTGATGCTCCTTCCCCCAAACCRACCTGATGGTGACCTGACATGGCAGTGATGCAGAAGAGGGCTGAGCATGTTCCCAGACAGTCCCGTGCCATCAGGGGCTGTTTTGTTGGTGCTGGGGCCCCAAGCCCTCGCTGGGCTCCTGTAGAAATACCTCGGGGGAAGCGAGGGGATTCCAGCGAGACCAGCAACCTGCAGAGCCTTTGCTCAGCTTCCTGCCCACAGCCCCGCTGTTGGGCAGTCAAGGCTGGTCGATAGCAATTAATTGCCTTTGTGGCTTGTTCATTACAGCATCTTACCAGACCCGTGACACAAAAGCTGAAAGTCAACCCCCCCGCAGGTGGCTGAGCCAGCCTCACAGCTCGCTGCTCCAGAAAGGGGAAATCTCGTGCTCCTTCCAGCCCCGCTCCTCCCTTGTGCCTCTCGGCATGCTCAGGAGAGCCAGGCAGACAACGTTTCCATGGGTAACAGGCAAGGCAAGGTTTGTCTTTTCACCAGGTCAGCAGTGACCGCACCTTATTGCACGGCCAGAGCAGTGTCCAGGGCAGCTCACAGGGGAGGAGGACAGCAGGACATCTTCCTGCAGTTGCAGCTCAGTGAAGCTCATGCAAGCGTCCTTTGAGTTGTAACCTGCAACCTGTTCCCAACTCAGCACACAGAATATCAAAACAGGACACAGGTGACAGCCATCAGAACTGCCCATTTTGAGGACATGGATCACACCAAACTTTGCAGAGTCCTGCCAGTGATGGGGAGGCAACAGACTGAGTTTTCTCCCCAGCGCAGGCAGCGCGGTGCCTGCTCTCCTCCCTGCTCCACACCTTCTGCTTCAGCAGCTTCCCCCCATGACTCCTCTGATCCCTGCTCCAGGCAGGTGTCATTTCTGGAAGATAAACCCCCGGGGCTGGGTCCCAACATGTTGGCAGGGCAGCCATTGGGGTAGTGTTTGCTCCAGGAGTCAGGCTGCTGCCTGCAGTCGCTCATGGCTCCCAGCCCTGGSTAAGAAGAAATAAGCCAGGGAAACGGAGGCACACTGACGAGGTCCTCAGTCATCAAAAACGAGAGAGGTTTGCAGTTAAGGAGGTGGCACCCTGTTTTTTCTGACCCTGAACTCAACTGGATCTCAAGCTCACTCTGTCTGTGAGAAAATCAACTGTATTGCAGGGCACCGAGTGTGACAACGGGAAGCAAATCTGGCTCCCAAGACCCACAGCGCCATCAGCATCCTGGCAAAAGCCCAGGGCTTATCCAGGAAGGTTTGGAGCAGGTGGGCTTGCATAAATGTTTACAGAGTACATATCAGAGACAGGCTCTCATTCAGGAAGATATCTGTGGAGGGATCAGTTCCCAGGTTTCTTCAACACTGTCCCAGGACTTGCTCTTCAGAGATACAAGGGATACTAGCGTGGGATAAATTCCTGCCCCGATAGCTATATGGCCCCACAACAGCAAGAGCAGTTCCCRGCTGCCAGGCAACCTTGTTTTTTCTTTTTCTTTTCCCTTTTTTTAATTTTTCTGTCCCTACTAACAAATTATCCTGTTAGGACATAACCATATTTTCTGCTTTCAGAGTCTTTCCCTTTTCTTTCCACAGAAAGCCTGTTCAGGCAGATTTTTAAAAAAACTATTACAAATCCCCGGCAAATCATTCCCCCATCTCAGACTTGAGAGGAGAAGCAGCATTCATTTCCCTTCCATTTCTGCACACATAAAACATTCCCCAGCTCTGGTCCAGCCCCAGCTGACTCAGTGAGCTGGAGAAATGTGCATTCAGATGCAAGTATGAGCAAAGAGTGCCCGGGGCTGAGGCAGCCTGGGGATGGCACCGGGGAGGGGGGAACAGCTATCGGGCAGGGATGGGGCTCGTGCCTGACGTTCCCTGCCTCGCTGCAGGGAGGTGGGAGCAGGTGCTGCTCTTCTCTCCAGGCAGTTTCTTTGCCCCTTGAAAGTGGCTTTCATGGCATTTCTTGGCTGTCTCTATGGGCTTCCTTGACGAAAAGTGATGGGGCAGGAGCTGGTTTGCTGCCTGCTGCTGTGCACCCCCTCCATCCCATCAGCACCCACTCTCGGGGAGGCAGGAGGAGTGGGAGAAGCACCCGCAGGGGCTCTGGCCCCGGAGAGACACTCCTGCTCCTAACCCGAGCTGGCAGAGAGCAGGAGCACGGCCGATGGAAAGTGCCTTTCCCCTGTCTGCCTCCCCCATTCCATCAGCTGGGGCTCTGCCACACCAAGGGACGAGGGATGGCACCTCTGTGGCTACCTTTCCCAGAGCTGCCCACAGCAGCAATAGACCTATTCCTCTAATTTTTGGTTTCTTTTTGCTGCACTGAATCTGCACTCATGGTCAAACTGCGGAGCAGGGGAGCCGTGACTGGTAACTGCCCAGCACACCTTCCTGGGTTCTTTTTCACCTGACTGAGCCCATCTTCTCCAGAGGCACAAGAAAGCTTTCATACGGTGCCATGTCAAGTGCTGTGCTGAAATTCAGGTAGATGAAATCTATTGCGTTTTCCTTCCAYTAAAAAAAAATCAGTTATCTTCCCAAAAAGAGACAGCAGGTTTATCTCACTTGATCTTCTTCTGGTAAAGCCACATTACATTTTATTCCATTTCATATCTACCTTCATGTACCTTCCTCCCTTCTCTGTTACTGTTTCCTCTGTCCTAAACCCTACATATTATTTTAGGCCAGCACAAAGGCTAGCAGGACTTTGGGGTTAAATTTTTCTTCTTCCTTAGCAGCAGGGCATTTGTTCTTCAGTCAGATGACACTAACTAGATTATATCAGGTTTATTAAAAATATTTCCCTCCTTATCCATGCACCTGTGACCCCGTTCTCCCCATCGCTGCTCCTCTGCAGCGCTTCATTGTCCCTGCACTGACTGCAGAGGGAAAGCTCAAACATCCTCACGGCTTCCAGTCCTCTGTAACTAACTTTAAAAGCCGTCTACCAGGGTCTCTCTTTCCAATGCTTGTTGTGACTTTCCTACCTGCTGGCTTGTCTGCAGATCCAGGCGAGGTGCTGCTCCCTCTCTGCGTGGCACAGGGGAGATTGTCACTGCATTTCATAACAGCCACCATGAGCCGGACTCTGACTTGGAAGAGACTTTCTTCCTTGCTCCTGCAGGGAAATTAATTTCTCTTAAATGTGCTGATGTGCAGATAATTTGCCCGTGGACCCAGCAGATTTGCAGTCAGCAGGCCGCCCCGGTCAGTGCCAGAGAGCAGAGTGTCACACCAGACGATGTCTAACGTCTTCTGAGTGATGGGGCTTTGGTCTTGGAAAGGCACCCGCTGCTATTAATCCTTCACGAACTCCTCTGGAGACAGTCCGTGGGAGAGGCGAGGAGCAGCCAGCAGACCCCCGCCGCACCCACCCTGGCAGCAGGGAGAGTCGCAGGCAGGAGCCCTCCTCTCCACCAGGCAGTTCTGGTCCCAGTGTGCTCGACCCCCTCCCCAGCAAAGGGTTTTTTGCTCTTCAGCCAGTTTCTAACACATCTCCCATGAATAACCCGCAGTGGCAGCCCACCCACAGCTCCCGCAGACCGACGGCTTTGCAAGATGGGCTTGAACATCGCAGCTCGGAGGGAGAAAGCTGCGCTGACCCCGAGTAGGATGAAGTCCCTGGGGAGATTGGCCAAGTGACTGTCAGTAACAGCTCTGCAGATATTCTCACCAAAGCAAACCAGCATTTAGCGGTCCTCTGGAAACAGCAGACTCTCAGTCAGGAAGCCAGCTCAGCAAAGCCCTTGATGCTGCTGTTTTTGGACTCCACAAAGTGGCTTTTTCTCTACAAATTTCCACTCACCCAGATGGTTTTTGTCTCCAGCATCATCACATCTGGTAGATGCCATTTCTAACATCTCTGGAAGGTTACTCTCCAGGGAATATTGGGATTCCCATGTTCCCAGCGAGCTACTTCATCCAAGGAAAAACCAGCACAGGCACAGACTCAGCCAAGACCACCTATTCCTCCACCTAGAAACACCACCCTAAGAAAAGTTGATAAACAGAGGTGTTCAGAGTAAATATAATTAGGTTATGAATTACTCTCCGATTTTCCAGCACCTTCACCACTGCTGCTTTTGCTCAAACTGAGCCTGTCTGGGAAACTGAAGATTTACTTAAATATCACGTCCCCTAGCTTGGCAGCGTGGAGGCATGTTGAGACACACTTCTGCTCGTGTTTGCATTTGGGCTGCCCTTAACTTCTGATCACAGCCATAAYTTCCAGCTAGTCTGAGGAGAAGCATTTGTTACGTGATCTTCAATTAAGAGATGTTAATTGGCAGGTTACCTCCTGGCTCCTGCTCTTGGGATATCCGGGCAGGAGGCTGCACTGAGGGTGCAGAGAGAGAGTTGCAGCATGAACTGGGAGGCAGCGGGGGAGGACCATCACCTCAGAGGGTGATGCCTGTGGAGAAGGGTCATACCAAAGGCAGAGGAAGCTACAGGTATGTGGGAAGGGAGCATATCCCACTRTGACCGGTTGAAGGGAGAGGGGTGCTGGTAGAGCAGTCCTGGCCACAGCTGACCAACAGCCACCTGAAATAAAGAGCAGAGCAGAAACCCACATACACACTCTTTTGCTATTCAGGTGCGCTTATCCTGGTGAAGCCCTTAGACCATAGAGCAGTGTGTTTGGTGCTGCTTTGTGCTCACTTGAGAACTTGCTGAGTGACTTAAAGTCAGTGCTGAAAGAAGCCACAAGGGTAGGTAGAGGGTATGGAGGAAGTAGCTGGAAGCTATGGTGGGTAGATGAGATCTTCCCCCTGGACACCAGAACTGTGCAAGCCATATGTGGAAATAGTAAAGTTTTATTACTGAAAGGTGGGAATCCTCACTTACTGTGCCATGGATAAGGCCACGCTGGAACAGGCGCACCTCAAAGCAACTGTGGCTGTGGGTAAGTCTACGCCGCAGCAGGTATACCCCTGGAGAGACTGTGGCTCATAGATAAGGCTCCACTTGGAGCAGGTACACCCCTAAGGGACTGCAGCCTGTGGGTAAGTCCAAGCCAGAGCAGGGGCAAGGGGAGGAGTTCATTGCAATGTTAAACCCGATGGTCTGGTCCAAAGGCACCAGGGGTGGAGATTGTAATGGAAATACCTTTAAATTGTTGTAATCCGGGATTTGAGTTGCATGTTATGAGAATGACTATAGCAAGAACCCCCTGCTGCTAGCCAGACTAGGAGCAAGGAGAGGAGTTCATTGCAATGTCAAACCCTATAAACTGTCCCAAAGGCACCAGGGGTGGAGATTGTAATGGAAATACCTTTAAATTGTTGTAACCCATGATTTGAGTTGCCTGTATAGGAATTACTATAGCAGGAATTACTATAGCAGGAATCACCTGAACCAATGGAGGACAAGCCTTACAAGAAGCAGTGCAAGTGCAGCAGTGACGCTACCTGGGCTGGCTTTGGTGCCCAGTAACTCCACACAAACACCACCTCTCCTGTCCTGAGTGACCACCATATCAGATGGAGCCCGAAGTTGTGGACTAAATGGACTCAATGGACATTTTGTGGACATTCGTGGACATTTTACAGACATTTTATAGGGGTGGTCCATAGACTAAGGGAATGATATCTGTGTATTACATCAAAGGATGGGAAGGAGGTCGTGGTTAATGAGGCTGTATTGGATAGTGTGGTACCTGAGCATGACGTAAATGGTATGGAATAAGGGGAGGAGGATGTGCTGGTTTTGGCTGCGGTAGAGTTAATTTTCTTCATAGTAGCTAGCTTGGGGCTATGTTTTGGATTTGTGCTGGAAACAGTGTTGATAACACAGGGATGTTTTCGTTACTGCTGAGCAGGGCTCACACAGAGCCAAGGCCTTTTCTGCTCCTCACCCCACCCCACCAGCGAGGAGGCTGAGGGGGGCACAAGAAGCTGGGAGGGGGCACAGCCGGGACAGCTGACCCCAACTGACCAAAGGGATGTTCCATACCATAGGACATCATATTCAGCATATAAAGCTGGGGGAAGAAGAAGAAAGGGGGGACGTTTGGAGTGATGGCGTTTGTCTTCCCAAGTCACCGTTAGGCGTGATGGAGCCCTGCTTTCCTGGAGTTGGCTGAACACCTGCCTGCCCACGGGAAGCAGTGAATGAATCCCTTGTTTTGCTCTGCTTGCGTGCACGGCTTTTGCTTTCCCTATTAAACTGTCTTCATCTCAACCCACGAGTATTCTCACTTTTACCCTTCCGATTCTCTCCCCCATCCCACCGGGCAGGAATGAGCGAGCGGCTGCGTGGGGCTCAGTTGCCAGCTGGGGTTAAACCACGACAGGTATCCACAAGAAGGATGGTGTACAACTTGTGACATAAAGGATTGTCCCAGCTACACAGCCTAAGAGCTGGGAACTGCTCCGTCAACAATAAGGGGTTCCTGCTTGACATGACGAACAATGAAGGGAATTTCAAGAACAAGGTAATACAGAACCTGTCAGGGAAAGAGCTGGGTTTTTTTTTTCCAGTAATTGGACAAAAGATGTTTGTTCTACTGCGAGACCTCATGGCACCAGTCAAAGCAGGTGAAGCTGAGTTTAATGTTCTCATTAAGGCATTGAGATATTTTTATTCACCTGAGAAAAATGTCTTTTCTAATAGATTTTGAGAGTCTGCGGGAGGTGAAAAGTTCTGTGAATAAAGAGCCAGCTAAAAGGTTTCCCTTTCAAGAGCTGGTGTGCTCATGCCCCTCTCCACGTCGCTTGGCACTGGGGCCATGCAGGTAAGTAGCCAGCAGAGGGGGAAGCCCCAGAGCACAAAATTGTGAATACTCAAAGCAGTGCAAACAGCAGCACAGATTTCTGGGTGGTGGGCACTGCAGATCTACAGCGCTGTCACAGAGCCCATTTTAAGTTGTCACATGAAAATGCTTTGAATAGACAGGCTGCCTCTCCAGGAAAGATCAGCTTTGATCCTGTTGGGGAATCAAACAGCTATTGCGAAGATGCAAATTTATGAAATTCCAACACCTGGCATGTTCATGAGTAGGGAGTATATTAAGAAATCATAGCATCTAAGAGCACTCCCAGCAGTGGGGAACCCGACCAAATTGTTACTGTGTGCTCCCTTCCCCAGAATCAGCAAGATCTGAAGATTTTGCTGAGCTCCCTGCCTCTCAGCTTCCGGGACAGGCACTGAGAGATCTTGACAGCTCGGAGAGCTGCTTTGCAGTGGGTCTCCCTAGACATCTTCCATACATTCCCCCTTGCCCCTTCTGAGGGATTTCTAAACTCAAAAGCTGGGTTTTATTTGAATATCAAGGGGAAGGCTTCACTTTGTAAGCAGAGGGCCCCCAAAGTTGCCCAGTCTGGCAGCAGGGAAACAAAAAGGCTTTCTGCTCGGCTCTCCCGTTGGCCACTGTGTCCTCAGAGGTGGGTGTCCTGAGGACACCTGTCCTGCTCTGCTCACAGCCAACACAGGGACATTAGGTTCCTGCCCCAAACCTCGAGGGAGCTGCCTGTGCCCTGCTCCTGCTTGTGGTCCCCAGGGGCTGCAGGCTTTGGGGGTCTCCCTGGGCATCCCCCCCAACCATCTGTCCCCACCACAGAGGGGACCACCACCTCCCTTGAGCACAGCACGCACCGAGAGCCGTGCAACGCAAGGGGTGCATGACAGGTTACCTTCTGCCAGGTCCTCCTGGGAGATCCCACTGCACAAAGGTATGGGGACCCCAAGGCTGATCATGCCTGACCAGCTTCCCTAATACACAGTTAGAAAATGTAACTGGGAAACAAGAAATGCAGGGCCACTGGCACCAGCCAGAAGAGCAGCTAGCAAACAGCAGGCATGAAATGTCTGGATCCTGTGATAAACCTCATGTGCTCTTCTGAAGGCAGGATACCCTCCACAAGAAGGAAACATAGCTTTTCCATTGACTACTTCAATACAGACATTATCAGCCCATGACGGGGGCTGCCTTGGTGCCTCTTTCAGGTAGGGAGCAAATCTGCCTGAGGGGTTTAGGGATGCCCCTCGCAGCAGAACCACCCAAAAGCCCCATGCAGGGCATGCATGCCCCATTGCAGGCGCTCTGGAGCTGCCTGCCTCCCAACAGGCTGCTCTGAGCCTCCCCAAAAGCCAGACCACTCGGGGAGGGTGGGAAGCAGCAGGCAAAGGGCAAACCCCCTCCCACTCCCCGGCACACGGGCAGTTGCGTTGGAGGCAGTGAGCGGAGACCAACTGCTCTCCAAGACAGATGGATGGAGGCAGACTTTGCTGGAGAGACCGCATGGAAGACCCTCTTGGTCTTGTGCCGGGGTATGTGTCTTCTCCCACGCAGCTTCCAGGGTGACCTAACAGCTCTTCCGCACTCAGGCAGCCACCCTGGCCCTGATCCCAGCTGCCTGTTCAGGGGACAGCATCCTCTTACCGGCATGCATTAACACCCATGCCTTCTGGAGGCACGGTGGGACTGATTAGCTTTTGCCCTGCAGACAACAGAGCGGACCTGCTGTAATCTCATGCTGTTTCCCCAGGAATAGACTTGGCCCACGTTTTGTAAGCAGAGAGAGCAAGCACACTGGGAAGCACTTGCTGCTGAACCCACACTGATATTATTTGACCTTGGAGCAAGGTCAGCCTGTGTTGCCCCTGCACATAGCTAGGAAAGGYAAATCCACGGTGTTCAGCAAATCTCTTTGTATAACAGGCTCATTTCTTCTCAAGAATTCATTTCAGAGGGATTCAGTGGCATTGACAGAGGTGGCACTGGTAATTTCACTGCTCATATTCAGGATGTAGCACTTCATCCTTTGCCCTACAAATGGGTTAGCCTGTGAATTGCTCTGTGCTTCGAGTTGCAGAGCCTGAATTATTTTGGCTGCAGGACATGGGCTGTTCACCAGAGCTCAGCTAGCTTTGAGATTGCATCAGGGTTCACCAGCAGCACAGGGAGCTTATAACTTCAGCACTGGTTTCAAGCTACCGTGGCTGCAAATGACAAAATCCTCGGAAAGCTTCATGTGGGTGCTAGAGCTCCTGATATAAGCTCCGAAGAAAACTGAGACCTCCTCCAACACAGCACAGCAGATGCATAGTATGTCACAGAATCCCCAGCAGGTTAAAAAAAAGAGGGAAAAGGAGATGAGATGGTACTCCTTATTTTCACTGACATGAGGAGCTGCTTGGCAAAAGAAAGGGTCCTGGTTGAGGCACAAGTCCCTCACACACGGGGTGTCCCAAGGCTTGTGCAGATGCATGGAGCCCTTGCACCCAGCACAGGGCAAAGGCCCTGGGGACAAACCTTAGCTGTTTCATGCTACAGGCTGGGAGAGATGTCCTCAAATACACAGCTTTTCACATCCTAAGTAGAAAAACCCGGCACAGGGGCAAATAAGGTGGAGAAGGGAAACCCCCACTTGGACTTGGCTGCTGCCCAGGACCTCTGTGCACAACTGGAGCTCACCAAGGGTCTAGAGGTGGCTGTAGCTGGTTGCAAATCCTGCATAGCAAGCAGGCTGCTGAGGTAGAAAGGGACCCACCCTCATCACTTGTGCCCCACTGCGCATTCGGAGCTAGCAGTGCTCTTTGCATGTTGCACCATGAATGTGCTGCCTCGAAGGAACTGGGACTACCCCAGTAACCGCTGGGTAGAGGACAGGAGACCTGCAGGGCAGTGTCTCTCCAGGGCCACCCATCTGCCTGGTCCATGCTTGCCACTTGTTTCTTACTGTGTCCTTATTGCTGTTAATCCCTTTTTAAATACATTGGCTCATATGGGCTAGTAATCTTGTCAATTCTCTCACTAAATATCTGTCCACCCCTCTCTCTCCAGCCAGTTTGTCTGGTTTTGGTAGGACTTTTACACCATTTCTCTGCTGTATTATAGTTTTCACCGCAGCTCCTGCATTGCACAGTGCCCAGGCTGCCCAGGGCAGGCCTGAGGGAGTTCTTCCCAAGTGTAGGCATGGGGGGCTTTTCCACCCATTGTCCTAGTCTGCTTGGGGCAGCTCATGACCTGGAGGGCTCTGTCATGAGAAGCCCCTTGGGATCCCATTTATTTCTGCAGCAAGACTTAAACTACCATTGCTGTTAACTCCAGCTGACAAAGGATTCAGGTAATGGCAGGCTAAAGTACATGGTGCAGCCTCGGGAGAGGAGCAGTTTCAGCAAGCACATTACTGCATGTTAAGCCCTTGCTATCCCTGCAGCTTCATCCCAGGAGGACTGCTGGCAAACGGATTTCACAATTACAGGAGCAGAAAAGGGAGCTGAGGGCACCTGAAGCACAGGCTTGTGCTCCTGCTGTAATGAGCTGACAGGCAGCACACCTCTCTTCCTTAGCCATTTACCCCATATAAATAGGAAATCTGCTCCTTCAGCGCTGCACAAGATCCAATGCCCCAGCTCCCTGTCACACCYGGACTGAGGATCCGTCCATCCCAGGTGTGATGAGGCCACAGTGGGAAATGGAAGCTGCTGATCTCGTGCCACATGCCAGCAAGGTCAGACCTGCTGAGCATCCTGGTACTTGCTTCTTCACCAAGAAACATGTTACACAGAGAGTCTTTCTCTGGTCCCTTTGCAAGGATGGGGTGTTAAGGCAACATGTCAGAGCAGTGGGGACAGAGTCCCAGGAGGACAAGTTTGGGTGGACCAGCCCAGAGGCACTTCTGAAAAGTGCTCCACTTGTGGCACAAGCTCAGTGGGAAGCAGAAGGCAATACTGGATTTTCACAGGGTGGGTCTAATAAATGAAAAACACACGAGCCTAGAAAACAGCTCGGGAGCAGGCCAGCCGCCTGACTTCGCATCCTGGGCAGCAGCAAAGGTGGTGGCTTCTCACCAAGCAGACACAGCCCATGCCAGGGTGATGGGCTGGAGGTTATGGCTTTGACAGAGCATGAGTTAACAAAATCAGGCTGTCCCCTATGCCATCAAGCTGGTGTCCCCTTCTTTTGCTGTAAGCTGTGTCCCTCATATCCTGGCCATGTCCCTTAGCAAGGTCCCACTGTCACAAGGAGTGGGGAGGTCCGAGATGGAGCAAGCATTGGATCTGTATGCTGGGGACCCCTGCTCCATGCTGGGCTCCCACGCTCCCTGTCCCTTCGCAGAGTCATGGCAGGAGCAGGCTACGAGCGCTGCTCCCGAAACCCACCCCACTTCTTTGGGTGACCACTGCACAGTGCACTGCGGCTGCAAGGATTACCTAAAAATAGCAAAGCACAATATCTGCTGTGAGGCATTTCCTCTTCTCTCCCTTCCTCCAGCCTCCTGGTCTGTCACCCCTGCTGTCCTACTTACTCCCTCCAGCTCTTCCTTTTTCTTTCTGGGTTCCCACCCCAGTCCCTGCACAAGTCCTGTCCTCATCTCTCTGCTGGGCCCGTTGCTTTCCATTCCATTTCTCGAGGTCTCTGGGGCCCAGCGCTGCACACGTTATCTGAACTGCATCCTTCTTGGGATTCAGGCAAGCAACAGAGGCCTCTTCCTGCCCCTGCCATGCAATTCCTCTGGGTCTGCAACACACAATAGCAGTGACTGCAAACTCCTACCTGGTAGGCTGAGTGCTTTCTGCCCAAGGCTATTGCTCTCCAGGTGTTTCACTCCCATTGAATTTGGCTTCGGGGTTATTTTCCCCACAATACAGGAACTGCATTCATCAGGGCTGGTTTGCATTGTCGCTTCCTACCCACAGCTCCAGTCTCTCGGGTTTCTTTGTGTTTCGCTTCACACTAGAGTTTGCATCTTCTCCCAGTTAGGATTTATCTGCAAATGTAATTAGTGAGCTGCTAACTCCCCTCCTTTACATCATTACTGCTCCACCAGTTTGAATTTAGCATCTCTTCCCACCCCCCCATGACTGCTGACTATCAAGAGACATCAAAAGCTTGTTGAGATCTGTACAGGATGAGAAGGTTAACCCATAAACCAAGCCACAGAAATTATTTATTTCCATTCTTCCTATTTTGGGCAACTTTATCAAAGATGCGCCTGCTGGTTGCCAGGCTGCAGACTGTGTGTCAGTCACACCTTGAGCATGGCTGAAACACGGCTGCTCAGCATCCAACACCACCAGCTTTAGTCTCCAGCATCTTTGCACTAGGTTGAGTCCAATTTCCCAAGGCATCCAACTCATCTTTCCTGCTGAGATTTGCCCTCGACTCCAAGCATTACCTAGCATTAATTTGAGCCACTAGACTATGTTGGGGTGAGAGGATCAGTTACTAGAACTGTGAAAGGCAAGCAGGCAGCAAGGAGTTAAAATTCTGCATTCCCAACAGGGCCCCTAGCACAGCACATGATAAGCAAGGCTGGAGCCTGGTTTGTACCAGGATTTTCAGAGCAGCTATTATTTCCAAAAATACAAAGTCATTCCTTTGAAGAAAAAAAAAAAAAGAAGAAAAACACAAGAGCTCTAATCTCCTCGCTGCAGAGTTTCACCTTCTGCTTCTCAGTCCTTCTCCCACCGCACTGCCAGCACCAAAGAAGCAGGCAGGAGGGGGGCACGGTGCTGGCCTGCCCAGCACAGGTCTCCCTCAGCACTGCCAGCACGGCCAACCACACCATCAGCAGAGGGACAGGGCTGGCATCACAGGAAGGTCCCTGCGCCAGGACCACAAAGCCCGTTACAGTGAAGGCTAAACAAAGATGTGGTGCAAATCCTACGCACCGAAGCACATGGGACTTGGGCTCAGTGAGGATCGCTGCCCAGTGATTCCCACGCTTTGGCTGCTCCAGGCTGGCTTCGAGGAGCCCTGCAAAGAGGATCGGAGCCATGTGAGAGCCCTCCGTGCACAGGGCTGCACACCAGCTCGTCCTCCCACACAGCTCCTCTCAGAGCTGTGCAGCACAGCCTTTTATTTTCTTAACACTTGGAGTTCATAAGGAGGGGCGAGGACTGACTCAGCATAGGCTGTGAGCACCCCCGTGCTGCAGCATCCCCAGGCGACTGCCAGGATGCCTCTCTCTGCCCTCCCCACGGCTCCCTTGGAGCTTGTCCCTGCAGCCAGGAATTGCTGCCCGCAGCTTATTTGGCTGTGGAAGAACCAAACTGCTGGGTGGAGGCGAGAGAGGCAGACGTGCCCCCAGCTCCAGTCCCAGCTTTGTCTCTGTTGTTACCTGGCCGTGGGCAGCACCAAGCCCTTTCTCATAAGGACATCTAGTGGCACCATGACAGACGGCACRCTTAACCTTGGCTGAAGCTTGGCCACTCTGCATCTCTTTTTTTCCCTGGGCCCTCCTAACCTCTCCCATTAGGTCTTGCTGCCCATCTGCACTCTGCTTCGTTCAGGCGGGGGCACAACTGGGGTGGGTGGAAGTCAGGATCACACCAATGGTGCCCCAGGAGACCCCTGGGACATGGCTGGTCACTGAGATGGGGACATCTCCAGGAGCAAGACATGCCCAGTGCTAGGTTGAGCCGCTGCAAAAGGGTGCAAAGTCACATGAGAGAGCTCGGGAGGCTCCTGTCCCCTTGCAGAGATATGTGCACGCAAACCCTAGGTACTTTGGGGAAAAAGTACATCCCAGGCAGCCAGAGAGCAGGGTGGGATGGTACTGGTGTAGGGTGTCCTGCTGGGACAGCGGCAGCACACACCAGGACAGCACAGGAGACCTCATCGTGCTGTGGGCCGGAGTAGCCCAGTTCTCCCTTGCGCCAGCTCCTGTGCAGCCAGACAGCTGGAGGACGGATGAAGGGAGAGGTGGGGAAGCCCTTGACCCCTGCACAAAGGAGAAGGAAAAACTTGCAGAGACCTACTAGAGAGTAGTCATGAGAGACATAAAGTCACTAGAGAGTGAAACATGAGTTTCAGCAGCAGCACCTCAGGTTAGGTGTGCAGGGAGCTGGGACAAGAGAGGTGACCACAGCAACGCTGCTACCTGTTACCCCAAGTGCAGCCTTTCCTCTAGTCAGAGTTTTAGTTTCTCTTGGCCTTTTTAAATGCTTAAAAACACTTCCAGAAAGTCTGGCAAGTGGGACTGAAGGGACATCCTGCTCAGACCACACCACTGAACTGTCGGACAAGCAGGCAAAGGTCTAAGACACTCCTGAGCAGAACAACCTACCCATAGACATGGATATTTATGGGAAAGCAGGACCAACCTGCATCCAGCCCCACACACTCAGGTAAAACACATCCAGCCATGGAATGAGTAGCGCTGTGCCCCAGGCACACATCTGACTCCATACAGCTATTTCCAAAGCAATCCTCTTCAGATTGTAATGACCATGGATAGTTTGGACTTGAAGAGCATTTCCATTACAGAAAGGGCACATCATCTTCTGCCTTTATTCAAATGAAAGCAATAATGAAATCACTGCTGCCTAATACAGACGCACTTGGTTAGATATGTACTTGCTTTTTGTTTTGTTTTTTGCTTTTCCGTTCCATGGTCAACATTTATGCATTGCTGTCAGAAAAATTGCTTTAATTTTCCATTCTGTTTCAACACCCTTTGCTAAAAACAAAAAGTATTATCCACTGAAGAACTGTGAATTGACTCCATCTAATATCTTAGGAGCAGAGCTAACACCAAATGGCATTCACTTGCATTTTTAATGTACAGATGAAGTCATAGAAATCACTAACTTAGAGGCTAGCTCATCAAATTTTTCTTGTTAAAGCATATCCTGTATCTACTACACTGGCTCTTTCTCCTCTAGAGAACCTAGCTGTCACGTCTTTAATAATTTTCATTGGCTAGTATGAACATTTTAAGGCTTAACATGAGTGATGTGGATGAATGAATTTCTAGACTTCATTTGGCTTTTCATTTACAGTGTCAGAATGAGTCTGATCTGCCGGTGTTTTGGTTTTGGTTTTTGTTTTGTTTTTTTTTTTTCCTTTTCACTGTCTCCTAACACTCAGATCCTTACTAGTGTATGTATGACTTTAATGATGTTATGGGCTACACGCAGCCTCCTGGATCAATGCATCTACCATTCCCCTAAGTACGACCTGGCCAAGGCTATTGTGTTGTCCTACAAGAAGCAGCAACCACCCTGAAAGACATAATTTTTACAGGTTTCTTGGCTGTATCTCCCAGCACATCCCTCTACATACCCAGCATGTCAGGTTTACATCTGTTTACATCTGTTACACCAAATCTCTATTGCAGGTTCAGTAGATTACTCTGTGCAAGAGTGTGATCCCTCTGGACAACACTACAGCAATATATTCTCTTGGCTAAAACAGTTGGGCAACCCTTGCTCTGGAGGAAATTTGTTGTTGTTTTTGCCTTGGGGAGTAACTCACTGGAGTAAGAGCTGTCTGAAACCCCCTTACTACCAGAGGCAGCTGAGGATTTGCTCTGAGCAGAGCCGGTGGGGCTGGTGGGTGGGGGAACAATTCAGCTGGGGAGCTTTCATTTCACTCCACAAAAAATGAATTTGTCTCAAAACAGACTTTTCCTTGTTTCACTCAAAATATTCCATTTTTTTCCACTAAAACACAAGAAAAGATATCTGCCTGAAAAGCTGTCATGCACCAGCAATATCCACCTTCAACCATAACTGGCTCCCACGAGAGCAGTCCCACACGCTGCCTGCATGCTGCCTTCCTGCTGGCCTGGCAGGCAATGGTCCCCGGGGTCTGGCTCCACCAGCAAGTTCAGAGAAACGTAAAGGACAAAAGCCAGGGCACTGAGTTTGCTCCTGTTTCCTTGTCTTTTCTCCCTGCTTTGAAGTGCTCTGGTTTGAAGTATGGGGACAAGCATCTGTTTGGTGCTGGGACACGCTCCTGCCCTCCCAGGGCAGCAGACACAGGAGCAAGCAGAGCAGCCCTGCTCTCCCTCGGGACTGCAGCAGGAGAGAAATTAAGGAGCTGCCGAGTTGCTCAGTAACCGAGCAGCTCCTCGTGGTGCCCTGCAGCACTGCTTGTGGAGCTGTAGATGGGGGATAAGGCATGACCAAAAAGCTCAATGCAAGCATTGCCCAGTGAGGGTGGAGGAACACAGCTCTGAACCCTCTGAAACCCTTGGCATGCTGCTGATGCAATCAGCTTTGAGGGCCCAAATACAAGATGGATATCACCCCCAAGACCCAAGTGTTTCCAATTGGTGACATGGGTCAGCGGAAGGTCCCTAGGGATGGATGATGTGGGCATTCTGCTTGCACTTGCAAGATCTCTTCTAGGTGTCCCAAAAGCTCTTCTCATTTCTGCTGATGTGTTCACCAATCACACTACGACAGTGGTGTCACGAGCACAGGCTTTCTCAGCTTTACAGCCAGCAAGCTTCCAGAAGTCTCCTGCTGAAGGAGATTTTTCTCTTCGGGTGTGTTATTCAGTGATAACCAGCCATTAAACTGGGCTTTGCAGTCCAGCAGGAAGCACTGCGTCCACTGTTCAACACCTCATGATGCGTGTTGTCCACTGAATCTTAAGGGATTAATTTACAACTGCAACAGGAATAGCACTGCTGTGCATGTATACCTGCAAGACTATGCAACCTACTCTTGGAAAATAAGTTTTCCTGCCTCAGTCTTGCTTACTAGAGGGGGGTTCTTACTGTCAGGGATCAGCAAGGGCCAGCTGCTCCCTAAGGGACGGGGAGCCAGGAGCTGAGGGTAACCCCAGCACAGGCAGTATCCTCACCAACAGGCATAGTCCCACAGCATCTGAACACAGCAGGTAGAGTCAGCTGCTGGCAACAGAGTTCAAAAGCAGTCCCAGACATACTCAGCAATGAACTGGGTCCAGGGTCCATCCAGGTGCAGAAGGAGATGGAGCCAACCAGGACTGAGGTTCAGCAAAGGTCCAAGGTCTATCTAGGAGGTAGGGCCAGAAGAGCTACAGAAAGGCACACCTACAACATAGCTCAGAGAAAGAAAGAAGGCCCAGGGCTGCTTTTAAATAGGACTCCTGAGCCATGGACAAGGTGTGGGTGAGGGCCCAGGTGAGGCTGAGCAGGGCCATTAATGTCTATTGGTGCAGTCAAGGCCCTGACACCTACCATGGCTTTTTGTGATTTTATTGCCAATGCAATTGGAGATCCTCTGAGATGAGTTTTTTCTTAAGAGTTTTCTTCTAATGATGAGCATCTGAGCCAATTTCAGTTTGAAGATGCACCTTTGGCAGCAGGAGACAATATCATGATGAGTTCAGTGATCGAGTCAGAGGAGAGGTCAAACAACCCTGATGCCAAAACCAACATTATCTAAAACCAAGGTGAGCTGGAGGACTGAAGTAAAGAACATTGCAACAAAAATAAGGGATATAAACTGCTCACAGATGCAGGTAGTCTGGCAACTCAAGTTTCCAGACTGGAGGCACTAGAGAAACTCTGTATGATGGACACCTGACTCTGAAAGGAAACCCACAAGCCCCCCCTGAATGTCCCCAGGGAAGGAAGTCCCCATCCTCACACCCGGTAGTGCAGCGCCCAGCAAGAGGGGAAGGACATGTGCCCCAAGCTCGAGGCACGTCCTCACCATGAGATCGGGCAACTGACCAGGTCTGAGCAAGCAGTGCAATGCGTGTAGACACGGTGGAAGGTATTTCCCTCCACTTCCACGTGGATGAACGCTGTTGAGCCTATAACTTGTGTTTAGATGAGGGTAAATCTCTTCAATTATTATTTAAAGATGGATTCAGCACATCCCTAGGTGAGCAGTTTCAGAAGTTAATTACCTTTCCTGTGAAACATTTCTGTCTTAATTCCAGCTTCAATTTTTCTTACTTCAGCTCCACCTGTCAGCCACTGAGTCTTGTCTTTGTCTGCTGGATTAAAGGACCCTCTGCTATCAAAAATCTCCTCCCTGGAAGTACTTAGAGACCATGATCAAGTCACCTCTCAACTTGCTCTCTGATGAGCTAAATAGATTGAAGTCCTTAAGCCTATCATCACACAGCAGGTTTTTCAGACCTTTTCTCATTCTTGCAGCTCTTCTCTGAGCTCTCTCTGATTTTTTTTAATCCATGATAAAAGTGTGGATGCCAGAATTTGATACAATATTCGGTAATGCTCTCCCAACACTTTTCCATCCTACCTAATAACCCGTCAAAATATATAACTGTCACATGCATCCACATTAATTATAAATCGGACTGGTGTCCTGCTTATCTGGCTTCCTAAGCCCCCTTCTGTGTCACTGATTTTGCTGAAACACTCCCAAATCTCCACATATGGATGATATTCTTTGTTGCAAGAACTACAGCACTGTGTCTTGCATTCCTAAAAGGCACATGGCCTGTTTGTATCCCACCTAACAAACTAGTTCACAACTTAATTTGTATAAACAGTGATTTTGTCCCACTGTTACAGCTTCACATCTTGATTTAGATATAAATTGTGGATTAAAAACTCTCCTACTGCACTGAGTTGGTCCTTAGTGTCAGTGCATCTCCTCCTCAGCCCCAGTAAGTTCATGACTTATGTGTGGAAATGCAACATGAAAACACAGCCAGCACCACTACGGGCTTGCCAACTGCTGACGGAGTTGTCCTTCACTGGGAAATGCYGCAGTTGTTAATTTATCCTAGCACTGTGATTCAGCCCCAGTTAAACGAGAGGCCGTGACTACGGCCATGCCAGTGGTCCCAGCACAAACTCGTGCCACCTTGCACTGCAGCCCTAAACACTAACAAAAAATTAAAAGGAAAACAAGCAGTTTTCAAGACTTTTCCAGCTGCTTTCTTTCTCCTCAGCTCCCCTCCCAGCAAGCCRCTATCTAGGACACGCAACCAGTGCGTGAAACCACTTCTTCCGTCTCCTTTCCAAGGCCACTGGTCCAAGCCAATGCAGAGGAGATGGCAGCTTTGCGGAAGGTAATTAGCGGTGCTGCCTTTGGTCCTGTCACGCCACACATGTGTACGCTCTGGCTCCAGGTGTCCTGGGGAACCGGGAGCGAGAGGCAGCTGTGGCAGGTCCATCTGGGCTGGAGCGCCTGAGGATGGGCTGGGCTGTGAGGATGCACAACTAAAGAATTAACAGGAATACGTCATTAGATGGATTCCCAACAGGGATGCCAGAAAGTATGCTCGGTCTGTGCATTTCGGTGACCCACTTCCAAACTTTCCTATTCCCTAAATGTAATCTCCTTCAATTTATAACCACTCTGCCTCTTCTCTGGCATTCAGAAGCCATTATCACCGTGTCTACCCCAAGCCCTCACAGCTGACTTTAGATGCCACTTCTTTTTATTGTAACAATAATAACCTCTGTATGYGGCAGGTCAGCCAGCCAACCAGCTGTGCCTGCCTGCAGAAATAAGAGATTTAGCATGGCAGCCATTTCCTGAAATGCAGCAGGAAAAACAGAAAAGTTCTGGATCACTTGGATGACCAGGGTTATCCGAGACCCCAGGCTCCTCTGTCCCTTGTGTCTGTTCCCTCGTCTGTCCTGTCAGCTAGTGATAAAGCCCTGGGAAATCCCATGGGACTGATGGGCATCCCACCAGAAGCATGTACCAAGATGTGAAGATTTTAGTAGGAAAAGTGGAGACTGGCATGTGTGGTGTTTGAGTGGGAGTKCTGGGGTGTGGAAGGACCAGAGGGAATGGCAGAAGAGGGACACGGGAATGGCAGAGGCAATGGCCCCCATATGAGCAGGTCACCAAGACCACAGCACATTTCCATGCACTTCACTGGAAAAAAGGGCCAACCTTAGACAAGAGCCAGATTAAAACAAGGGCCAGGCAGAAGCCATTGAAAAAGCAAAAGCAGGAAAATAAAGACAAGGACTGGAGCCGTAAGATACCCAAGTAGGCAGGCAAAAGGCAAGGAATAAATCCGCAYTGATGTCCAGTGACTCACAGAGGTGGCACAGGATGGACGCACGAAAGATCAGCATCACTGTTAGCACACGAAGGGTACCAAAGGCTCACCCGAAAATCAGCACATGTCCCATCCTGAGAAGAAGCCAGAAGGCAGGAAGGGGATTTCACAGCCAGCATCTCTAATGTCTCTTGTGTCACAGCAAGTACGGTGGATAGGTTACATGAGTACATGCATCCTGAAACTGATGGGCATAAGAGAATGCATGTGAGAGAAATCAGTTTCATTTTAAAATAAAATCTTAATCTCCTGCATGGACTTCCGCTGAGCTTCACGACATTAGCGGAGCTTTGTTGCTACGATGTTGCAGCAGAGAGACTTTAGATTCCAGATGTTTTGAATTTTCTGTCTATTTGTAATAATAATGATAACAATAACACATAACAAAGTAATTCTTACAGTTTTTTTTACCTAAATTGAAATGTCTCCCAAATGTTTTGTGAATGTATTCTAGTTATCATTATGTACACTGAAGTAGCGGATATGTACTGTCCTGGCTTATTCCTGCGGGGCACCCACTCCTCTGGAAAATTATCTTCCCTGTCTAAAAGAATTTCCAATTGCAAAAATGATGATGGCGCTGATGATTATGATAACTGTTTCTCCGAGGAAAAAGAAATATGATAAAGAAACATGCTGAAGTACCATCAGATCTGAGAGTGCATTTCAGTAACAATTTAAATTAAAAATATTAAGGACATATGTTGTCGTTACCCAAACACTCACAAATTGCAGCCATACCATGCAATAATCAATTATAAAATTCAATTGAAATATAATTAATTGATTATTTATTCTCTGGTTTTGGATTAGGATACAATTGTTTTAACAGATGTGCTAGCTCTTTTGAGATTTTTTTGCTTGTGGTGATACTTCACCCTTCAAGCAGCAAGAGCTGGCTGGCCAAAGCCTCCCTGGCAGCCTCAGAAGATACTGGGTTTGCAGACATTCCCAAGGCGGTGAATGCAAGACCTCACCATTTCAAATCATTTGTCTTCCCTACCCAAGACCCTCTCCAAGCCCACCCCCAGCACATGAAAACCTGGGAGCTCTCCTGGTTCCACCGCTTTAACTGTACCTGTTGAGCAGACCATTTTGATGAGACGGCTTTACTTACAACAGTCCGTGGCTTCAGTCCCCTTAACAACATCAACATCAGTCATTTTCTGAAAGTGCAGCTCCTTATGGATGTGGCCCAATAAAAACAGATTCCTCGGTTTCAGCCAAAGAAAAAATGTTCAGTAATGAAGACCAGCCAAAGAAAATGACCATTACTTTTTTTTTTTTTCATTTCTAACTTAAATTCAAACACGATTTTAGAGAGTTCGTATTACAGGAACTTTGAAGCATCTGTATTATTCTCCGGTGAGGGCACGAGACACATGAAATAACCCATACATAATACCAGATTTGTAAGTGGATGTGCCATTAACTAACATTAATCATAAGYCACTTTTATTGTACAAGGTCAGAAGCCTGTTCTGTATTCAAAAAGTAAGTGTTGTACGTTTGGGTAGGATGAAATCTGTTCTTCACGGGTATGTGTCCAATTGAGGACAATAGAAATTTGCTGCTGGTCAGAGCTGCAGAAAGAGCCTCCCTACACATCCTTTCAGACATCGCCATGACAAAACCCCATGTGATCACACAACTAAAGTAATAAGAGGCTAAAAGTTACAACAGGGCAATTACGCTGTTATGTAGCCACTTTCTGCAGCCGCTATGTACAACACAAAGGCAATCTGGCACAGAGGCAAGGGCTGTTTCACTCGTATTATTTTTTTTAATCATTAGCTCTAAAGAGTCAGATGTGTCCCTCGTACATACTCTAGCGTACAGCAGTATTTTCCATTACGGCCATGCCATTAACCCATTGTTAGACTGTCTGCCTCTAAAAACTCCTTCCCAAACCAAAAAAAGCCCCAAAGTGGACCTACAGACCAGTTTTCTTAGCTGCTGTTTGTGAGACCACCTTGTTTTTTGACTGACAATTGCAGCAGCCAGAGAAATACAAGGTTTGCATGAAGAGATTTGCCATCCCGAGTATTTCATCTGCTTTATCATCAAGGATTATAGGTCAGAAACTGGGCTCCAAATGTGTTACCTACTGCTTGGCATGCATTAGTCATCCTTCCCCTCTCGAAATCACTGTGAAAGGTGCCCAATGAGAGGGCATGAATAGCAAATAGCGTGTGCTGGAAGGGAGCAGGCAGCGAACGCGGCGGGGAGGCTGAAATGTGTTCATCCAAAATATCAGGCAAGCGCATTCGTGCACCAAAGAAATCAGGGTGTATTCACAAATCGAACAAAAGGTGGAAATTCAGGATAAATTAGTTCCCTTGAGGGCACGTGATCAGAGCCGCCCTCAATCTACCTTTCCTCTCCTGCTTGCTGTGCTTGAGGGCTGGGCTGCTGATGGCCAGCAGCTGTCTGTCTGTCCCGGAGGGCTGCTCCCTCCTTCCCCAATGGACACTGCTTGCCCAGGTGGCATCCACCTCTGCAGAGACGCTCCTGCATGGCCACTCACCTTTCCCCATCTCGGGAAAAATATTTGCCCATGCTGATGCTCTTTCAGTGCACGCTGGTGCTCTGTTGTTGCATCCAGCACGCCTCACGCTCCCCAAAACCATCAGATAAAAATGCCACCTTGGACCCAGGTTGGCGGTGAAGCATCCTCCAGGACAGAGCAGGAGCTCAGCCAGATTTTGGGGGTCAGCAGCTGCAGGAGGATGGGCATTCCTGCCCATCGCTGGGCTTTGCAGAGCCACTCTCCTGTCTGTGCTGATGCGAGAGAGTGAAAATTGCTTCATTTGAACCCGAAAGCCCAGCGGAGCTGCTACAAAGCCTCGCTGCACCCAGGGCGCTGCTCTTTGCAAGCACCCTCCAAGGGCCTGCTGCCTACCTGCCAGCGCCGAACAAAACGCCGAGAGCTCGTTATTCGGCTCAGAGCGTCGGTAAAGCTTCCCCGCGCTCTCGCACAGAGGCTGAATCGCAAATGAGAGGAATAAATGAACACAGGCCCCCAGTGAGTGCTCTCACGTCAGCCGGGAGGGAAGGGAGCGGGGTGAGGGGCAGAAGAGCTGGCACCGTCTGCTGCTTCAGCGCGAGCACCAACGAGCTGGCAACCCCCGCGATGGGACGCCGGGGGTGAACCAGCCCAGACAAACCAGCTTGGCCCCATACTGCTGCACATGGGGCTCTGCCCAGTGGGTTCAAAGGTGCCCCTGGGGTGGGCAGAAGCAGCCCTGTCATCTCCCTGCCGTGGGGAGCCGGAGCCCCCTGGTGCTGCCAGGCCCCTGCCTGCAATGCCGTGAGCGGAGCCGCGGTGTGCCGGCAGCAGCTGAGCCTGGAGGTCCTCCCAGCTGCTCGGCACAGCCCCCATCCTTTTGCACCTGGCCATCTGTGGTACCACGGCATGAGGCTGCTGCCACCCGAAATGCAGCRTTAACAGCACTCGAGACCCCTGGATACCACTGCCAAACGTGGGTGCAAGCAACCGGGCTCAGCTCTGCCATGCACAGAGCTGCAGGGGAAGTCAAAACCCCGACCTGGCTCACCGTCAGCGGAGCAGCAGCTCCAGTTGGGACCCTGGGAAGCAGAGGGTCCGATGGAGAGGCATGGCTACTGTGTCCATGCATAACCACCGCTGAGCAAAGAGGCGTTAACAAGCAACATGTTGTAGTTTTTCATCAGTTCAGAGATGCCGAGGGCAGAGGGATCACTGTCTTCCTCCCACCTGCCTGCCTGCAGGGCATGGGCCAGGCAGCTTAACCAAAGCACTTTGCATCCAGCCCATGTCTCATGGGTCAGCTAGCACAGGGTTTTTCTCAGATGCAGTACAGTCCTAATTTACAATCCTTACATGTCTGGGAACCTGACATTTCTCAAAACGGCTCTTTCCAATAGGTAATTCTGCACTTCATGAAAATTTGTTTGCCCTTCCTAATCTTCATCGCTGGCRCAGCCTTTTGTGTGGCTCTGCCCTGGCTGCTATCAGAGAACTTCTCTCCATGTCTGATCCCAACAGCCTTAACATTTGTCAGAGCTCCGGTACCTGCCTTTATAATCTTGCCTAGGAGTCCTCGAGTGGCCTGTGCATACGGATGAGTCTCCTTTGACTCAGAAGAGAGGGCCAGAGTTGTGTTCATTTCCACAGCGTAGCACAGCGACCTAAATCATCTCCGAACGAGGACTCATCCTTTCAAGGCATCCCGCAGTCAGATACCCAGCAATGAATCCCAGCCAGCCTGACAAGGCAGCTTTTCAAAACCAATGTCTGTCGGTCATCTGGATTGCAGAAGGCAGAAGTGCAGGTCACCCTCTGTGAGCACATCGCACTTGAAGTATCTGTCTTCAGTGTGTCCTATCTCCTTAGCAAATTATCATCATTTTCCTCCTTCTACCTTCTGCTCCTTTTTTAAACAATTTGTCTCTCCAGGTTTCCTTTCAATCCTCTCTACTGAAAGTGGAGATTCGGAGACAAAGGGCTCCAGAAAGATGCGTCTCCTCAGGCATCAGAGCAGCAATTGCCCCATCACCCCTTGCCCAGCAGCTTGCAGATGCTTTTCTTGTCTCCTCAAGAGCTGCAGGCGTAAAAGCAGAGGTAACTTAGTGGTGCAGGGATGGCATTGGAGCTGCTGGCCGTCACGCCCGTGCCCCCAGATGAGACACCTGTGATTGTGCTGGTCCCTCAACCATCAGGATGTCTCCATCTCCTGTGGCACAGTACCGCAGCAGAATAAGTGCATATATAAATAAATCATCAGGGTCTGATCACAGGGCTTAATCCCAGAAAAGTTATCAAATATTTATTTTAAATCAGAGAAATAAATAGATGAAAACACCGATGGAGGACATTCTGCCCTCACATCAATCCCTTTGCTGGGCACTGCTCAGTGGTTGGGGAAGCACGCTCAGGCAAGGTGGCCAACAGCACTGGTAGCCCAGCAGGATACCAGCCAGGAGCCATCAGCCCTCTGCAGAGAGAAGAAATCCTCCTTCTGCCTCCCAACAGCCTGCCAGACAGCCTCTGTCAAGTGCCCAACTCACCCCGCATCACTGCTCCCTCCTGGAGTCCTCCAGGCTTTGCTAATATTATATTACAGAGTTGCCCAGGTCTGACAGCCCCATCACCATTAGGATCAGGCTATTACTCATCTGATATTTTAATTGAACTCCACTCATTTAGAATGCATACTTGCTGGAGAACCCCTTGGCCAGCAGAGTGGGAATACATCGCTCATGGTGGTGGTACCCAGGGAGACCCATCCCTTACCTTACCAGAAGAACCCAGCTGTACATCCACCTTGCTGAGGTCATGTATTTAACATGCGGGTGGTTTCTACTTCGTGACTCTTGAGGGTCTGTATGAAGMCAGCTGAGGCACCTGCGCTGTGATCTGAGCCAGTGTACACAATTCAGTCACACTTCAGTGTGTCAGGAAAATAAATCTCAAAGCAGACACAGAATCAAAGCATCTCTGCCCAGCTTGCAGTGCCTATGGTTATTCAAGAGATCAAGCAGGGCTATGAAATACTGTTTCTCCCAAATCAATTAACTCAACTAAAAGGTACCTATTCTTTATTTGAGCTCAAGCTTGGCCTCATTGCACTGGCAGAACAAAAACCTGTCTGATAATGATAACTACAAGACACTGGCTGGGGAAAAGAATTGTCCACCCCGTGCGGGGTGTTGTGATAGGAGACATCAGCCGCGCCATGGGTCCCAGGGCCTGAGTGCTTCTCAATCAAAACCTCATGCTTCTGGAGACAATATTTCACACCTAAATATCAGCACCTTTTTCTTTAGTACCTCTGCAAATTGCGTTAAATATGGACGTGTTGTATTTGTTTCATTTTAGGCATAAGGAATTGTGACACAAAATGCAACAACCAACCAGGAGCTGGGGAGAAAAACTTTCTCTGTTTATTGCTTGTATGGGAGTAAAACAGCTAACACCATTCTTACTACCTTTTAAAATTTCCTAAAAACGAAAGATTTTGGGGCAATATTTTAGTTCTGCAAAGTTGGTACAGGCTTAACAGTAACGGATTTCCTATGGGTGGATTCACCTGTATCCCTTCTCCAGGCAAAAACCTTTTCCAGATTTTTATGAAACGCCACTTATGTCAGCTTTCATGAATTTTTGGTGAGGCATTGGCTGCTCTTCCTCAAACCTTACATCCCGGTGACAAAGTAAATGTATAAAAATCTCATCTTGATTTTTTTTTTTTAATTTGTAATTACATTTCTGGCTGTCACTGTTGCAGAAATTTTTTTTTAAGTGCAGCCAGGACATCCTGACAATCTTCTGCAGATGCCTTGATTTGAAATCTTCTGTCTCGATTTCTCCTGACAGCAGCTCTCCAGGTGACAGTATTGGCTATACAGAGCATTTCATGGGTCAGAGAGGGAAGAACCAGGACTTGCTGGTCCCTTATGGGAAGCTTTCCCTGCAGCATGTGATTTTACCGCAGCCTGCAGCGCCCTTTGAATTTCTCTCCTTCTTCACACATGTGATGTCCTGTCCTCTTACACAGACACTGCTGGTCTCCTGCCTCTATCCTCTCTGGTCAAACCTCACATGTCTGCATGCCCAGCATCTCCAGGAAGAAAAAAAAAAACAGCTTCCTAAATTATTTGCAACCTTCCACATCCCARCTGGCTCGCCCCATGCCACAGCCTGCTCATATGCCTCGGACACCAAGGATGCAGGTGAGCGGGGAGATGTGGGAGATGGCCTCGCACTGGTCCAGGGGTGAGCATCAGTGAAGACATTCATGCAGACAACTGGATAAAATAATATTGCCCTGGATCTACATGCTTTTGTGGATGCAGTAAAGGTGTCGACCCTTCACAAGATGCTCACTGGGGTTACAAACACAGTGCCACGAAGCTACTTAGGCCACACTGGGAGTAATGTCCTGTTTTTGTCAATTTATGTGAAGGGAGATATTTTTGTGTTGGAGAGAGCGCAGTGTAAAGTCATTTAGACAATAAAGGAGTGACAGGATTTCCACAGGAGAAGAGATTAACCAAAGTGGGATTATTTTGTTCTGAGAGAAGATGATTAAGAGGTGGCATGAGTGAAGTATTTAAACTGGCTCAGGGTTGTTATCAAATTAAGCTGTATTGGAGATTGCTGGGCAGCCGTCACTCAAGGGCAGAGCAGAGGGCTTTGCAGAAGCCTCTCTCTAGCAGAGGGCATGGTTTTGGCTGATCCAGAAGGATAGTCATGGATAGAGAAAGTAAATGTGTGCTGCTCTGTGCCACCAGACAGAGGTTTGGGTGGGCTGGAGAGCTGCCTATTGCTTACAGATAACCTTAACCTTGGCACCATCCTTGTTTGAGCATCAGGATCCAACTTACACATATTTATTATCCTCCGTCCTTTCAGATGGATGGTCTCATCACCCGCAGCAGCGCTGTCCTTCGCTCCTACAAATTACTGTGAACTCATGTACTTCTGTCACCTCCTCTCTCTAGGCTGACAGGGCTAGGCACTGTCTCCTGGTGCAAGCAAACCTTTGCCAAGTGAGGAGATGTACTGAGGTCTTGTACCTTTTCTGTATTCCAGGCACAGCCCTGGTTTGTACATTGCTGCATGTGTTTCTGCTGGTCTCCAGTGCCGGCTCTGTGTGCGTTTCTGTCTCGCTGCTTCTCTCGTGCCACTTTGGATTCTCTGCCATGCCCACTGTGCCAAAACCGTGCCAGTCCTCTATAACCTTCAGACCAGACTGAGTGGTTTTCTTGGAAGCAAGCTCTAATTGCTTTGCAGAGGGTTAAGTTAGGGTCTTCCTGTCATCTCTGTCTAAAATTTTTGTTTCAGATCACAATCAGATTTCAGTCTCTTACAGAAGCTTCAGCACCCATAATTGCAAAATGGGCTCTTCAGACCTTGGTAAGCTGCAAATTCCTCTATGGTTTCACCTTGTTTCATACGCTCCAGTTAAGAATATTCATCATTTTCATGTTGAGTGTAGCACTCCTCAGATTTCTTCAATAGGACTTCAAAATTATTCTCCTCTTCCTGAGTTAACTAAAGAGTGTTAAACCATCAAGTATTTCAAACCCCACTATTGTCAGCGCGGAGGCTACTTTTTAACTTCTTTTGGCCGACCTCTGTTTTTAATCTTCTCCAGCTGTTTATCACAGTTCCAGGGAATTTCAGCTCTGACTGCTGAGGGGGCTTCAGACTGCTCCTTCTTCCCATCTTCCAAGTTCCTCTTTACTTCTGGACCCATTTGGGGGTCCATACAGAGGTAATTTTGAGTTTATGCTGGTCTTATTTGCAAAAACAGATCTGCTCCTTCAGGCCAGGTTGCCACCGGACTCACTCTGTACCTCTGCTCCTTTCTGCTCCTCCATCACTCAGGGCAGGAGATGCTGCTGCAGCAGACTGCAAAGAAGCTTTCTCATACCTGGACCGTGCTGCATGTCACCAAAGCAACTGTTGGCTGCTGCTGCTGAGGGATGAAGGTGGGGAGCACAGGAGATGCAATGCTGTGAGAGCTTCTCTGGAGCAGACCTCAGTCCCTTTTTGGTGAGGAACRTGGATGCAAGCCTGGCGCACAAGCCAGGCATAGCTGAGCATCCCACATGGGCCAGAACATTTTTATCTGTTGCTGTAGTAGCATCCAGGGTAGGTCAGAAGAATCCCACCCCAGAGATGATTTTATCTCCCCATTCATTCACAGACTGTCTAGACAACGAGTCTGCAGGTGATAGCCACGTTGCCAGCATCAGCAGTGTCGTACCAGCTCCATCCGTGGGCTCAGACTGCAGCAGGTTTGTCCCGTCTTTCCACACACACACCGACCCTGCCCGAGATCACAGGTCCCAGAACACCTTTGGGCTTTGTCTGAGGATGGGAGCAGCCTAAAAAAAAGCTTTCTTCTTGATTGACAGTTGGGTTTTCTTCATGAGAGCATGAACAAAGGGTATAAACTCAGACTCGCTGTCTTGCACAGGAGTGTTCTCCAAGCTGCCTTCTGCTGCGTGTGGAGAGATCAGGCCTGGTGCCTGGGAGGATGGGTAAACAGCTCATCAGAGCTCATCAACATCCACACAGCCTATCTGGGAAACACAGTGTGAATGCTTAAAAAGGGCACCAGAGCACAAAAACTGGTTCTGCCCCGCTGGGCTCGTAACAAAAGCAATTAGCTGGCGGAGGTAGGAACAGGGCCTTTGGGCTCTGCTTATACAGCTGATTAGGGGATCATCTGTCAGTCTTGGCCTCTCCTCGAAGCAATCCCCCAGCCACGGCTACGAGCCACAGAAGAGAACAGCTCTGAAAGGCCAAGACTTGGCATCCCTCTGCAAGACTGGAGAGTTCACACCAGCTCTCTGGCTCCATGTGAGGGACCAGCCAGTGCATTTGCATCTTGGGGCTACCAGGAAGGAGCTACCAAGGGTGGGGTATTTTTGCACTTTTTTCCACAAAATTGTCTTCTTTCCTGCCAGGACACTCATTCCAGTTCTTTCCAATCTCACTTTTACCATTATCCTGCTGGAGCTCCACCTTACTGGGGACAACAGCTCCAGGAGCCCTTCTTGCAGAACAAGGTAGGGAAAGCCATGCCCGGTGCATGCAGTCATTACTGTCTGACGAGTCCACACCACTCACATCCAGCTTGCTCCTCTGCCCCATGCCCCAGCACAGACTCCTTCTTGCCTCTTCTCACCAGGACCCCACCAGAGGGATGCCAAATCCCTCAGTGCCTTTAGTGTGTCTCTGCCCTCCCCCTGCATCAGGCAGAAGCCACTGTCAGGGCAGCTGCTCCTAATGGATATGCACTGAAGCCATCTTCATAGAAGCCACTAATAATTCTGCATTAGTGTCCTCCTGTCACCGCCCTGTCTGCCGTTGATGAGCTTGGACGCTGATGCATGCCAGTGTGATGTCTGAGTCACCCCTGTCTGGCTTCATCGAGGATGAGGGGCTGGCAAGGGGAGGAGGCACAGGCTGGTGGGGGGGAAGGACCCACTGCAGGATGTCTGGCACAGAGCTGTGCCAGTAGATGCTTTGGGAGTGTGTGGGCATGCAGGTAGACAGACAGAGGTGTGTGTTGCAGCTGCAGGGCCAGCACATCATGGCCGCTTCCCAGACTCTGCAGGCAGGAGGGAGAGTGGGCAAAGCCCAGCCATTTTCCAAAGTGCTGGGGGCTATGCCTGGGCTGATGCACTCAGTGCTGGTGCTATCATCCTTAGGAAATTCAGCATCACCACCTTGGTGTGCAGCACTGCCACCTCTCTGCACTCTGCTCTGTGCATGCAAACCCTGTCCCCATCCGCTACCCAGTGAAAGCACAGCCTGCCCTCTCCTGATTGAATCCCCAGCACCCCAGCCTAGCAAAACCTTTAGGGAAAGGATCCCAACTCGGTCTCCCTGCCCTGCCAGGAGCTCCTATGTGTGTTGTCCCTCTTCATGGCAATCCCAGTTCTGGGGTCACTCAAAGGTAGAGGGAGCTGGATATCTCCTTGCATTGGGATTCTCCATGCATCTTGGGGCTGGTCTTGGCCTCTTTCCATGGTGGATGTGAGAGCTGTTTGCTGACCTGAAGGCTTACTTGAGTGAGGGTCTTTTACCATCCTCTGCTGGAACTTGGTCTGGATGGCCTCTGTGATCCATTTTTAGCCCCAAATCAATCTGTCTCACCACCTCCAGGGTGAAAATGTTTGGGGTTTACTGGCCATTCACTCCACCAGTCACTCCCAGTTGTCATGGGTAAGTGGGAAGATACCCTGGCTCTTTCTGAAATCCTAAAGGACATGGGCAATGCTGAGGCCCTCTCATCCCGTGTCCTTTTTCTGCACAAGGAAGGCTTTCTGGGAGCCAGAGCGAATTATTTCCAAAGCAAGGAGCCTAGCAGAAAGCCCAAGCACTAGCAGCACCCAGTATATGGGGGGCTGCCTGCCTGGGCAGGGCTGAAGACAGCTTCCCAGAGACCCAGCAAGTAAAAAGCTTCGCTCCTTGGATTGTCAGGCCGACATCACTTCTTCTAGCATTGTCTTGGTGTTTCTTGGGAGCTGGATTAATATTGAGCTCTATGAGTTTGACAGCCCATGGTTTCAGGCAAACACAGAGCCATGTTCTGGAGCAGTGGGACGATCTCAACATGAAGGTCTATCAGCAAGGGGACATCCTCTACAAACCTCAAAACACCACTACCTGCTGAGTCTGTGCTGGTATCTCCGGCCACGAGCACATGGCTGGTCTGGTGGGATGGGAAAGCAGCATCTTTACCCAGATAAAATGGAGACAGGACTAAACCACAGAGAAGGAATGGGGAGAGAGTGAGAAAGAAAGAAGCTATGAGGTGAGGGACATTGTGACCGAGGAAAACCCAAGGAAGAAATGGGGTAAAGAAACCGCTGGAGAGGTCACAGCACCACGGGGGACCAGGGAAGGCATAATCCATACAAGAAGGACCTGTTTTTTGTCTAGGAGATGGGGAGGAGAACAGTCCCAGCCCTAGGGTAACTTCAGAGCATCCTGCTGAGAGGAAGAGGCTCTGGCAGAAGCATCGGCACAATCATCAGTGTACTTGTGCACGGGAGGACCCGGGCTCTTGGGGGCAGCAGGGAGCCCAGGGAGAAGATGAGAATGAGGGCTTATCAGGACCAGGGGAGCCCTGTAGCAAGGGATGGAGGGAAGGACCCCAGGGCCATGGCAGGTGGGGCTGGGGGAGCTGGCAGAGCCCATATGGGGGTGAGGGTTGGTGAGGAGGGGCCGAAGGGGAAGGGACCACAGTTCACGCAAACCCTCCTGGAGGGTGCAGGAGGAGGAGGAAGGGCTGCCCTTGGAGCCACAGACCTTTCTTCTCCCCCTTCCCCCACCTGACATTTAGAGTGTGAATGTCTCCGTGTTTGGTGCTCGCGAAGATCATTTCTCCTGGAAGGAGAAGGAGGTGCCGACAGCAGCAGCCGCAGGGACACAGCTTTCCTCTAATGAACTAGAAAATAGTTTCCCTTTAATACTGATTATCCTGGAAGCCAGCTGAAGTGAATGTGATTTACATAAAGATGAACCTGCTCGGCACAGTCTTCCTCGGCAGCGCCGGGTGGCTCAGCAGCAGCAGCAGCGCAGGCTGGGCCTCGGCTGGGATGCTCTGCAGCATCCCGGGGTTGGCAGCACTGCCAGGTGCCTCTGCTTCCCGACAGGCAGGCGAGAGCTGTGCCCTGCTCCAGCAGCGGCTCTGTCTGCCTCTGCAAGCACTTGCAGCCCACCAGGAGGGACTGCTGCAGACCCCCAGACTGCTAATCCATCCCACCTCTCCCACCTCAGCCTGGCTCCTGGTTGTGATGAGCTACTGGGTGCTGCTGCCACCCGTCTGCCATCGCCAGCAGGGTCCTCTGACTGCAGCAGGCAAGTTTGTGGCCATGCAAGAAACCAGGCTGGGAAGCTGATCTGGCTGGGAAAAAAAAGCAAAAAACCATGACCCAGCTCCCCGCGTGAACACCAGTGCCAACACAGGGGAGGGAGTGGGAACAAGAAGTTCAGCAGCAGCCTGGCTTATACCATAAGCTGAGAGTCCATTTCAAGTCACTCGCTGGRGACCAAGATTTGAAAAGGGCAGAGTTCCTCAGGTATTTTCCTCTCAGCCTCCCCCATGTTATATTCATGGCCCGACTTTCACCATGGTCTTAGATCTTCCCCAACTGCTACCTGTTTGCTCTGGAAATCACCTCCCTTGGATACCAGGTGCACCGAAGAGATGGGTCAGCTTTSTCTCTGCCAGCCCTACCCCACGCGTTGCTGTTGCTTCTCCCTGGGCCTGTGCAGCTTCACAGCACAAGCATGTACAGTGAATGCGTCTGCAGCCTCTGTGCCATCCTGCCAGTCTAGACTCTACTTTCCCAGGCTGCCTGCACAGTGAGTGTCTGCACAGCACTGCCCTTACGCATTCCTGAGCTCTGCAATCTTTTGCACCTGAAGACATTTCTTCAGGTGCAATAAGTATTGAATTTTACACCCTGCAAAATACAGGCCAGCAATCCTCTACCGTGCATGTGAGTGCTTGCCTGCAGCCAGGGTGCAGATGGCTGCAGGCTTGCAGAACTTGGACGGGTTGCACGTGAAGGAGACGCCTGGGTGCGTAGTTTCTGCATGCTCACGTTCGTGTTTGTATGTACCAGTATAGACATTGTACTTGTGTGCATCACTGGCATATTTGTGGCTAATGTGTTACTAATCGTGGTACTGCTGCGTACAGAGCATATGTCCCTGCGCCAAGACACATGGACATACCATGCCTGCACCATATGTGACAAATTAGGGGGGGAAGGGATGTATACACAAGCCCTTCAAACAAGGAGGCATTCAATCTGGCTGCCTGTAAGTGCAGCATGTGCCCACACTTGGCCGTGGGCGTGCAGCACATGCGAGGGCAAGCCACCAGCCCACAGCAGCGGGTAGCACCTGCACCGCACCGGGTGATGCTGCGAGGACAGGGCAGGGTGTTGCGGGAGTCAGCATTCCCCGCCGCTGTGCCATACGCCTCGGTCAGCAGTTCTGACTTCCCCTCAGATAGATTATGTTGTCGACTAATAACCACATAAAATATTCAGGAGCTTACCGCTCTGCCAGAGGCACTGCGGAGATGAGCGTGCCAAGAGATGGATGGGTTGTGGGCCTGGGAAGCTTGCTCTGCGCCGAGAGCTTGCAGGGGTGGGTTGGGTGCACGTGGCCCGGCTCAGCTTTTAGGAAGGGGATTTATTGTCCAAGCAGCAGCCCAGTCCTGCACAGGGAGGTATTTCTGCCTTGTCCCACTGGAGGGAAAGCAATTAGCAGGGACCTGCTTCTGGAGGGGACTAAGCAGGGAGCACAGCCACCCGCAGTTCCATCCCTGCTCCCTGGATCCTTGTCGATGTTAAATGCACACATAGCTCTGGTGCAAGGACGGGAAGCCTGGGAAGACTCTCACCACCAGTGGGGGACCACCCCTGGGAAAGTGGGTTCCCGGTCTCCAAAATGCTCCATGTTGTGTGCCAGCACCATGACTTCCTCTGCCAAAGCCCAGGCTTGGGACCCTCTCACCACCTGGGGAGTCACAGGGACCATGCATGGTCTCCGGTGACTTTTCATTCTGCCAGGACCACAGATGTCTTGAGGGGCTGGAGCCAGGGACGAGATGCTACAGAGACAGATACTGTGATAGCCACRGTACAGTGCTGGGTGTAGCAGAGGTGGAAACGGCTCCAGAGCGAGGGGTGCAGGCAGGAGTTCAGCGCGGCGCTAGGACCCATGTGCTCTGCACCAGCGTGCTGGAAATTGCTGCCCAGCTCAGGCAGGAGGAGAAGCCCCTGGGGGTGGTAGGGCTGGTCGCACTCGTGCTACTTCTCCATAGGCTCCTTCAGAGCTGCATCCCATCTTACTGTCTGCAGGTCACCTCTTACAAGCACCATAAACTCTCCTGTCATCTGGGACCAGCAGCAGCTGCCACAGCTTTTGGCACAGCTGGGCTCCCTGCTCTGAGACCCAAGCCTGCCGCAGCCCAGGACCGTGCCCTCTGATGGCAGCCACTGCCCAGTGAGCACCTGTGGGGCTCCCGATGGGTGGCTGGCAAGGCGAGGCGAGAGCCAGCATGCTACCTGGCATGGGCTGACACGCACATCAGATGCTGTCAGTTGCTTTTTGGAGCAGGGCATCTCAGCAGTGTGAGGTGCCTGAGGGTGGCCAAAGGGGACGAGAGCTGAGCGACAGAGCTTCCACCGCAGATTTGTGATGGGACAGAGGTAAAGGAGGGAGATTAAAAATTAGTCCCCTGCCTGTCTTCCTCCTGCAAGGAAGAGTTAAATGGGCAATCATTTTCCTGCTTACATTACTTGTCCTGGAAGGATTTGGGTTGGGGCAGTTTGATCTCTTCTTGGGCATAGTAGGAAAGATGCATTAGTCTTCACATTGCAAAAAGTCCACAGGGGACATGCAGGACAGAAGCACTCCTTGGTGGGGATGTGTGGCTGATGTTCCCATGGCATTTCAGCCATCATGCCCAGGTGCATTACTAGTCCCCGTGCTTGGTGTTTAGGCAATGCCTCCTGCTCAGTGCCAGGATCCCAAAGGAGAGCTGTGGGAAACTCTCAGCACTTCCCATGGTCTGAATGCAGCTCTCAACTCAGTTTTGAGCCAGTCTAGCTGGGGCTTTACAACATCACAGTCATGTGTGGGGCACTTAATGGGAGGAGGGTTGTKGGGTCAAGTGCATTTTGGATGACAGAGACTGCCCAACCCTTYTCTTCTCACCTCCCCGATGCCAGAAGCTCCAAGGGACACTTATCTCCACCATCCAGGTCCTTTATGCTGGCTCTCAGCCTTGCCAGTGCATTGACATAAACTGTAGCAGATGCAGCCAAGGAGTGAAGTTGATCAGGATCAGCCTTTACCTGTACATTGCTCCACATGTGGCTTTGCATCTCTCTCCCACAGCTCTTCCTCCAAGGGATGGATGGTCCGCAAACCCTCACAAAACCATCCCACCTCCCTCCCCTGCCTTGTGGGTTGAGGTGTGCCCCCAGGCATTGCCCCTGGGGAGAGGGGGCTTCTCCCTGTGGCTTTAGAGCTCCTTGGGCTGCCCTTTGCAGTGGTTGGTCTGCGAGGATTGAGGCTGGTCAAGGAGAGAGAGCAGTGATGCTGCTGCCTGCACACATCTGTAACCAAACCTGCGGGGACCAGCAGGTAAGAGGCAGGAAAGCCTCCCGGTGTTGGCACGTGCCGCCTTGCCTGCATGGACTTGGTTTGTCAGCACAAGTTGGCATTTGTGTAAAGGCAGCAGCTCCAGTCAACAGCTACATCTTCCTCTGAGCAGGCTTAAACAGAGAAACTCTGGATGTCTACGAAGGCCATGTGGCAGCTGACAGCAAGCACAGCTTCAGAGCTAGCATCTCCCCTCTCGGGAGGAAAAGGATTTGTAATCACCCATGCAAGGGTGAGCAGCCTGACCCACCGCAGAGCCACAGAGCTCCCTGGTGTGCAGGCAGCGAGCGGGTACCGGCAGCGGCAGGCACCCCGGGGTGTGCAGGGAGCAAGAAGAAGGGGCATCCCACGGGCTGGGGGGCAGCCGAGGGGATGTGGCAGCTTGATCTTGGCTCCAGGCATGCACAAGCACCTTGCACCTGGAAAAGTGTGGGACAAGGGGCACTGGGATTTAGTAAAACATATCACCCAGCTGTGGCACTGCAGCGGGATTTTGTTTTGTAAAAGGATTTATTCATAAAACTACAGCAGCAGCAAACCAATCCTTGTCCTGCGGGCCCTGCAACGTGTGTATAAAGTAAATTAGAACAAGGTCTGCATGTGAAGGTTATAAACTAACATAATACTGGTTAGGAATGGGAAGGGAGAGAAAGAGTTGGAGGAAGAGAGAAAAAGGCAGRGGAAGAGGGAGGGGAGAGCCCTTTCATAATTCACAGTTCCCGAAATAAAAATAAGGCTGGAATCATGTTTTGGGTAGAAGGGAAAGTGCGTAGGAAGTGTATACTTGCCAATCTGCCAAAAAAAGTTGCTTTTTATTTTCTTAAGAAGGCAATTATTTATTTTTGTCATCCACTTCCTACTTTGAAGCAGTTGAACCTGCTTTGCTCAAACTTTCCGGAACAATTTGCCTTCAGGCTACTGCCAGAACTGCAACACTTACACACCAAAGATGAAAGTGGGAGAGTGCCACGGCACTGGCTCCACATATGCAGAGCAGAGGCACCTGCAAACTGGTCAGGTCTGCGCCTTCATCTCATGGGGCTGGAAGCCACCAGCTCCTCTCATCCCTCCAACTGTGTTTTGCAAAAAAAGGGGAATTTTGAAGCTTCAATTTGTCTTGACTCAGGTCAGAAACTCATCACAGGCACGCAGGGATGCTAAAATGTCAGTGTGACTCTGGAGGAATATCTCCCACTGCTTCTTCTCCCAGAAGCTCCCACCTTGGGAGATAAGGGACCGATGGGGTTTAGATGGAGGACAAAGCCCAGCTGAAGTTGGGTCCAAGCTGGTGCCCTGGAGAGGGCAAGTACATGGGCTTCCCAGGGTCCAATGCTGAACTCATCATTTACAGAGGGAAATTTGAGGCTGCTCAATCCCTTTCAGCCCCATCTCAGTGCCTGCTCCTCTCCACCCCAAGTCCCTGACCCTCTCCTGGGCTCCCTGCCTCTTTAGGAATCATTGCAGCACTTGGGTATATGCTGAGTGGCTTTGGTTTTGGTTAACTGTTTCACTTGCTGGATGGCATGGGGTTGAACTGCACGGGTTGTATCTGGGCTACATGGCAACTTGCAGCCCTGCTAGGATGGGCAGAGTCTCAACAAGATTTGTTCACTGTTGGACTCCTGTGCCTCCAGCTCCGCTGTCTCAGTGGCCCTCACTCCTGCTTGAGATGTCTTCTATTTCAAGGAAGCCATTTGTTCTCTCACCTATGAGTGAGAAAGGCATTTGAGACAGCAAGTTGCCCGGATCTAAGGGTGCCATTTCACAGCTGGCCTTCAACAGAAAATKAAATGTTTTTTTGGTGATGTTAGTTTGCAGCTTGAACAGCAGGTAGTTTTGACTCCGCAGAATTGCTATAGCCAGTGGAAGAAAGATAAGGTTGCACGCAAGAGGAAAGGTATCATTTTGGTCCTGAAAGTTATGAGTTGACCAGGTAACAGCATGCTGAGGCCCCCCAGTTACATATGCATCTTACCATGTTGACAGCAATTCCTGCCACTGCTCCTTGCCCCACCCTGTCTGCAATATCAAAAGCTGCCTATAAATTACTAATAACAAGGATATGTACCTTGGAAAACAAGCTAGTGCCTGTGGGTGGGATGGGATCAATTTTCTAACTCAATGTAAACACCGCAGTAACTTTGATATTCATGATATTCATATCCACAAGGCAGTAGTTGGGCATTAAGGTCACTAGATAGTAGCATTACAAGTAGCACATTACAAAGATGCATGGGCTTGAAACCCCTGAATGCGGATAGGAGTGACCCAGCTATGCCCATATGCATTCCTGCCTGCTGTGATAACTCTATCTTCCTCTTCCTTGTCCCACACATAGCCTTAACTCTGTCTCATACTTATAAATATGACAAATACAGCTGTGTCTGGGTCGATGTGCAGAGAAGAGGTCCTGGGTGCAGAAAGACAGCAGTGCCGCAGCGGATGGCACCCGTGAGCCGCCTGGTGCGTGTCCTGCCGTGCGTGTGCTGGATGGCTGTGGTCAGGGCCAGGGAAGGTGCACAAGTGCTGGTGATGGACGACGATAGAGGAAAAAGCAAACGCGAGACAGTTCAGCAGTGCTTTGCAGCTGCGTCGTGTGAGGCTCCGCCTGTCCCTTTGCGTATCTGAAAGACAAACTGGCAAAGATACACCTTGATAATTAAGAACTGCACCAATTAGAGCTGCGCTATARATTTGATGTGACTTACAGAACACATGCTATGCAAACCAGTCCTTTATTTCACAGTCCATATTCTCTTTTTTTTTTCTACAAGAMCTTTTTTCTGGTGCACCTATTCTTAGAAAAAATGAAGGCTGAAGAACGAGCAAAACTGATGAGGAGAAGGGTGTGACCATGAGTGGCATGATGAGGAGAAGGCAGTTGTGAATGAACTTAGTGTTTGCCGTAATTAAGTAACTGTCTAAATTCCTAAATCCTGATTTTGAAATAGTTTGGTTGACTTGACACGTCCAAGTCCCAGAGCTTTTAATTCAAATACAAAGCTTGACTGGCAAATTAATAAAAGACTATGAATGAAATTAAAGAAAGATTAAAGACCAACAGCTCATGCTGATATAAAAATTAGCCCTCCAAAATAGGTTATGCAATAATTTAAATAAGTTACCACTATGTTAATATTAATTCTAATATAACAATTATTCATCGATCAGATTTACTGATTCACAACGAAGTTCTAAAACCTTATATACATTTGCTGGATCTTTGCAGGCACTGTTAATCATCTTTATTTTCCATTCCGTAATTTCTAAAATTACTATAAAGCGAATTTTCATTAATAAATTGTATAGTTGAGCACTTGAGTTCACAGTTTCGCTAAGCGAAATGAGATCTAAAGAGCTATTAGGACCATGGAATGGGTAATTGATTAACTAAAATGACTTGGTCAATGCGCTCTGAATCCTCTAACTAGCACATTGTTTCGATGTCAGCCTCCACATCTCGTATCGGCTGGGAAAATTGATAAAAGGGACAATCTGAGAGAGTTTTCATCTGGGTTTTGTTAACAAAGCACTAAGCCGAGCAGCCTATAGAGTTTTGCATTTAGGCTTTGAGAATTTGTGTCTCCGGTGTATAGTTGCGGGTTCATAGCCTGTGTCAGAAAAAAAGAAGGAACTTATTACTTGGTATGCTGGGATTGTGGAGAAGGGCTGCAGCAGGCAGCCTATTTGCAGAGATTTAGTGAGTTACTTTAATTGGGCCGGACGAGGTGTCAGCCGTGTATTCAGAGGGTATGGTAAAAATGTGGAGCGATCTGATGGAGAAGAAAGGCCTTGGTACTCCCGCTTCCTAAACGTGACCTGGGTAGGATTTGTTGCCAAACTCAGGTTTGCTTCTGCTTTTCCTCACTTTAATGCAGATATTATTTCATCCAGCCAACTAAACTGTAGATCAGCAGCGTTTCTCAACTGAGAATATCCCAGTATTTTAAAAAAATTTTTTTCTTTAGTAATTATGTTCAGCTTTATCATTACCTGTTGTCTGCTCTGCAGCACTTTTGTTAATACGCTGGAATTTTTTATGGACTGTGCAATTTATTGCAATGCTTCTCTCTCTGTCTTGTTTTTGGCCGCTGATAACTAAATTCTTTTGTTTCTGATCACTTATTCTTGTTTTATAGTGTAATAAAAAATAAAAACACCCTAGTAAAATTGTGTAAATAGAGCGTATGCAGCTGCATATACATGTTTTTTCTTGCTGAATGAATGCACGCACACATCCCTGCATCCTCAGCCCACGCTGCGTTTCCTCCCAGTTTCAGTGCTGCAAAGAGCCCTACCTCTGCTGCAGCGGGGGAAGAAAACCATCAGCTACGCGCTGGTCCTTGAACCTCAGCTCCATCCTGGCTGACCCCGACTGCCTAAATCCACTTTGGCTTGCTAAGCTCTTCAAAGGCCTGTCCACAATAAAAAACAAAAAGCAACTTGTTCTGGTCGTGCATGGCCTCGTCTCAACCCTTTGACGCCCCATGTGCATGGTGTGGGATACATGATGAGCAACATATCCTGGACCCAGCTAGCCCCTGGGTCCTGCCCCTGGGATGCTATCCAGCTGCTTCCCGACTCCAAAGTCACGTTAAAACATCTGGTCCCCAGTCTCAAGACATGGCCAAGCTCTGAACCCAAGAACATGGAGCACTCTCACGCTCCATTTTGGGGGGGGACAGAGATTGGCGATGACGGAGACCTGAAAGCCCTCCCACCTGCTACATCTGCTCAAGCAAGCCGTGGCTCTGAGCTCACCATCTCCTGTGTCAGGACCTGCCTGTTGACACTCGTGGGGGAAGAGCAGAAACCTGTTKTGTAAGACGGCACAATCATCTCCCTGCAGCTTCCTGCTGCAAATCACATTTCAGCCGAAGATGATTTTCACCTTCCTTGTAACTAATGAAAAACCCTTTAATTCAAAGTGTTGACATTAAAGCTCAGGCTGAGGATCTCTTCCCTGGAATACAAATGGAAATGGGACCCATGCTTTTCCAGATAAAGGCAGTTTGAAAGGACTGGTTCATTTTTTCTGTGGATTTAACCTGTATTGGTTTCCTTAATAATAAAATAGCAGAGAGGGTGCAATTTCTCTGACTAAAATCAGACATCCCTATTTAGGTCAGATCTGTCCCAAATGCTGTCTTGACAATACAGATGACTAAATCCCAGCCTACCAAGATGGCAGAGGCTTGGCTGGCACAGTGCAACTCTCCAAGACTTTACCAGGACACCTACATGCCTTTCTGCTCCCTGGGCAGGCACAGAGCAGTACATTTAATCCTGCCAACCATCTCCTTTTCCCTGCTCTTGCATACACCTCTCAGCTGCAAAAGACCCTGCCTACCAAGACCCCATCCGACCTCTATTTTCAGCATCTGATCTGCCTGTGGACCTTCTCTTGGAAGGATCTCTTTATCATCTGCTGGAGAGGGGAGGATGGGAGGAGGCCAGGCCCCCTCTACCCGTGTGAAGAAGTGAATGATGACATTACCCTGCACCCCTCAATCTCATGTGCACACCAGGGAAGTGGTGGGAGTGCATGGTCCTGAAGAAGGTCCCACAGGCACTTCACTGCTTCTATGCTGAGGCAATAACCTGCGACGTGGGACATATTGGCGATGCCAAGGAAGCTGATGGTGTCTGGGCAGCCGCCTTCTTTTCCTCCRCTCCTCCAAGCACCACATGTGATGTGGAAGGGAATACGATGGTCTTTTCTCCACCTCTCCAAGCAGCCTACATAATCCCACCTGCCCCCCTTCACTCTCTCCGTGCTCTGTAGCCCATGCACTAACTGATCTYCCACTCATGCCCCATCTACCCACTCCCACTGACTCTAGTCTGAATCTGAAGTTCCCAGGTTTAAACTGCACACCAGTCCTTCTCTAGAGGATCTCATTTTAACCTGTGCTCATCCAGCCTCAGGTTCCCACAGACTCCCTGTGCATCTCTCCTGCTTTCTGCCAACATCCTGCCACCACCCCAGAGATGAAGACCTGCATGTATGTGGTCAGCGCACGTGAAGAAGCTTTACTGCTCTCTTGGGGTCTCGTTCTGGAGGTGCATCCCGAAGAAGCCTCCTGGAGATGCTTCTGGTCCAGCTGTGCATGAAGGCTGCAGAGATGTTGAAGGTGGAAGGTAGTCACTCAGACGCAAATAGGAGATCCATCATGGAGCTCTGCTGTGTGCACATGCACAGGGAGGCAATGTGTTCATATTTTGCTATCTGAGTACAGATATTAAATGCAAATTTGTCTGAATCCTCTTGTCTTCAGGTGAGGCACATGGTTATCTGGCAAGTGCTTGACTGCTTTCTCCTTACCTTGTGTGAACAACTCTCACAATCGCAGAGGAGCGAAGAAATCTTGCATTTTTGGAAAGGTGCTTGGGAGCAGTTGATGTGAATCACTGCCAAGCATAAAGACATTTAAAATGGCTCTAGATACCTGCTAGATTAGTAAGATGAATCACAGTCTTCGTGACCTCTACATGTGTCTGGCAAGTTGTTCTCTTGTTACCTAGTGAACAATCTGTTTTTCATGAACCCAAAATAACAATGTTTAGGAATACTTTTTTTTTCCTTCTCAAGCTCTGTGTGAGTCACTAGCACTGAAGCAAAAGAAGGAGGAATCCTCTATATAGACATACACACGGCTCAGGAGCAGGGACTTCTGAATGGGGAATAGTCCAGCCTCTGGGTCGAGACTGGTGTCCCAGTGACATCCCCTCCTTTACTGGGATGACCGACTTGGCACAAGGTAAGCGTTGTGTACCTGGAGTCCCCGCTGCCAGCCCCGCATTGTGTGCACCATCTTCACCCACAGATTATCTCCTGTGCTTCCTCCTGTCATCTCATTTACCTCCCTAAGAAGTGTCTGGCTTGGATCCCATGGTAAACTCGCTGGCTGCTGCCAGCCCTCTGCCAAAGCTTTCTTCTCAAATCTGAAACAAGAGCAGGTTGTAGGCTTGACATTTTTCAGCAACTAAGCCAAAGTATACGGGAAACGATATTTTTACCTTTTTCTCTGTGCCCTTTTCTTTCCTCATGTCTATTTGCTTCTGTCTTCGTTTGCCTCACCAAAAAAAAAAAAAAAAAAAAAAAAATCAAAATCAAGCATCACCAATTCAATAACTGCCCTTTCAATATGTGCTTGTCCAAAATGGCTCCCAGCAACAGGGCTGCAGGGTCAAAGACTTGCCCTTAGAGACTCTTTAAACTAAAAGGAGCAAGTTGCAGTGATATTTTTAATGTTGAAAGCTGTGTTTTTCTCCCTTCTTTTCATAGGCATTTCATAGGCATTTACTGACAGTTCAGATCTTCCACAGATGTTTGTTTGCAATGGATGTATGCCAGCTGTAACTTAGATACAGTTAAATATTTCATGTAAAACCAGGATTGCTTCCCTTCTGTGACCACCCCACAACAGCCATGGGCAGGGTGACTTACAGATGAGATTCAACTCTCCAACCGCCGGTGCGAGTGCCGGCAGGAGCCCCTTGGGCAGCACGGAGGCAGGAGCTCACATTTCTGGGAAGGCTTATATCTTGGTTTTTTTTAAACTTTTTCACTGCAAGAATAAAAAATAATGTGAAGCAACCAGAAAGCTGAATTTCTCTGTTTAAAGAAGCATTTGATAGCAGCAGACGTACAAGGAAAGGGGGAGCAGAGCTGAAACGGGAAAAACAGAGCAAAGCAACCACGTGAGGTCCAGGACTACACCCCGTGCTTGTGTACCTGCATCTAAACGGATGGCTGGATCTTTGGTGGTACTTTGACCTCCAGCTACTGTCCCTGAAGGGCCCAGCCCAGCAGCCCAGACCCCAAACAAGACGCTGGGGACCACAACCCCTGCCCAGTCCCATTGTACTGGTGTACCCCGCACATGCAGGCAGTGCACAGCATCCGGGGCTGTGCACCCCACTGTGTGGCAGCAGAGTCCCATGGGGAGATCCCAAAGCCCCTCCAGATCCCTTGTGCATCCTCACTTTCCCCTGCAAAGGGGACCTGGTTTATCACCCCAAGACCTTCTTCCCCCATTCCAACGAGGGAGGGGGCCAGATTCTGACCTGCCACCGTTCCCGGCCCTGGGGCTGAGCTGTGCCTCTGCTCCCTGCGGGAGGACAGAGGGTGTTTTCATCAGGACACCTCTGGCAAGCACAGTGCAGAATTGCCGGGGATGTGGCACCAAAGGAGCCCAGCAGCATCGCCTGTCAGGTGCCCCTTGCACGCCGGGCCAGGAGAGCCCTGTGCCGGCAGAGGTCACGCTATGATGGGCAGGCACAGAGAGGACCAGAAATGCTCCTTATTAATACAGAAATTTATGCTGCCTATAAAATACATTTGCAGCGACATACTTAGTAACCCAATTAATACTCCGCAACAGACATTTTAGTGTAACTAATTCTAGTCTGTATGCTCCCTTTATAGTGATATGAATGGCTTTATGTTGTGCTATTGATCTCTGTGGCCGCAAGATTTCGCAGCACACCCCTCCATCCATCCCAGCTACCCCAGGAGGGTCCACAGGCTTCGAATCCCCCTGCAAGTCATTTGCCCCTGGGATGCATGGCAGGGAAAAGGGAGTCCCAATAAAAAAAAGCAGCATCCCACCCTGCAGGGGATGTGGGCTGTGGGTTTGGCAGATGGGATGGGGTGGGATGGGGTGGATGGGATGGGATGGATGGCTCCAGTCCCACGTCCCCTCCTCTGCGGAGCCAGCTGCAGCCCCCAGGTCTCCAGCCTCTCGCCCGGTGCCATGCAATGATGGGGACATCATTTTGTCTAGAAACCATCACCCAGGCAGGGCCTTCCCACATGTCTGCAGTGATGGGGGCCATGGCGCTCACTTCCAGCTCCATGGCAGGGTTGCCACAGAAACCGATACTGTTGATTTTTTCTGACCTCCAAACCCAGCCCTTGGCATCAGTGCTCCAATCCACAGTGCCTGGGATGAGATTCCCCTGACAGCAGCCGATGGGGGACAGTTATTCCCCCTGCTCACCCTACAACCCCACGTCTGCCCACAGCAGAGCCCACCCTAGCCCTGAGTGTGAGCACAGCCATGATGCTCTCACGTGGTTGCAGCTTTCCAAGGCTTCCCAGCAATCCACACAGGATACCTTGGCGGGATGTCACATCACACCTCCGCTCCTCGCCCTCAGAAACACCCCCTTGGCAAACATCACGTCCGGCAGCCTGCAAAGCAGTCCCCTTGCCCTGCTCCATGTCCTCAACACAACATCAGGTGCGTGGGCAGGAGGGTCAGCAGGGGAGACTGAATGCCCATGAGCACCTTTCTGGAAGAGGTGCTGGTAGCAGGGTCTGGAGGTAGGAGAAGAGACACCAGAGCTTACTGGAGGGATGGCAAGGGAAAGGCAGACGTGATATGCTGGCATTTTGTGGAAGGAGGGGAGGGTGGATGTGCTGCTGGCTCTGGGCAGGGAGGCATCAGGAGCTGGCGCTGGGGACAGCGGTGTGTAGGAAGGGGACATGCACCRCAGCGAGGTGTCCTTAGGCAGAGCAGTTACTCTCTGCCTACCTACTTTCCTACATCCAAAGGCTGCATTTTCATTATTCATCCCCCTTCAGGGGAACTATCTCATAATAATAAAAATGTCAGAAGGAATACACAAATACATACATACACTAAATGAGGAGTTGCCACAGTGCACAGAGACACAAGGTGATTTATGGGCCCCTGGGCTGCCACCTTGGTTCCCCCCGTGATGTGGCAGTGGTCCCCTGCCCCAGACACGGGATGTTGTGTGCAGGGAGGTCAGGGGAGATGCCCTTGGTGGCCCTCAGCCTTGAGGCAGGCTCCTGGGTAACTGGTTCCTGGGTACCGCGGCTCCCTGCATCCGTTATCTGAAGCTCCTGCTTGGCTGCAGGCTCTGCTGCATCCCAATGCCTTTGGTACCCCTTTCTCCATCGCTCTTTGTTCCTGGCCCAAGCCTGGGTTGAGTATCCCAAACTGCCCAGGCTGCAGCAAAGTTCTGCTCTGTAAACCCAGTGGTGATGCATGGAAGTGTCCCCATCAGCGATGTCAGCTCAGGGTAAGCACAGCTTTGGGACCGCCAAAGCTTGCTTCAGCATTGGCCCGCCGGGAGCCCTCTTGCTCTGCATGAGCGTGTGTCCCAAGTCATCACGTCCTGACACGGAGAAGCAGAGGAGCGAAAGGCCAGTGCTTGCTCCCTGTCCTCAGCTTTGCTCCCAGCTGCAAGGGATTGGGCTTTCCTATTTTGCAAGGCTCAGCGTGCAGCTGTGACTCTGAAAAGAGCTGTTTGACAGTCAGTCCTACAAGCTGGGTGCAGGCAGATAGATAGGTTGGAAACCGAGAAGGGCTATGCACACTGGCCGCCCCGTCTTGCAGAAGAAAGTCATGCCCACCACTCCCAGGGATGGTGGCATGAAGAAGGCACCAAGCACACACATGTACATGGATCTGTGTTGGGGCTGCTGAGCGCTTGCTGCCCTCTCAGTCGGCTGCTTGGGGSCCTGGCAAGTAACACAGCTGCCCTAAGGACCACGCAATTGGAAATGCAGCAGGGAAGAGYTGGGATTAGTCCCTTGCCCAGGCACCTCTGTGTGTATCTGTATGGATGCATGGGGTACCTGGCCATACATGAAGCCCATGTGGTGGGGGGGGTGTCTCTCTGTGTACACGGGTGTTTGCAGGCACATGCAGGTTATGCTGTATGTACATGTTGGTGTCGTCATATGGCTGGGCACACATGTGTGTGCACGTGCATGAGCCAGGGCAGGGACGTGGCAGCTCCTCAGAGGGATTTGCTGAGGATCTCCCTGTTGCAGGCTGTCTCTTTTCTGGTGAATAATAATCTCGTCACCCAGAGCTGGGCACATGTAGAGTTAATGCTGAGTGCACATGTTTATGATAAAACAGTTGATTTATCAGAACTGTCACCCACTAATCGCTGGGGGAATTGGAGCACTCACACTTCCCATAGAGCTGCAGCKCTAATGCCATGCTCCTAATGCAGATTTGCAATGCAGCACCATGCCAAGAAAACCCTGGGATGTACAGGGGCAGGCATGAACTGCAGAGAAACAGCACACACCTGCACATCTGGCCAGCTGCAGCAGCCCACTCACCCCAGGGAAGAAGGCAGTTCCCATGGGKAAGGGAAGAGAAAAGCAAGGAGCTCTCACAAGCAGAGGTCATGAGTTTCCTAAGACAGGGCAGTAGCTATTGCAAAGTTGTTTGGGATAAGGATCTTGAGAGCTCAAAGGTTGGGTTTCCAAGTGGCCTTGGCTGCAAATCTGGTCCTCCCTGTCAGGCAGAGATCACCCTTTCTCTGCTCCAATGGTGATGGAGATACCTGGGCACTTGGGAAGACATCACAGGGTCCTTCATCCCAAGGAGGCACTGGCTGCACTCCCTGTAAGAAGCAGCACACTCCCTCCAATGTGGCTGACATCTCCATGCAGACTGAACCAAGGAGGGACATCACCACCCCTGCATCCAGCTTTTCCTGGCCTGCAGTGGTTGCAGGAGGTTTCCTCACTCATGCCATGGGGCATCTTGCTGGATTCAGCCCCACCAATGCTCCCCTGTTCACGGTGGCAGCCCTGGGCTAAGTCATGGAGTGAGAGTCCCCTGTTCAGAGCAAGACCTGTATAAACAATGGCATGCATGTTCTTGCAGTCTCCCACATCCTGATGGGACTCATCATGACCACAAAGGACCCACCACCCACCGTGCAGTGGGGTGCAACTGCTCATTCAATGAACTTCCATGCCCAGCAGCCCTGGGGAAGAGGGAAACCTTATGTGGTGGTTGTGGTGGGATTTAGCCTTCATGCAATGCCGTGGGCAGAGGTGGATCCCGTGGGTATCACAGAACAACATCCGTTTTCACCTACAAACCGTCAGCTCTGGTTACCAGCAAAAATCAGCTTTTGCCGGTGTAGGAGTGGAGGGAAGCTGCTAGACCTCTACCTAGTGCAGATTGCTTGTACTTGAGTGCATATTATGTCAAAATCAGAGGAAAAAACCTTTGCCAAGCAAACCCTAGGGTACATCTGAGGTCCTTCCTGCAAAATCAATATTGGCAATGCCTGCTGCTCTCCACCTGGGATGGCAAGAGAGAAAATCAGCAGAGGACCTGATTTTCCTCTAATATTGCTTTGGATGTCATCTGTTCCTCAAAACAAATATTTCATAATTTGAGGTTTCTGGGAGATCTTCAGTTATATCGCGACTAAAACTCCTGCCAGAAAGGGCATTTGGCATTTCCTTTGCAAGGCAAACACTTACTTCTTGAGTAATATTTTGCTGTATTTTCAGGCCCTTCAAAAGTATAAGGCTTTGTTTTATCACTGTCTTCAACCTGAGTTTCAATGTCTCTTTGCTGAAGAGTGCTCTTGTACCAGACTGACCACGCATCTACCTGATGTCTACTTTCCAGGCAAAACCTATGGGCTGGCACTTTCTCCTGAGAAAGTGCATTTGCTTGGTCTGAGCAGTGTTTGCCAGACTTTGGCAGCTCATTTCAGTAGACGCCATGAAGAAGTTTCTTGGTAGCTGCATCAGCCTCCCATTCCCAGCTCAGTATTTGTGTAGCGACGTGGCCAAAGAATAACTCCTGATCAGATAAGTTTTCTTACATGGCTGCTAGTGCAATTCTGCTGGTTCTGTTGGTGTTGTCTCACTGCATTTTGGGGTGAGCAAATGCCCACTGATCTGCTCAGCCTGCAGGTAGCAAAGTGCATAGCATTATGCAAGAAGCAGTGCTTGCGTGGAGACTTCAAACCACACCTTTCAGGTGCCACTGGAAGGACTCCAGGCCAAAGTCTGTTCCCAGCTRATTTTTTTCTCCTGGCGTGTCTCTGCTTTCAGCAATGTAAACAGCATAAAGACCTCTGAAAATGACAGAGGTGATATAATCTGGAATTTAATGGACTGTTTACAATTATTCAGTCTTTGAGTGACAGTGCAGAGCCACACGGTCATGGGAATATACTTTGTGAGATCTTGTCTAGACTACAAGAAGATTAATGGCAGGGGGAGATTTTCTTTGTCTTAGTGATTTTTGGACAACTTCAGTCAATTGCAGTAAGCCTGGATAATTGCTGTGTGTGGCTCTTCCCCAGATCCTATTAACAGCAGTAATTTTAGCAATTTCTGTAAACAAACAAGGTGAAGATGACCAGTTCTGCTTCTTCTGATGCAGCCGCTGGAGCATCAGCAGGTGTTCGGGGACGTCACGTCTGCAGGTGGGAGGTGGGCTGCATTTGCAGTAGGTGTGCATCGATGCCCTCCCTGCATGCTGACGGTGGCTGCTTCTCCTTCCTGCCTGACGTGGACACTGCAGAAAACTCTTTGCAGCAAACTCATGCCCACTAAAATGCACGTGTATCTTTGCTGCTAGTGACTACAGGGCTTGTAATAAACTGTCTTCCCGAGGTGGCTCTTTGTGCTGGCTTTTTTTTGAAGCTTCCTGCTCACAGGCTTTTAGGTACAGAAAGACAAGTATAAATGATTAACAGAAGTTTTAATAAATCCTGATGGGGTCTTTTAGACTGATAGATCACCAGAGGTTGTTTATTACTATGTCTTGTAACTCATATAACATGTTTTATTACTGTGCTTACAGTTACGTATAAAATGTCTGCAACACACTTCACCATAGACTAAATCTTCAGGGACTCACTGGGAGGTGAAACCAAAAGTTTCACCCTTAATTTTTGGAAATATAAGGTCTTCTGTTTATCTGCCTGTTGGTCTCAGCATTGACCCTTGGTGTGCCATTCCCATGCTGCTGCTCCACATGGCCCCGTAGGCGATGCTGTGCCCTTGCCGTGGGGCTGCTGTCACTCCCTTTTTTCAGTGGGGCAAGTGGAGCATTGGGAAGCGCAGCCCCACACCCACTGAGTAGGAAAGTGGCTTTTTTTACAGTGGACAGCCTGGTCCGTGTTGGCTGTGCTGTGGTCAGACCCCTGCTACCCCCAGCCAAAGGCAGGGAGCACCCTCCTGGGGGTGCTGGGTCAGCTCTGGGTGCTGAGCATCCTGCTAGATTTTACAGTGAGGTGAGAGGTAGCTTTTCCTTTTTAGTGTGACTAATGTCAGCATTTGGCAAAAATAGCAGCAGTGCCATTCTGGCTCCCCAGCCCGACGTCTGGAGGCTGGTACGCACATTGTGCTCAGACCATATCTTGCAGAGAAAGGGAATTGTACGGCAGGACTAAGACATGAATTTACCTTCTATTTTTTATGCTGTGGCTCCAGCAAGAGACTGCAGCTAAAAAGCGACCAAGGCAATTAATTACCAGTATCTGTCGCCTGGTGCAGGACCAGAATGAGAGAGAAAACAAGGCAGAGCGCACTGCATTCCCCACAGATAGGAAAAAATGGACTGATGTATACTTCTGCTGACACGCTCCAGCATCAGAGAGTCTTTGTTCACATGGACTTAAGAGACAGCTAGGCTTGGCTAGACAATAAAAGGGAAAAGGAAGGAAGCCTTATAAAGGCTCTGCAGGCTGCTTGCCTCCCAGGCTCCCTGGGGTACCGATGCTGGTGCTTCCCAGGGACTGGGGGCTCTGGTGCTGGGAGCACCTGTGCAATGCCAGGGCTCTGCAATGCCACCCATCTCAGGTCACAGCAATCACACTCCTCGCTGAGCAAGGATCAGGTGATTGCAATCTCCGGTTGGTGCTGCTGGCTGGAGGGATTTGGAGAAAAGACCATCAAAACCTGTAAAACATGGAGCCAGAGCCTCCGGGTATGACAGAGGAGATGTTTTTTCATTTTACAAATTTGTTTCATAAACTTTGGAGGCTCTTCTGTTAAAGCACTGAGCAAGCCTGCAATAGTTTGTATAAATTTTGTGTGTTTTTCTGACTATAAACATGGTTTCTGGTGAGCCAGCGATATAAGCCATCCATTTCCTTCAGGAGCAGCGCACACCTCTCGTGGGCAGGCTGGCTTACTTCTAGGGCGCCTATGAACTTAAGCGGGAGTTAAAGCAGGCAATGTGTTTAAGAGAAAAAAAACAACAGAGAAGTAAAAATAGTTTAAAACTCCCAGAATCATGTTAGTCTTACTGTAGTAAACGAAGCACCTTTGAGTGACTGAAGCCAAAACCCCAGATACCTCCTTCGAAGGCGGTTTGTCCGTAGGGTGAGTTGAACCACAGTTTTTCCCCTTCCCAAGCCAGTGCCTGGATGGTTGCTGGGCTGGCCTGATCCTCGCAGGGGAAGGAGAAGGAAAGATTAAAGCCTGTGATGCTGCCCATACTAATTATGAGACATCTGACAGCTGTTTCTCGATTCCTCGGCAGTTTCCCAGCCGTCCACCCTCGCCAGGCTGGTGTGAGCCTGCGAACCCAGATGCTCACAGCATTTGCTGATGACACGTCGAAGGACATATTTTCCCCGAGTTTATTCACTGCGTTGACTTCGGAACGGAAAGTCTTGTCGAGTTTTTAAAAAATAGCAATTTTGTATGCATTTGACTATTTCTGCCCTGTATGAGCCAATATAAACTCTATCTCATTTATCAATTAGCATTTATAAAGTCCTTATCACCATGGAATCAAAACACTGTAAATGGATTAAAAAATAAGCAGGCTGCCTGGGGGAGTCAGTAACTTCATCTACTCTGAGTTTTGTGAAACAGTGTGATCTCATCGGGGTGACAGGGACATGCAAAATTTTTAGACACTTCACAAAATTTGAGAAAGGAGTCATTGAAAATAATTAGAGTAATTATTCCAGAATTAAGCGGCTCTTTATTCTGGACCTGAATGTTCATGCAGGGAGCTATTCTGGAAGAGCTATTCTGGAAGACTTAATTCTCCGGTAGCTCCGCTTACTAGCTTACACTAAATAATTTTAACAGCCTCACCTACATATCAGTTCACCATTGTGGAGCCATTCATATCAATGCAAAGTGCCTGTAAAGCAATACCAACGCAGGATGCTGATGTTTCCAGCCACTTTGAAGTGGAGTAACTGATTGCAGCAAAATGAAGGTAATGGTCCTGCTGTCATCAGGAGGAGCGGAGATGTCCCCAGGTGCTTAGTAACTTCGCGTTAAGGCAAGCCATTTGCTCCAAAGCTGACCAACCATGAGCTGCATCGCCATTTCAACAGTGGGAAGTAGAAATGGGCATCAGGAAGCTTTGCTGCCAGGATTAGCTAATGAAACCGGTAAGGTCTGTCTTAACCCAAGGTGTGAGTACGCCAAGACCATTTTAGGGTTGCAGCTCAAGAAGCAATGTTTGGAAACCAGGATGCTGTTTTCCCATCTTCTCCCCTGTCGCCTCTCCTGCTAGGGATCTCCTGGCGTGTCCCACTTCAGCAGGAAAAGTGGGACTGCCACACCATGGTCGCATGTGACAGTCACTGGTTGGTCCTTGGCAAGGGGTGCACAGGCAGCAAGCAGTCGCAGGGCTCCTGGAGCTGAGGGAGATGTCATGGGCTGAGCAACAAGCAGTCGTCCTCACTAATGGAAGAGTGTATTTTTGGGAGCAGTCCAGGTGCTAATCACCTGCAGCATCTGGGCTGTGGCCAACAGTATTATCAGGCATTAGATTAATGATCTAGCAGTCAGAGTAAACAATACATGGACAGGACTGTGCTGGATGCTTGTCCCCTCCCTCACGCAAGAGTAGTAATTCAGATTTTTTTTTTCTATTGCTCAGGGTCAAGCAGAGACCAAGAATTGTACAGCTGAACTCTGCCCTGGACAAGTGACCCTCCACAATGGGACACTCCTTTTCTGTGCTAATGAAGTGCCACACAATGTCACCTTAAACTGTCAACAGAAGAAAAAGCACAATGAGAATATATACGGGACATATTATTATTCTAGGGATGTGTTAAAATAAGAATATTCATGAGAAATCATTTGTTTATCCAAGTAGCCTTGAGCATTCATCAGTGAAGGAATGGACTCGTAGTAGCCACGAGTCAATGTTTGTCCAATATTAGCAGAGCAGAAGCGGTCATTTTGGGCATCAAAATAGTCATCATGCTTTGATTTCAGAGAAATCTGCGTGGTTCCCTGATGTGGTGTAAAAAAACCCATCTTTGTAAATACTGAATGTCACATCAAGGACAGAGGGCCCAGGAGCTAAGAGGCTATTCTCATGTTTACACACTGAATATTTTCATGCTAAATTGGCTTTGGGATGCAGGTGCCAGATGAAAATCACCATGGCCATGTGATGCTAATTGCTTACGCAGAGTAGAAACACACTGCTGGTTTAAATTTGCTTTAAAGACGTGGATGGGTTAACTGCATGCTGGGCCAAGCACTGTGTCCACGCCAGAGTGCTCTTTAATCTCCCAGTTATCTCATAAGCTTCTCCACTAGCCTGTTCTTGCCCGCTGGGTACACCATGCTTGATGTCTCCATCCTCCCCTAGACGTAGGCTGGGCACCCTGTGCTTGGGCTTTCTCCTCGGATGCTCACAGGGTCTCGGGTTTTTTCCTCTTTACAGTGGGCTTGCATCAGATCTCTGAGCACGATGACTTTGTCTTGGATGCTCACCCTGGGATTAACATTTTCTGCCTTGCATCACGCCATCTCCAGACCCCATTGTTCGTCATCCGAAGCAACAGCAAGGCACCAGCAGCAGAGCCAGGCTTCTTCGGAGCAGTTTTTCTTGCCTGAAAAGCATCAGCAGCTATGAGCAAATCCACACAGCTGAGGAGATGGGCACACATCACCACCGAGAGAGCTATTCTGCAATGGCAAAGTGGCAGGGGCAGGGAGAAGAGCACGACAGTGATGAGCAGGTCTTAGGCAAACAGCTGTAAAGGGGTCATACCACAGCTGCTGTGCATCCGAGCCAGGTGGCAAGAGCACAGAAGGGCACCAGGAAACAGCTGAGTGCTGCAAAATCCAGTACTCCTGTCAGGAAGCCTCTCCAGCTGCCAGCATTGCTGCCTCTGCCCCACATCCACACCACATCCCCCCCGCACCCACCACCCCTTCTTCCAGGCACCTGGTCCACCCCAGTCAGGCTGCTGACCATCCCCCTGCATCCAGCACTCCCTCCATCCTCAGCTGATGGGATCACCGGGATCCCAGGACCTTGCACAGCAGCACAGCACTTCACCCAGCTGCCCCCCTCCTTCTCCTGCAGCCTCAGGCTTGCAGTTCACGTTTTCTGGGTTTGCACTTCATGCCCAAGCAGGATTTTGCTCTCAGGAAACCTTTGCATTAGAAAGCATCGCCAGAGAAGGGGCTGCAGGTCAACCTTCTGAGGAGGAAATGCACAAAATACCTTTATTGCATCTCCCTCCTAATGCACGACAACAATATGTATCTAGGTGAAAGATGAAGCAAAACAGTGCTAGAGCTTCCCTAATACTTCCTTTTTTTTTTTTTTTTTTTTTTTTTTTTTTTTTTTTTTTTTTTTTTTTTGAGTGCATGATCTTTGCTTAAACCTCAGGTCACTCAGCTCCTCTTTGAGGTACCTTACAATCCTTCCGCTTCTCCTGTCCACAGAGAGGAGAGGGTAAGGCAAGAAAACAGGGTCCTGCTGCAAAGCACCTCCACCCACAGTGGGAAACAGCCCTCTCCACGTCCCCCTGCCATGTGGCAGCTGCTGCTGCAGTAATACTTGGGTGCACAGCATTGCACCCAAGGGTGCTCAATGGGTGCAAATGTTTTCAGGAACCAGAGCAGCAGAGCAGTTAGGCAGGGTTGCCTGGTGGGGAACGCAGATGGAGCCATGGGCTGCATCGAACCATGCTGCTGCAACACCAGCCAGCGCTGAAGGCAGAGACATGAAGACACAGCATGAAGCACATGCAGAGTGACAAAGAGTCAGGGAAGGGCAGGGAATGGGGTGCACGCCCCTGCTCCCTGCTGGGGAGGGTCTGCATGCAGAGCCTCTGATACCTGCTGGGCATCAAGGAGGCAATTTTGAAGCGAATCATCATAATTTACCAATTAGCACAAATGGGCTGTTGTGCCAGGCTACAAAGCAGCAAAGAAAGGAGTTGCCTGAGTCCAAAATCTGGGGGAGCTCCTGCCTGGTGCTCAGCTGGGCACCTGCTGCACAATGCAAAAGGCAACAGCAGCACATCCTTCCCCTTAGCACAGACAAAAAGCAGCAGATCCACACATTTGTGAAGTTTTACCATGATAACTGGCCTAAGAGACAGCATTGCTGCAGTGATGGCATGGCAATCTGTATCTGGCAACAAATGCTGGGAAAAGAAAAAACCCCGGCAACATACTGCTGCTTTCTGCACTTCCACTGTGACCCTATAACCACAGCTTACGTTGACACAAATCCTTTGCAAAAGGTGACCCAGCAATAGCCACCTGGCTGAGGCAGCTCTGTGCGGCAAAGTACAGCTCTGGCAGATTGATGGAGAAACTATTAGAGGCACAAAGATCTGCTCAGTCACACCGGGAGCTATAGGTAGTGTTTTTTTCTCCCCTCTCACGTTCCTGATGGTTTTCATGCTGTTTCTGAGCTCTCGAGTCCATGTTCCAGCCAGCTCTCATTTTCTTCCTCTCTGTCCTGTCAATGGAAAGCAAGTGCTGTCAGCTGAGGTGTGTGCGTGGCTGGCGTATGGAAAGAGCCTCCCTGATTCAGGCTGGGCATGCTGGTTCTTGCTTTCCAGGCTGGCTGCACGCTGCATCTCCCAGCCCCGTGAGCTAGCCTCTCTTTCCTCAGCAGTCTTCTCTCTCTCAGACTGGGCTGGAGGCTTCAATTCTGTCTTATCTGCCACAATTATTTTGGCAGACCTGATTCATCTCCACTGCCTGGCAGTTCTGGTTCCTCAGGGAGCAGCATCAGGGATACCCGGTGACAAACAGCCTCCTTAAGGCAAAGTATGATTTTGAACAAAAAAACAGAGTAGCACTTGGAGGGGGAAAAAAAAAATCATTGAAAAAAACCAACCACCCTTCCACCCCCCCAAAACCTAAACCCCACCACTCTGCACATGTGCTGCTCTCCTTCCTAAGCCGCTGCTGGAGCTGGTGCTTCTAAGGCTCCACGTCTACATGGGGAGGGTCCCTCCAGCAGCAAAGGTGGGCTGTGATGGGCACAGGACCGGGGAAGAAGCCTACTCTGCAAGTAGGGGAGATGCACCCAGCACCAATAAACACCCTCACCAGCCCCAGGAGAAACACCGAGAGGGTGGCACGAACTGATATGGAAATGAAAGTCAGCATCGTGAAGTACGAAGCCACAAACCAGCCTCCCTTCTGACAATGCCTCCCTGGCAATGACCAGGGGCAATCACATGCATTCAGCATCAACGGGTTTGGAGGCTGACTCCATGCCTTTCCCACCCTGATGGAAAGGAAGGCCTTCTTCTGATGAGTTGGTCAGGCTGCTACTTTGCTATGTATGGAGAAAAGTGTGCATGAATCCACCAGGCTTCTCCTCAGCAGCAAGCCTGAGGGCCAAACACACACCGAAATCAATGGAAACTGCATTTACTTTGCAAACCCTAGATTGGGCCCTGGGGCTTACACCATTTAATGCTTGAGAAACTCTACCCTTTGCAGGGTCAGTAGTTTCCTTGCTAGAGTTTCGCTCTGTGGTTCCTCTGAGTCTCTGTTCTACCTCCTGCTTCTCCATCCCAGATTTAGTGTTAGAGAAGCTCTCTGGACCCAGCCGAAAGACAATAATTGAATAACATGCAACATTACACTCAGGTTTCATTCATTTTCACACTTATAGGATCTGTAAAATCTAAAATGAGGTATCATCTTCAAACTGTCATCCTGCCCAGCAACAACAAATTTAAACAAAAAAGTAAAATATTTCAAATCAAAACCTGTGAATTACGTCAAACAGTCTTATTCAGAATTTTATTCACATTTCAGGGTACAGCTCCCACAGTAAATCAATAAGATATAAGCTTGCAATATTTTCAATAGGTTGATATGGCAGCATTTTTCATTTCAATTAGGAAGAACAGTGCAATTAGATTCCTCAGCCTCGGCTGGAAAGGAAACACATTATTTCCTCAGGGCGAAGATCTTACCAGTATTCATGAGCATTCACATCTTTGGGATCTTCTGCCAGGTTAGCCCTTAAGCAAACTGGTTGCCAGTGGAAGTTGCTGGCACCAGGGAAAGGATTTATTAATGTATTCTCCAAATAATCCGCTCTGCCCCAAAAGGGAGAGGGAAATCAGACCTGTCTCAGCAGCGTTATTCTTCCTTTCCCAGCTTGCTGAGTTTCCTCCTTACAGGTCTGGTCCAGGCCTGAGGAAGGTGGAGGAGCTGCTCTGAGAGGGCATACTGGTGTACCTCCTCTCTGCATTAAGTACCAGATTCCTCTYCAAAAGTCTGGGTGAGCACGCCTGCTCTGGGGCCAGGACAATTTTTGGCATCCAGGTATCACAGGCCGACCAGCGGTGCAGTACCTTCAAGGGCAAAAATCAAGGTCAAGAAAATGTTGAGGGTTTTTTCTTTCAAAAATTGTTTTCCTCAACCCTTGCCTGAGGACCTATCCTGAACCCCACTTTGGTTCTCATGTCCTTCTCCCACCCACAGTGGCACATGCGGCTGAATCCCAGCTCTGCACCTGATCTGGATTTGGAGAGCAGCAGGGACATTGACTGGCCTGTCCCCATTTTCTCCCCAGTTATGTAGCGTATATGAAGTCCCCTGGGCAAGCACGCTGTCAGAAACACATTATGGGATAGTAGGAGCATGGGGAGGAATCAGACACAGGTTTCTGTAAAGCAGGACAGCCATGGACATAAAATGAGGAGCAGGTCAGAGCTTCTTTCCCAAGCAAGGGGAGCGCCGGTAGGGAGTGCAGCAAGGGAAGCAGACATCCAGAGCTACAGATAAGAAAGCCTCCCAACTCATTTATTGTTTTTCTCTAAAATGTCATAGTCTATCTTTACTTGTAGTGCAACTGCATCGTAGGACGCTTCCAAGCTGGATCCTTTGAACTTTGCTAATCTCAAGCAGCATTTGCTTGAGAAAATTCGGACTTCTCTCAGGTCTTAGCTCAGCCAGTTTGGTAATGGTTTTGGCCATAAACAGTGTAGTGAGAAGCTTACGGAACTTGCAAGTCATGGAGAAAAATCGTGATTATCAAAAAATCCCTTCTCTAGTTCAAGAAGTTTAGCGCCTGGCAGCTGGAGTTCATAAATTTAACATGAAATAAAGCAAAACTTTAGATTTAAGAAGCTGGGCTAAGCTAGTCTCAAGGCTTATGTTATAAAAGTTGGCAGAGAAGAAGCTGCATGTGCAAGTCCTGGCCTTGCACAGAGGTGCTGGGAGAGCAGGAAAAAAAAAATCAGGAAGTTTTGTATAATGTAGCAACCAGGGAATTCCTTATTAAAAACAAAACAAGCACAAAAATCCAACCTCTACCTAGCTGTGGGCTCTGAGGCCGTCCCATCCATGTTTGCTTGTCCAGGGAAGTCACCCGGCCCCAGGTGCTGCAGGGGAGCCTGGCATCACGGAGCATGGGAGGCTCAGCCAGGGCATCCAGTGAAATGTCCAGCCCTGCAGAGGAGCCGGCAACCTGGGTGCCAAGGCAAGGCAGAGCAGACATCTGCCCCACATCAGCACGAGGACCACAGCATCAGTTATCCTGAGGACAGGTGATTCAGGAGCTGGGGGACAAATTTCACCCAAATCAAGACAAGCCACAGCAAGCGGCACTTAAAAAGACAGTGGGGAAAAAGCCAGGAGGTGTGGAAGAGCAAGATGAAGTCACAGGACCTCAGCATCATCACCTAAAGGACAGGACAGAAGGTGACAATAGTTATACGGAAAAGGCAAATATTTAGACTAAACCTTCCTCTTCAAACAGAATGCAGAGAAGAGAGACAGAGCTTCTGCACAAACACTGTAAATCTAAGAAATAAGACATGATAACCAGAAATATCAAGGGGAAAGCAATGCGTGCAGGGAGTTGAACTTTCCACCTACCAACGGTCTGTAGGTGGACCATCACCGCTGAGGAACATTACTGTTTTGGGGTTGTGATAGCAAGCTCTTTGAAAATATCAGTTCAGTGCACAGTCAAGAAAAAACCCAACTGAAATGCTAAGAAGTACCAGGTGAGGAACTGAGAAGAAGAAACAGCAGCATTACACCGCTGTGCAAGCTGTGCCTCTGCAGCACTGATGCCCTCAGCCCCATGCTGGGGGACTTGCAGAGTCCCCCACAAACAAGGGAGAACTGCCCAACCAGACTGTCACCCTAGGAGAGAGGGAAAGGGGACCGCAATGAGCAGGGAGGAGGGACAAGCCACACATCTCATACCTGGAGACATTTCACATGACTTTAGTTCTGCAGCATCCGATGTGCCCTTCTGTCCCACACCAGGCATGTGTCTGCTTGGGGGAAGCACAACACACACAGCATCTCAACCAACGTGGTATGGCTTGGCATTAGAAGAGGCAACCAGCTGACATTCTGGGTTTCCCATTTCAGGGCTGCTTTGAGACAGAGATGATTCAGCCAGACCTCGGCTGAGACTTTGGCTCATTTACGGCAATTACCTAAACAGGAGTGCTCAGACCCAGAAGTGAAGCTGGCAGAATTAACACCTGGGCTTGTTTCAGAGTAGAGAATAATGCAAGGTGTAGGGTCACAAGGCTATGGTCTTGAACTTGCCAATCTCAGAATGTCCTAAAAAAAAAATATATATTTTCACATGACCAGAGCTCCTGGATTCGAGTTGCTGGATCCTTGCACAACAGTTTTGGGTCTGCTAAACCTGCTGAATAACATCTCGGGCATTGGGACAGGGAGAGCTACCGGGTCAAAATGGACCATGGAAAAACATGAGTCTGCTCCTCCCATTTGAGCTATGCTAACTAGCAGGCAGACAGCAATGACCTCACTCTATTTTCCACATTTATCTACAAAGATACACATGCAAATAGATTAGGAAGTCAAAAGTGTGCCATTTTACGGTCAAATTTGATTCAATCAGGCAAACCAACAAACTAAAACTAGTTCTTGGGCAAAATATGTCAGCCATAATTTCTGCCTCAGATGGCAACCATCGGGAACAAAAATCTGGTTTGCAAACGGCCTCTCCAAGCAGAGTTGGTCGAAATGCAGTATCCATTTTCCTGTGCCTAAGTAATGCTCTGGCATGCTTTACAGGAGCGGCTCAGCAGCGCAGCTAAAGCTTTCTCAAAACATCAAAGAAACAGAACAGTAAAACCCATCAAAATTTTACTAATCAAAACTACATGTAATTGTCAAGCAAAGGCAGATAACAGAACTCAGGCAATCTCTGTGAACCCACAGCTTCACTCAGACTTAGCAATTAAGCATCAGCTGCTGCCGCCAGAGTAGCTGTGAAACTGTGGGGTAAAAGTCACAGCTCGCCAGCACCAATTAGCTGCTAATGAACATCAGCAATCCCCCTGGTGAAGGGAGCTTGAGACAAAACTAAGACCAAAATACCACCCACGCTTTATGCCACCATAAACTGGCACCTCCGCTGCAAGAGGATGCTCCGTGCCCCTGCCCTGCTGCATCCGTGTGGCTGGGGAGCGACCAGGGCAAGGGAACCCATCAGATTAAACCCAGCTGGAGGAGAAAAGGTTGGTTTTGAAGTGTTGCTTTTCCCAGGTCAGTCAGCTGCACGAGGGAGGGAGCCAGACTATAATAATTTAAGCAGTACTGCCATTACATGCGAAATCACAGCCTTAAAGGAAGTCAGTCAATTTAAACCCATTCCTGAAGGGGAATAATTAAACACACCAAAGATGTGGGATAATTTTAAGCAGTCAGCAAGGATTTAAGACAACATATCATTCCTATTCAGAATAAATAAAAAAAAAAATAAAAGATAAAATGTAGGCAGGCAAAGCAGACTGTTCATTGCTGACTGAAGGGAGCTACAAGAGAAGCCTCAGTCGATCAAAACAGGCTCACCTCTCCAGACTGAAAAGAGGTTGAAGTTTTGAAGAAAAGCCTGTGATTGCGTGGTCTAGCTCAACAATAGTGGCATATAACCTAAAAGATGATGAAAAAGTCTCAGGAACAGGAAAATCTAAGCATAACTCCAGAAACAGGTGGAATGACCCTTAGGGAAAGGAAAGGGGCAGAAAGCCAAAAGGCTTCCAAGGGAATTGCTGCACGGGTGATGCAGGTGTGTCTGGTGGCAGGTCTTGTAGACACAGGAAAACCTGAGACCTGTGTCGGACCATCTCCTGCAGGAACAGTCTGCAGATGCAGCAAGAAGCACTCTGCAGAAAAACCGCTAATGGGGAAGCAATGTTAAGAAGTTTTCCAAGTCTAAGAAAACACTTGAGACTACTGGTTTCAGCAGACTACAAAGGGAACTTCAAATCCATCCTGGGCTCCCAGATGTGAAAAGCCATGAGGATGCAAAGCACCAAACATCCTCACTTATAAGTTTATCAGGATCATGTGGAAAAGAAGTCTCTGAGTACACAGTGGAGCCACTATTACCATTTGCCACGCATCTCTGAAGTACCCCATCCTCCAATATTTTCATTAGCCACTTTCAGAGAACTAGCAGCTTGACTTTATCATTAACCTGAGGAAAGCTCACATATGTGGAACAGCGACATGTTTGCAGGGAGAGGTGATGAGCCAGTATTCCCTAGTGAAAATGAGAGTAAAATAGTCAGCACCTTTCAGTGTTTCAAATGATACCTGCGTGCAATATGGATTATAGAAAGGTGCCTCTGTGAGCATTATTCAGTGGCAGTAGTTCAATCTTAGTACTACTGTGAAGGATAGATCCAAGACTCCCAAGATAACTAAAAACTTACCTTAGCACAAAGCACTGTAATCACTATGATGTTAAAGAAGAAATCACAGAAAACAAGAAAATCTGTACATTTATGAAATCAAAGCTCTGTGTAAGATTCTTTAAGGTAATTAATGTGTTGGCATCTCAGTCACATCTGACACAGGAGATAATATACTGGACTCTGAGAAAACTGAAACGGTTGCATGGAGTGACCAGAAAGGCAGCTCAACATGCACTGAGCATTATGCCCCGAACAGGTGTTGACCCAGATAGAAATGAGGAAATGGCTGGAAATATCAAAGGTTTTGTGTTTAGGGAACTTTTGTTCTTTCTGAATCTCTCAAAGCACTACAGAACTGTTAAAATTGGTGAATAAGTGAGAATTTTTGGAAAAAGCATGAAGGGAAGAAATTATGCCAATCTTCAGATCACTGCAGAAGATAGAAACAAAGATCTTGCAGGAGGATGGGAGGAAGCAGCATGAACTCTTAAGAAATTCAATGACTTTTCCTGCAAAGGGGTAAAAGCAATCTATTAGATCACACACACAAAAATAAACACATCAGACATTTCTTGTTGGTGGGGGATGAACATCTAGCAAAAGCTAAAGAAARTATCTCCAGGCATCACCCATTTCAGAATGCCTTTAGAAAGAACATGAAGATGAAATGGTAAAAAAAAGAAGCATTTTTACAGGCAGTCTAAGGACACAGTCCAAGACCCATCAGCATTTACAGATTCTCCAAGAGCTTTGAAGTTTTCTGTCATCTTGCAACATCTTGACCTCACTGATCTCAAGCTCACGTTCAAAGGTAGTCAAATCAAAGGCAATAACAACACTCAATGACACTGCGACATGACTAGTAGCAATTATTTGAATCACAGGGTTCAGTGATCAGGTCTGCCCAAAGCTCAGTTCAGCTTAGCCCGTGAAGCCACGAGGAATGGACTTACTCAGGAGAGGGCTAAAGAAATCCCTTCACGCCTACCACACCTCCCAGTGCGCAGCATGAGTTTTTCATGTGAAAGGGAATAGATGCATGGCTGCACAGGGCCCTTCATCTGCTGAGCAATTGCATCCAAGCCCTGCTGCTGCTTTGATGCTTCCCTAACAGAAGCTTCATTCATTTGCAGCAGTCCACGCATTGCAAACAGCTTGGCAAGGTCACCGTTTGACAATATAGTAAACCTAGCGTTAGGGCTCCTATTACCAGCTGAAAAACACTGCAGCTTTATGATGCAGACAACTGATCTGACATGAACTCACTCTACCAGTCCAAATTCATTCAAGAGTTTTTGATGGCTTGACAAAAAAATACTGACAGGTTACAGGCTGGTCAGGTCTCCTCTGACTGTGGCACTCCATGCTGGACACAGATGCCATAAAGCCAGCATAAAATCCTGAAGCTGGTATAAGGCCTGTGCTATGTCTGCTGGCTCCATCAGCGGATCCAGCTGAAATTTGCACACTGAGGTGTTCCAGCAACGCAGAGATTTGGTCTGACTGAGGACAGAAAGTGGTCAGACGCTAYTGAAAAGAGAGTTGCTTTAAGTTCAATGCTAATACAAGGCATAACCTCTGGACAAGACCGGCATGCCTGGCGAACACGTTGCAGCACATGAGTACTATAGGGCTCACCAATGCCTTTGGGAACTGTCCCTTCCCTTACAAGGGCCATATCTGGCAGTCTAGAGTGCTTTATTTCTGCAAGCACTGGGGCTCAAAAATTAGAAGTATTGTTGGCAGCGTCCATGGTTGCTATTACCATGGACTCCAGTCCAATTTTTGTTACTGTCTCCCGCTCCAGAGCAATCCAAATGCTTGTGGAAGGGGGTTAATTTCTTAATTTAAGAATCATTAGTGAGAGAAATTGCACTGCGCAGCTGTCTCAGGTCTTTACTAAAATGTCTCTACCAGCTGAGGATTTGTGATTCAAGTTGACCAGCTTTGTTCTCATATGTTTGACACCAATAACAATAGTCATTTTGGGTCAATTAAATGTTTTCTTCTTTGTTTATCACCATAAGTCTTTATAATATATCTGACAGCCTTAGTCCATCTGAATAGGAGGACACAGCATCCATAATGTATGTGAACTTGCAAAGCACGAACAAGTGGTTAAATACCAAAAGGCCTCACTTTCCCATCTGAATTCTTCATCTCCCCAGTTATTTGCTCACCCATCTAAGGGCCTCGCAGCAGCATTAGGTGCAAGGTTTGTCTTCGTATAATGATTTCAAATACAGTTTTTAATTGCTTCTCTGTGCCCCTGAGAAGTCAGCTCTGTCAGCACAAAATTATTAGGTGTGATTACACAGCAAAAGCAAATACTGTTTCTGCATGTGCTAGCGTGCCCATCCTCGCTCCACCATACTGGCATAGGCAATAGGAGCAGCAAAGATGCAGAAGCGCGGACTTTAGTTTCTGCTAGAAAGCAGCACTCGTAAGTGCAGTTCCTCAGGAACTTTTACTCTGCTTGTTAGCAGGAGCTAATACCCATGTTAATGCTATTGTTACTGTGCCCTAGAGCCAGCATGGTTACAGCAGCAGACACTGCAATCACTCCTTCATTTGGTTGTGTAGGCATGTCTGCTGTTTCAGTTAATAACCTCAGACTTGGCCTTAATTCAACATAGCCAGGTTGATCAAGCTTTTGACGCTGTCTCCCTCAGCATTCTCATTTGGAAGCTGAGGAGGTACAGGCTGGATGAAAGGACTATTAGATGGCTTGAAAATTGGCTGGGCCGCTAGGCTCAAAGCGTGGTAATCAATGGCTCAACATCTGGTTGGCAGCCAGTAATAAGCAGAGTGCCTCAGGGGTCAATACCGGGGCTGATATTGTTCAATATCTTCATCAGCAACCTGGGTGATGAGACAGAGCGCACCCTCAGCAAATTTGTGGACAGTACTAAATTAGAGAGGATGATTGACACAGCAAATAGTAGAGCTCCAATCCAGAGGGACTTTGAGAAACTTGAGGATGGGGCCAACAGAAACTCCACGGAGTTCAACAAGAAGTGCAAAATTATGCATGTGGGTCGTCATCGCGCCTGGCATCAGTCCAGGCTGGGAACTGACAGGCTGCCAGGGCAAACAAGCCTCCAGCACGCTCCCATCCTGAATAACGCAAACCTCATCCTGGGCTGCACTATGATGGACAAGGCCAGTAGACTGCAAGAAGTTACCATCCCCTCTGCTCAGTGCTGGGGGGGCCATACCTCAGTGCCACGTCCAGTTTTGGACCCCCGAGTTCAAGAGTGACACAGGAAAAGCAGAGATGAGCCAGCAGAGGCTATCAAGATGATTGGGGTCTGTGGCTTATGGGCTATGAGGAAAGGCTGGGGGAGACAGGCCGGTCTAGTCTGGCCAAGAGTAGGCTCAATTAGTGATCTAATTGTAGCCTTCGCCTACCTGAAGGACAGGCAGGAAGATGGAGACACTCTTCTCAGTGGTGTCAGATGATATTACAACGGCCACACATAGCAGCATTGGAGGCTCAGGCTGGACCTTAGATGAGCCCAGTCCCCGGGAAGGTGGTGGGCTCCAGAACAGGCTCCTCAGAGGGGCAGTGGGAACTCCCTCCAGATGTTTCCAAGACTTGGCTCGACAACACCATGACCTGATCTGGCATGAGCAGTAGTCCTGCTCCAAGCAGTTGGTTTGACCAGAGACTTCCAGAGATTCCTTCTCACAAACACTGCCACATCTATTCAGTTAAAGTCTAAATTTGAGTTTTTTCAAAAAGGTGGCATATATTCAGAAGCGTTGAGAAGATAATTTTGATGTTCCGATTCACTGTCTCTCAAACCTGAGCCCTACAAACCCCTACTTTATCACAAGAGCTGCTGGTTGCAGGAGAGTGGTAGATGTTTTAGAAAGATGCATTAATCTCAAATTAGAGGCAAATAAGAGAGATACCATGCTTCCCAAGCTAAGTTACTCCACTGATTTACTGTGCTAGAAATGTGAATTTTACTTCTAGACTTTTGTTAGCTCCTCATCCAGCCACAGAAATATGGCATCGTTTCATTCTGTGAATAAAGTTTTCTTCCAGTATTAGCCCGGGGAGATAATCAGAACACCTATCAGCTTCCTAATCTCATTATAAAACTTTCTTCAAGTATCAACAATTTCTTTTGTCACAAATCATATGCCCATAGATACTCCGGGTTTTACCACCTGCTCGCATTTTGAAGTAATTTAACTAAGGAAAAACAAGCCTTAGAACTCAGGGGAGATTAAACTCAAGTTATTGCTTACAAAACCTTACTCTACTATTTCCCTGGACTTCCACAGAACCCAAGAATTTCTTGGCTGAAATGCAATACCCCTTCCTAATGGTTACAACACTGGCTACGTGGCCATCAGGTCCCCACTCTTCCCTCTTATGCCTTCAACTTCCCATGCTGTGTCTTAGTTCTCATGGCTAAGAGCCACTCGTTACACTGGGATCAGAAAAAGGTGGATGGTCTCCACCATATGGGCATCAAAAATAAAATGTAATTAGAAAAAAGGAATGCCTTCAACACCCTCCTCGAGGGATTTCATGGCAAGAGCAGAATGACCCACCCCATAGCTTTGCAAGAGGTGAGCGGGTGTGCTGCTGCAGGTGCCCAAGGGATTGCCTATGCCAAGCCTGAACGCTTTCTGAAATCCCACCTTGCAGCTACTCTTTGCAGTGATGTTTTGACCTCTGGGAATATATACTGCAAATTAGTGTTTTAACTCTGCATCTTTCTACAAATTAATTCTGTTGAGACAGTAGATGATATTCCAGCAATAACCCACCTCTCCCACTCTTTCTTCCACAAGAAATCACTGACAGGATCTCCTGATGTGCTTTTAAATAGGAGAGATCAAATTATATGTTTGCAAGTAATCATTTAAAAATAATAATATCTTAGAAAAATCTACAGCATTGTTACAGAACAATGGATTTAATTATCGAGAAATGAGCTATTTGCAAGCAATTTCACTCATTGCCTGTGCTGATCCTGGGCCTCGCAAACTCTGAAGGATAAGAAAATTGGAAGAAGCTCTTTGAGGGTAATTTGAGTCCCTGCATGTGAAACAGTGAACAGAAGAGGTTATTTCTTGAGAACAATGCACAATTAGGAAATGCTATCACCAAGGTTCAAGGCCTAGCCCCACTTACAGCCACATAGACTGAAGAGCTGGGCTAATAATCTCAGGAGGACAGAGCTCAGTCTCCCGGTTTCAGAGCTAGGCTGCATTACAGGGAAAATTCACRCCCCTTTGTTGCACGACAGAAAATTAGGTGGTATGTGCACACGAGCACAGGTCAGTCCAAGGTGCTGATATGTTTTAAATGTTCATCCTTAGAAGAGGATCTAAGCAAGCCCTTTTTCTCCCTCATGCTCAAAAAATGGGGTGCAAATCATGACCACCTCCTGAGAAGGTGAGAGACAACTGAAAAACAACAGAAGATTACCACTGCAGCAGCTCATGCTTTGTACTGTTACTTCTGCTGCCCCTCTCCCATGTACATTTATGCTTCATTTCATTCCTAAAGCTTAATCATACCTCCAAAATAAACTGCAGTCAGGCCTCTTCGCACCAGGAAACTCAGGTCTGTCCAAGTTCTTCCCTCCCTGCTCCTCCTGCAGTGTTTGGCATACAGTCTTCGCAAGCGCATGCTCCCAGCTTTGCATGAGAAGTTTTCCAAATCAAGGTCCACTGTTTCCTGCTTTCAGAAGTCCTCCCCTGAAAGCCATTGCAGCCTCCCTATCAAAAGCAGTAACATAAGGATGGGAGGAAACCTTCCTATCTGTTGCCTCCTTTATTTTCTGCCCAGTACCACGTTTGCCTTTTTTATTAGCTGCACCATATTTTGAATTCATCATGCCAATGCTTGGGAGAGTCACATCAGGCTCTGGGCTTGATGCAATGCAGCTCGTTTTGTCAGCTCTGGACTGYTCCAGAGCTGTCTTCAGGTCATCTCCACCACAGCAGGATACTGGACCACATCAAATCCAGTTTCAGCTTTGCTGCCTTAGCACAGTCTGCTTGACGCCGGGTTGGGATTCACTTGCCTGCATACAATGGCTTTGGATTCCTGGCTCCTTCCTGCTCCGCCATACCCACAGATGATCAACCTCTGCCCGCACGTGGTTGTATGGGCACCCAAGGAAAGAGGGCACGCGTGCGAGGACCCTCTTGCTGCAGTGCACCATGCTCAGGCATCATCTTATCTTTCAAAAGTACAGTCAGTGCTCTGATCATAACCCCCACTTAAGTGTCCTCTAGCTAGCCTTTCTGCCATAAATTGGGATAGTAATGTGCTGTAATCACATAATTCCTGTCAGTAAAAGTAAACAAGAATGGCTGAGTGATTTCCAAACAACACACTAATGGCCAAAGTAGAAAAATCTCCTGCTTCACTTCTCTTTGAATCTTTCTTGAACCCGTCTTTTGCTGTTCATATTTATTGTAGGTTTTTTCCTCATTTTTAGGTTTATTTACCCAGAGCTAATGAATAACACTGCGAACATATGCTATAAACCACCATTAAGATGAAATTTGGAGAAAAGAAAATTACTTTGGTGTGAGAGCTGAGAGGATGTATAAATAGTAAATGCCCAGTACAGATATTTGAAGGCTTCTTAGGAGAGGTCTCTTGAGATTTCTTGGTCAAATAAAATGAGGCATTCTGTAGGAATTATCTCTTTTCAAAGAGTTACTCATTTTTCTAACAGTTTGATGCAGATGCTATTCAGGCAAAAGAGTCTACTATGGACTTTTTCCACATTTAAGTCTTTGTATCTCATTTTTACTGATTACCACAGCTGTTAAAAGCAGCGAGGTAAGCAGTACCAGCAGATGATACCTTGTATACCAGTTTTAGTGTGGTTTTTGACCATCTTTCAATAAACTCTTGAAAGCAAATATACACATGTGAAAGAAACATTTGGGAAGAATTTAGTACAACAGCAGCGCAAAACTTGCTGGAAACTTGGGTTTGCAGAGGAGCCATGAACAACTCATTGTCAGAATGAAAGACATCAAGGAGGCTTTTCCAAAGCACATCTGTCTCACATTATTCAATTTTTCATTAGTGACCTGAATGCTGCCCTGTAGAGGATGCTTATTAAACTGGCTGGTAAAAAGGCCAGAAGGAGCTGCATACATATTGGAGGACAGGATTAGAGCCCAGAATAAGTCTGAAAAGGATTTTTTTTTTTTTTTTATTAAAATGACACTATCCAATGGGGTAAGTGAAAGATTCTCTACTATGCTTGCAGAGTATTAGCTTACACTAGCTCCTAAGCAAATGCTGAATAATGGCAGTACAACCAGGATCTGAAGTCCATTTCAGCAAACATCTGTTGACTTCCAGCAGACCTTGAGAACCTGCTGGCCATAAAGGAAAAAGGACATGCAAGAAACAGACAGGGAAAGCTAATCAGCTTGAGACAGTTCCTAAGTCTGCCAGTGAGACAGTCAGTGAAAATGTTCAAATCCAGGACCAGGCATTTGAAAGAATACAAAAGACCATTGAGACACAGGGACTCAGCATGCCAAGAAACAGTTGGAGCTGCAGAGCCATGCACATTAACTTTGGGTTCAAAGGTGAAGCTGCCATAAACCCTTGGAAAGCACGACAAGGAAGCAGCCAAGCAACTGTAGCACACATCGCAGGGATGAGCACTAGGACGTGAGGATGGAGTGCTTGCCTGGAGAAGTCAATCATCCTGGCAGGTACACAAGCAGCCACAGCTTCTAGAGGACATCTGAAGGCCTCTGGGGCAGAGATCAGTCTTATGTACCTGTAACATTTTGATAAAAGACCTGAAGGGAGTCTCCAGACACAGCTCCTTTGCCTCTCTTCAGTGGTGCAGCATGTTTAAGCACACAAAGGCCTTTCCTGATCAAACCAGAGGCATTTATTGGTTTTAGGTGGTGAGGTCTGAGTTGCTCTCGGAATGATTTTTAGAAAAAGTTATTCCCCACTTCTCCTGGTGGGGATAAGCAGTGAAATCTCTAAGGCTCTGAAAGGACAGGCTGCACTTGCCTGTTGAATTCAGAATGTATTTTGGTATGATCTCAACTATTGATTACTTTCCTCAGTCTAACATCGCTGCTCATGATTCTGGAGTCATATCAGTCACGGAACAACAAGCACCTTTTAAACAGAACTGTATCTTCTGTCATTTTAACTGAAGCACAGAAGCTGGAAGAGGGGAAACTCCCAACAACCAGGATGTGATTCAGGTTCTCGGGATTCCAAATGACAGAGTACAGAAAGTTAAATATGTTTGACAGCTAGAGAGGAGCTAAATGGAGGAATATCTTTCTTGGAATAACTGATGGTTTCCTTAGGTCTAAAGGAGATGCCAAACTAGTTTTGCTTACTGTCAGCCCAGGCCAATGGCCAGTCACTTGAGCAAGAGTGCTTTTTGCCATGCTACTGGTAAAAGAGAAAGATAAAGCAACTCAATCCAGTGAAACCATTCGGCAAGCCCAAATGGACAGCCCCCTCAAAGGGAATCAACAGTTCTGAGGTTTAGCCTGTGTGAAGTCCAGTGGCTGACCTTCAGAAAGTCAGGTGCAGCATCACATAGCAGACAGCTCTTCAGGAAGCTTCACCGCAGCCCCTCCACTTGCTGGAGCTGCTGAGGTAACAGGACTTGAGGTTTTCCCTTCCCAGGTCACTCTGTTCCACCACACAAGCTGTGTATTTGTCTGCTTTGTGAGCTTTCTCCTTCCCCTGCACCCAGCAGACAATATCTGTGTTTCCAACCCACCTCCCACTGCCTGGGGTGCATGCACTTGCCTGGCCTTGGTGACCCAGTGTTTTTAATCCTTCCCTGGGCAGCTCAGCTGATCTTGCTTTTCAGAGAATTTTCTCAGGCTAGCTGTGTCTTTGCTTATTGTAGCTAGAGTCAAGTTCAATGGATAGACCAAGTGACTGTGAAACCTTCTGTGTTTACATAGATGCCAGAGTTTTCAAACAGAAAACCCAATTCCAAACATCTCTGCAGTCTCATTTGCTTTATGTCCAGCTATGATGACTATAGTACCAGCTGTTTGTGTTTCAAACTTTATTTCTGTCAGCATTGTTTCCTTGTCTTTTTCCTCAAGCAATACCATAAAAAGCTCTAGTTTCATTTTCTCCCTTTCATCCTCGCATTAGCTCTCCTTGCTCCCTACTTGAGTAAACTCTTTGTCTAGAAACCTCAGCTGCCTGGGACCAGCATTTTGTTTTCTCTGGTCATAGTTGCTTCTTTGTTTGTTCATTAATGACATTCTGCTCTTTGCTGTGATCCTACATCACTTTCTTCTTTGCTAGCAGGGTCCTAAACTTAATGACTGGGGAGTTTTCTCTGAAGGCTGAACAGCAGACTTATGAAAAGCATCCAGCTTGAGAGATGCTTGTACCTGGAGAGGCATTCAGGAGTGCATAGCTGGCTGTTCAGGCAACACTGAATGGCCAAATGATAAATAATTTTTTTTAACTCCCAGTGATGGCCAACTCAGTTTGCTCTAAGAGCCACTGACCCAGCTTGCACTCCTTATACCACCTCTCAGCTCTGCTTAAAAAAAAAAAATTGTGCTGGTCTTGTGTGTTCAGTGTTTTTAGCCTCTTGGCATCTAGGCTCAAGGGACACCATCAGGTCATGTTAGAGGCAAAGAGCATCTGCAAAGGTAAGAGGATGGGAAGCACCCACAGCAGTTCACTCCAGCCTGCAGCTCTTCAGTTTAGTTTTAGGAGACCTCAGGTGTCCCCTAACCCTATTCAAATACCTCTCCTCTGATCTGTGAGCTCTGTGAACCCAGTCTCCCTCTGCTCACGTCCTTCACCTCTGAAAGTTGGTCTGATCTACCGTAGGATGCTCTCCATTAGGGATATGTAGTCAAGCCATCCCATGGAGACACACCAGCCTCCATGCCAAGTCCTCCTCCACACCCCCCCAGCCACCACTGATTAACGGGCAGCATCCTGTCAGAAGGGCCCTTCCCCAGAGGGCCTTTGCTTTCCATATATAATCCTTCAACAGCAACTGGTACTCCCTCACACCTCTATTTTCTACTGCCTAGATCTAATTGTAGGTAAACCCCGCCCTGGCAGCTTCCCTTGGTTCAGAGGGGTAACTACTACCCTTTCCTGGGCTCAGTCCCAGAGCTGGGAGCATGGGGTGCCATTAGCATGGGCAGAGGACCATGCCACCATCAGTGCCAAGAGCAGCCAAGACACTGCACTGGGCTCCATGACACCTTCCATTTCACCCATCACCAGACTGGTGAAGCAGTTTCCATTGCACATGTGTCCACAGTGGGCTCCTCCTGTGACTACCTCTCAGTTCTAGAATCAACTACATCCCTAAAGTAATCAAAAACACTGTATCAGCATTACTGTGTCTTCCCTGAAGCTACCAAGCAGAGAGGACCTCCACTTTCACCTGCACTCAAACACCACTGGTAAAGGGCATCAGATGTAGATGCTATCCTAGCAGATGTGATCTTATCCTAGCAGATGTGATCTAGCTCTCACGCTTTGAAAGCCAGTCAGATCTCACCAAGCAGTGACCACTGTCAGCTCAGTGCAGCCATGGATGCCACTCATCCCCCAGCTGACAAGCTGGTCTATATAACACACTGCTGGTCTTTAGACAGTGTGGGAAAAATTGTCTCCACCAGTTCTCCCTGCTTTTGAACCTCAAGGCCTCTCTAGGGAGGATTTTTGTGCTGTCATTTTCATCAGCCTCATCCCCAGCCAAATTCCCATTGCTATGCAAGAAACACCTTAAACCTGCTATCCTGAAAGGAAGATAAACATCTACTAGGTCATTATCAAGGCTTGTAAATGGTCCACCTGGAACAACAGCTAGACTTCCCATGCCACTTTAAACACCTTTGGAGACTGTTTTTAAAATCCACACCAGAGCCTAGTTATCATACCAGCCTCTGTTACAGGAAAACTCATTGCAATTCTTCTGTAAGAAGTCCYATGCCTCCGGGTCTTGCCTCACACTTCTTGGCACCTCAGAAAGGCTCTTCCACTCCCTGGAGAGCCCTGTTGTCACCCTCAGTGAAGACAACGTTCTCTCAACCTCAGTGCAGTTTCTCAGTAGTACCTGCAATGGGCTGGGTATCATTCATAGCTGCCTTTGCCTAAGCATGAGCTGTCCTATGCATAACTAGCATTTAGATTGAGGTTTGACTACATCAGAAACTATGTTAAATCCTTTATCACTTAGTAAATAAGTTGAGTTCACTGTGTAATGTTGCTGTGGTCCTATTTCATCTTCCTGCCCTTGCACAAAGCCATCAAACTAATGGTTTACACCCAGCTAGTGGGAGATGCCCTGTTTATTCCTTCATGGCCCTTACACTTTAAACACTTGGGTGCCATGCAGGCTCTGAGAAACTCATTAGCATGGCCTTAGTGAGAAAGACTACTGTGGAAATTGCAACCCAGATTAATATTACAGGGATGTAACAGCAGCAGTTGAAATGCCCTTCGCATCCCATTTTCCAAAGCCAGGTTAGAGATCAGGCCTTTATGCTCCTAAGGTCAATACRGTCTAACACACCAGTGTCCTTCAAGTTCAAATAGATACAAGTTCATCCTTTTTGATACTCCTAGCAGCATTCCTATAAAAAAGTTTCACAGCCTCTAGAAAGGCCAAAAAGCCACCTCACCTATTAATTTGCCATGTACTCTATTCTCCAGACCAGCTTTCCACTGCAAACACTTCTGTACAGCACCATGCCTCCAAGCCCACTGCAAGGCATCTCCTCCCTTCTGCAAAGAACTGCRCATAGTTTCCAATAGTGGCCTTATAGAGGGGACTTTGGATCCTGTCTCTCTATACTATTACCCATCCCCAGCACTCCCTGCTCACACCTCCACSTTACCACTACTGGCCAAATGGCTACTCTATGTTTGCCACATCAGTAAGTCTCTGTCCATGGGGTCCAAGGTCAGCAACACACTCCTGCAGGGGCTGAGCTCRTCCTACTTGTGCTGATCCTTGTCCACTCCAGGTCCAGTACGCACTAGCTTTACCAGTTATAACTGCCAGCCCCAAATCTGATCTCCTACCTTCCCCCATCCCTCCAGCCCCCACATCTAGTCCCTTGAAATAGTCCTCACTTCCATAAGCACCCACCAATCTTTCAACAGTGGCTGTGCCTGTTTTGGTGGCTTTCCATTAGCAGTGCCATCCAAGTGTTGAAGTGAGTCATCCAACTTACTGTGTTCTCAAGGTTCCCTCCCTCTCCCTGCATCAAGAGATGCTCCCTTTCCATCTCCTTACCTTGTTTTGCTACAGCATCCTCCCAGTCCAGCAGGAAAAGTACCTAGATGATCAAATAGCATCTTTCTGGGACCCTACAAGCCCACCAGCTGTACTGCCTTCCTGCACAGCCTAAGCCCTTCAAGCTTCCATAATGGTGGGACAGGGTCCCTTCATCTGGCATGCAGGTAACAAGAAACTCCAGTTTCTCTCCTACCCCTGCAAGCACTCTCCAAAGACTTTCAGCCCCATCCTTTTGCTTGTAGGCCCTTCCTCACCCCCAATTCCTTCCTCCAGGCTACAAGCCTAAGAGAAGCCAGATGAGGAGACCCTGCTAACCCACTACCTCCTCCTACCCAAGGTTTACCCCCTGCTCCTCCCCCAGGCTAAGGGCAAGGGACATACCCTGGCCAACAACCACCTAGAAGCACCCTAGACCATAACAACACACACCCTCCCAAAACACCAGACCTCCATCGTGCCATCAGCTTTTRTAGAGCTCAAACAGCTGCTCATTAGTAGGGCCTGGGCGTTATAAGCCTCCCCTCTCCATCCCCAGCTCTCATCTCTCTCTCTAGCAGGCACCCATTACAGTTTGCAGTGACAAGGTTGCTGTCATCTGCAGGTGGTTTCCTACACTGCCCCAAGCCCACCAGGAGTGGGGAAGCAGCAGTGAAGCTCCCACCTATCTTGCAAAACAAGTGGGAGTTGGTGGCTGTTCTCCTTCTCTTCTCTGAATATGTGCTACTGGAATTTTAAACAGATTATGTAAGTGGCTCTCATTTAATCCATCTGAACTATCCTCTTTTAATCACATATGAGATCAAAGCAGCTGACTCTGAAATGAGTAGGAGCAGCACAGGCTCTCCCCTATGCAAGCTGGCCTGCAGTGGGTGAGGAGGGGACAGGTTGTGGGAACACATGCAAGGGCATGATGTTTTTTTAATTGGTTTTTTTTTTTTAAATACTCAATAGCAATATGGGAAACACAAGTGCTACTGTCACATTCTATGTATTTCTTGTGGCCCTTCTTTTGTGCCTCTGCATCCCAGAGATGCAGAAGGACATGCCTGTGCCATGGATGTGGGGGCATGGTAACTTGGTTGGGAAGCTGTTCTTCAAAGAGAGAGCAGCTTTCTCTCTGAGATTTATATAGTTTACCTTTTTCATTTCTTCTCCTGAAGTCTGACATTTAAAAATGTGTAATTGTGTTTATCCCTGGCAAGCTGTGAATGGCTCCCCGGGCTGCCCGTACCTCCTGCACTGCTATATAAATTACACTGACAACCCCTTATTACAAAGGGAAAAATAAGTTAATGGAAAAGCAAAGCAGGAATAGATGCATAAAAATCCCAAAGTGCCCAAGTCAGCAGAATTGCCCCCACGTGACAGTCATTGCCAGAATTTAATTAAACAGAGATCGATTGTGTGGGTGAGTGTGAGTTGGTGTGTATGCACGTGCAGGGGAGGAATTGGTATGTTTATACTCTATTTATTTTTTTGATAGTAAAAAGTTACTGATATTACACTGAAGGCTACCCTGGCAGGGTGATGAGCAGTGTGGCTCAGGGAGGGAAGGGTATGCACAGCCTGCCTCAGGCAGGTTCCACGTCTCTCCGTTCATCCAAGGGAGCCTCTCCTGCCTGGTGGGGAGCCGAAATGCCTGGCTGCCCCTTGGGAAGAGAGCTTGGGTGCTGCAGAAATGTCAGGACCGTCAAGGTTGTGTTTTCTCCGTGCAGGCAGGGCTCTGTGAACTGCAGCGCAGGCAAGGCTTGAAATCTGCCTGCCCCAAGGAGTGAGCAACAAATCTGCATGGCAGCACTGAGAAGTAGAAATCACATTGCCTTCTGGAGCAACCTGTGATGCTTTTGGGAAACAGCACATTTAGATGGAGGCTCAGGGAGATGCATGAAAAGCCATGAGGGTCAGCCACCCCGAGTCACTCCTGCAGGATGGTGAACTGGATATTTGGAAAGAAACATTGAGCAACGTAGGCTGAGGTGTGGAACCTGCAGGTCAGGACTCGAGGAGCTTCAGAAAGCTCAGACATCCTGAGGATGCTGTGAACAAATGAGAACTGCAGCAGCAAAGCTGCTCTGGACCCCCAGGGGTATGTGCAACCCATCACTGCTAATAGCCTCCACGGCATGTTCGAGCTGCCCCGGGTGATAGAGGCAGCAGCCACAGAGCTGGATCAGAGCTGGGGAGCTCTGAAGGGACCCTGAAACCCTGCAGGATGGCTATGGGGGTAGAGAGTTGGAGGCAGAGGAAAGCTGTCTGGCTCTGCCTAAGCTTCCTAATTCAGATTCTAAGGAAATGCTGGGATCTCAAAAGCTGCTGGCTATGGCATTGGAAATTTCCTGTTACTCGTGGCCGATTTGGGTCTCTCCTGAAGACCAGGGACCTCTGACAAGGCTCTGCGTCCCTGTGTTTCCCTGCTTAGTCACACAAAACATAACCTCTGGGATAAAATGCCAGCCACCAGTCAATATCTGAGCAGGCTGCTGGTAGAAATCAGAAACAGGTTTTGAAAAAGTGGTATGTTTCAAGCAAAATGACCTGGCAGAGTTGGAGATGCTTGGTTGGAAACGTTTACCTCTGCCGACAGGAGCTGGAAATGTTTCCTCCCAGGACACTTGGAGAGGAACTGCCACCGCTGAGTCCCCACCTCCCTCCTCTGACCCTGACAGCCCCCCCGTCACTCACATGGGCAGCGGTCCTTGGCCTTTGGGGTTTGGCCAAAGTGTTGTGTAAAGCATTAAGTGAAGATGTGCAGATTTTAGCGTGGGCTCCACAGCCAGATCGATTCAAATCCAACCATCTTGGGAGCACAGCAAAGAAGTTAACAGCTGCTGGAAACTGCACACGGCTCCTTTCATTTCCACACATTTTTCTTGCCTAATTGGAGCGAGCCGAGCGGTCGGGTAGGAGCTGCGAGAGGCTGTGGAGCTGGACGCAAGCTCTCTGTGACTCATTCCTGCGGGAGGGAGGGATTGCTTGCTCCCTGGGGTACCAGTTGTACCAGTCTGCTCTTACTGGGTCTAGAGTCAGAAGAAGAACCCCTTTATCTCACTGCATCCATACATGTCATTTGGACCACATGGGATAAAAAAAAAAAGTACTGGTCTTTCTGCTCCCCAGCCCTTTCTCTGGCCACGTGCTCTTGGTGTAGTGCTGCTGCTCTGATTTTTTTGTACCTCCCCTTCTGCAGCAGCATCCGGCTTGACTCCTGTAAATGTTAACCAAGAATTCAATGCAAAGGAAATAAAACCCCCAAACAAAACAAGAGGAATAATTTCTAYTTTTGTTCAGTTTTAAGATCAGTCTCACGGTCCTGACATCTTCCAGTTAATGACTGAAAATCCCTTCTCCCTGCAGTCTGGACACCAATCAATACTCCACAAGCAATTTCCAGTGCTTGGCTCACTTGTTAAAGACCTAACATTCCCTTTGCTCGAGAAGTGGGTGGCATAGTGAGTCACAGAAAGCTCAGCAGGATGCCGCTTCTACCTGATGCAATGCTGAAGCCAGGCTCAAAACCAGAAATCATGCAGAAAAGCTATTTTCTCAGCCTAGGACTGAATATCAGTGCTAGACTGGAGAGGCCTGAGGAGCTTGCTGGGCAGCAGGTTCCGGAGGTCCTGACGGTGCCACCCTTCCTGGCCCAGCACGAGCAGCAGGGACAGGATGACAAGTGATGGGGAGCCCATCCTGATCTCCAGGGTTTTCAAAATGTGCTTGTGACACATGTTCATCGCAAGTGACCGCTCCTGCCCCTTTCAGCAGAGCAATGCTGCACATAGCCATTTGTTCCATGCAGAGGTACATTGTGGGTGTATGCAAGACTTACCAGGGCTGGTCTCCAGCAGCATCTGTCCATCAACCTGAGATCCCTGCATGAGTCCTGGCCCCCTTCCTCGCCCCCACGCTGCCACGGAGGATGGAGAGCTGTGTTAAGGCCCTGTCCTGGTTTTGGCCGGCATAGAGTTAATTTTCTTCATAGTAGCTAGTATGGGGCTATGTTTTGGATTTGTGATGGAAACAGTGTTGATAACACAGGGATGTTTTCRTTACTGCTGAGCAGGGCTTACACAGAGTCAAGGCCTTTTCTGCTCCTCACCCCACCCCACCAGCRAGGAGGCTGAGGGTGCACAAGAAGYTGGGAGGGRRCACAGCCGGGACAGCTGACCCCAGCTGACCAAAGGGATATTCCATACCATAGGACATCATRYTCAGCATGTAAAGCTGGGGGAAGAAGAAGGAAGGGGGGGACATTCGGAGTGATGGCGTTTGTCTTCCCTAGTCACCGTTAGGCGTGATGGAGCCCTGCTTTCCTGGAGATGGCTGAACACCTGCCTGCCCACGGGAAGCAGTGAATGAATTCCTTGTTTTGCTTGCATGCGCGGCTTTTGCTTTCCCTATTACACTGTCTTTATCTCAACCCACGAGTTTTCTCACTTTTACCCTTCCGATTCTCTCCCCCATCCCACCGGGGGGGAGCGAGCAACCGGCTGCGTGGGGCTGAGTTGCCGGCTTGGGTTAAACCACGACAGGCCCTTTGCAGGAGGAGGCACCAAGCTGCTGCAGGAGCTTAACTCTCCTATCAAGGACGGTGGGTTCATTGGCTGCTGCGGGGGCTTTTCCAGGACTCGGAGCCTGGCCCTGGCAGACGGCGTCACAGCTAGGACGTGGCTGCGGCGGGGAGCTCGTAAAACGCCTGTCTTCCTGCCGTAATGAGGCTAACCTTCTCCACAGCAAGGAAGCCCCCAAGGGAACTCCTCAGACTGACAAAATGCCTTTCTTTTAAAGTTGCTTTGCTTAATTACTCTGGGATGTTCTTAAAAATATGATGTGCCATGAGCCTTTGAAGTTCAGAGAGACATTAGCAGGTATGGTAATCCCCTTATTCTAATCCTGATGACCAAGATATGTTGGCTGCCCTTTCTCATGGTCTAGCGGGGCTCAGGCAGTTTAAAAGCCAGAGTCTTTGTCTGCTTTCCTCGGATGAGACTTTCAGAATCGCACTGGCCTGTCTTCACCTTGGGTGGACCAAACACTTTGTTAATGTGTTTATGCACAGCTGTGGCTTATTTATATCTTCCTAAAAAACTCGGGTGAGCACCCAGGAGGACAGTGGTCGTGCACTTTGCTCTTCCAGCTGTGCTTGTATCAGGCTGATTTTGCTGAAGGAAGCTTGATTCATCCCTGCGAGCGGACTGACCCGCGCAGCTTGGAGCAGGTTGGAGGCTGCAGACCAGAGCGTGCAGAGGCGCGAGGACCTTCTTGCTCCGTAAGCGGTCAGGGAGAGCACTGCAAAAGCTGGGCGTTGCTGCCATCCTTCAGTCAGAGCGAGCAGGGAAAGAATTCATTTCTCTTATGCAACTAACAGGAGCTATTGCCCAAAGCATGCGCTGCGTGTAAGACTAATTAAGAGCTGAGCTATGTGCATGAAAGAGCTAAACGGATGTTGTTTTGTTGGAGAGGTCTATGGGCCTGCCTGTCTGAGGGTAGGGAGGCACAACAGAAATAATCAGAAACAATCATCAGAAAACCAGGGGTGGCCAAAGCAACACTTTGCAGCCTTACATTCAGAGAAAGAAAAGACCGAGATTTTGGGCAGTGTGTTGGCTGGGGGAAGAAGCTTGGGAAGTCTGGTGGCATCAGTATCTCCTGCTGCACCAGTACTCATCTCAAGGAAAGTGTCGTTTACAGCAATGTTTTTGCATATAAAATGAATTCCACCAGAAATACCTGGCTCTCTTGCAAGTTCCCTCCATATTGGAAATAGCTGCCAAAAGTGAAGTCTGAATATTAGCTAACTACTTCAATCAAATTACATAACTACATGATGTTGAATAAGCTGAGAAATAAGTCAATTGTAGAGTAACAAATGATGTATTTACTGCAATAGAGGTGCTTGAGCTTTCAAAGCTTACAAAATGTCTTCTCTTTTTTTCAAAATTAAATTTCCTTGAAATCAATGTATTCCCATGGAAATTCTTTATTACAACAAAATGCCATTTAAATGCCATTTTCTGGTGGAAATGCTCTGTTGGTGTATTATTGACATGGTTCAATTACTGCACTCGCACTCACAGTAGCAACGTGCCAGACAAACAGCACCCAGGGCACATTCTTCTCTTCCTCCAGACAGTCTTTTGTGTCCCCATAGATTCAATGGTTGGACTCCAGGCCAGGCTGGGAGGATTCATCTGACATGTCTTCTGGGTGCAGAATTCCCTCTCTGGGGAAGCTCTCCAGACTCCTGTACCCTCTTGGGTTCATCAGGGACCATTCACATGACGAGGTCAGGTCCTTTCCCAGGACCGGCTCCACCCACGTTGGACCCCATGAGAGATACGAGGACTCAACTCAGCCATTATGTGTGCTGAGCCCTGCTTAAGGAGAGGTACCCAGACCTGTCGAGTTTCTTCTTCAGGCATGGGAGTCATTCATTTGACTCCCATCTCATGCTCCTCTGGCAACGGATTTGCATCTTCTGCCTTTGCATTTCAGCCGTGTGATTTCTCATGCTCTGGGGATCCCACATGCCCAGTAAGGTTGTCACCAGACTGGTTTATACCCAGCCTGTCTGGTTTTGTCCCAAAATGCCCTGGACCTGTTGGAGTCACGGCCCTTGCACATGCCAGGCTGCCCAATGCCCAGCAGCTTCAAGCTTAAGGCAGCTGCTCCTTGTATTCTTTAATCTAGTAAACCTGGATAAACATCATACCTTCTTTGAAAGGGATCACATGAGCTCCCGCCCTATCAGGCACCCACCATTTGAAGCCATGCTGTAGCCATGCAGGCAGAAAACATCTCCAGTATGGTCACTGTCTCCTTAGTATGTGAACTGTTGCATTCATGGCTAGGAAGAATAGGTGCAGTGGGTGCGAGCAGAAGCTGCCTGTTCCCCATCTCTAGTGTGTGCTCTGTGGAAATGAGGCAGCATCTTTCCTCTCATAGTCGGAAAGTCATTTCTCACCTCCTTCTGCCTGGTCCAGCTCAGACAGTGAGGAGAATTTGAGTCTCAGCCTATCGCTGTGGGGATCCTGCTGCCCGCTCAAAGTCAGGAGTGTTGGAGCTGGATGATGGGGCCAAGTGCATCCACCTGGAAGATGGGACAGATGCACCCTCAACAAATTTGCAGATGATACAAAACTGAGAGGAGTGGTTGATACACCCGATGGGTATGCCGACCTTCAGAGGGACCTCCACAGGCTGGAGAAATGAGCTGATGGGAGCCTCGGGGCGTTCAGTAAATGTTTGCAGTGGTGCCCAGTGACAGGACAAGAGGCAACAGGCACAAATTGAAATACAGGAAATTTTGTCCGAGTGTAAGAAGACATTTTTTTACTGTGAGGGTGGTTGAACACTTGGAGTTCACAGGTTGCCCCAAGAGGTTGTGATGCCTCCATCCTTGGAGATATTCAAAACCCACCTGGACGTGGCCCTGGGCAACCTTCTGTGGGCGACCCTGCTTGTGCAGGGGTTGGACTAGACGATCTCCAGAGGTGCCTTCCAACCTCAGCTATTCTGGGATTTGGGGATTCTGGGATTCTGAGTGCTCTGTTACAACCCCTTGGGCAAAGCATGGCCCCAGCAAGGTGTCATCTGGGCTGCCCTCACCTGTGGCTGCCCTCCTGCCTCCCCAGGCTCCTGTAGGGAGAAAAGCTTTTCCCAGCTACCCTGCGCTTGAGCAAACACTACCAACCATCACAGTACCCCATATACTGAATTGGAGGACATTTGGAGCGAGAACGTGGATCTGTTGCCCTGTATCAAACAGGGTAGAATGGGGCTGACCTTGCCCTCCCTGCTGAGACCAGGACCCCCGGGTGCAGCAGCAGGGGGATGCTCAGGGGATTCCCCAGCTGTACTCCTCCTTGCTTTGCTGTGGAAGCATCCAGGGAAGTGGAATAACATTATCTTCTTCCTTCCACTCACATCATTAAAACGGTGCACCCCGTTTCCTTCCCGAATTAAGCTGATGTACAGTTTGGCAGCCTGGATAATCTCCTAAAACACTCCTGAGAGGCTGCATGACCCATCCTGTCCTGCTCCATCAGCAGGGGCTCTCCAGGAATAGGGGCTGTGGTATTTATCCCCTGCAGCATTTATTCTGGAAATGCAATGCCTGTTCTCCTGCAAACTGCCGCTGCCGAGCTGCCCCATCCCCTCAGGGTGCCATGAGCCCTGCRAGGTGCCAGCCCTTCGCTTCGGCTGCCGTTCCTCCCTCCTGCAGAAACCTGCCCAGCCTCCTCCCTGCAAACGCACACCGCAGCCACCGAGAACCGAATCCAGCCCTGCAGCCATCCCTGCGGAGCCAGGGCAGGTGCAGAAGGGATTAATTTTACTCACTTCAATAATTTGCTTGAAATGGGCAAAACTTTTTTTTAATCTCCGTTTGCTATATTTCACACTGATTCTCTGCTGCAGTGTCTCTTTTTCTTGGCCACGGCTCGCGTTGGAGAGCAAGGGTCTTGAAGTTTGTTCTCACAAATAAACCAAGTAAGCTGTAGACCTACGGCAAATTAAAATAAGCTATTTAGCTATGCAGATACACTCGGCTCCATTTTTTTTTTTCAGGCTTGGCAGTTCATTAATAACAACCCACTGGTACAGAGAAAAATATCACACCAAGCAATCAGCAACACACAGCTAGGATCCTTGGGATGTTGGCGGTTTTGCTGAAAGGAAAAGGAAACAAAAAAGGCACATTGGGCCACAGAAGTGCAACCTTCCACCTACAGGCAGCCAAGCAAGTCACAGCAAACACTTTATTCTATTCATGTAGCCCTTTTTCTTCATATGAAATATTTGCAGTCTTCATTTTGATCCACACATATTTGTTGATGAACCAGCTCTGTTAATCATTCATGTCAAACTACTTCAGCCTATGTGTTCTTAGCCCACTGTTTGCTCTGTTGCCTCAAGAATTGGAAATTCAGCTTCACAGGCTGCGGGTGACTTACAGTTTCCTTTGTATATTCGTGTGCAGAAAAATGGTCTTGAATCATTACTTGAGGGACCGAAATGAAAAGGAGTCAAAGGAAAAGATTATAGCAGAAAGATTACAGTATGAAATGACTAATTTTTATTTAACACATTAACCAATATACTTTTTCAAATATAGGCTCAAGCCTACTTAAGGCAAAGTTCAAGTTAATATTGATATTTGAAGGAAGAAGCACTTTCATATTAATCACCTAACTATTAAATGTCTGTTATGAGACAGAGCTTATGGGCTACGTCTCCAGACACATTTTCAAATGGTTCAGGCTAACTTTGATCCTTCTTAATGATGGAGAGCAATTATATAATGGGTTCAGAAACACTTTTAACGTGCAACTTGCATGGGGGTTTTTTTTGCAGTGTTGTCAGATAATATCTCAATAACATTTCTGGGAAGCAAAAATGACCATCCTTAGCTCACCCTGCATTTTTGCTTGCAGTTTCAGATTTGCAGCCTAATTTGCAGCAGGCCAGAGTCTGAACATGAAATAGCTGAGTGACAAAAGTGCAAGATGTTGCAGCAGTGCAAAACCCTGAGGGCTTCTCCTTCAGCCAGGGATGCACAGAGATGTCCATCACAGGTGGGGAAGGAGCTGGGGAGCGTTATCCTCCGCAGGGCGGCTGCCGGGTGGTCCAAGCCCTCGGCTCACACATTGCCATGGCAACCGCATCCGCCGGGGCAGCAGAGATGGTGAGAAAACCCAGCGCCAGGCCAGCAGCGCGGAAAAGCTCGGCTCACGCCAAACCTGGCACAGGCTGGGGCCTGCCGCCATGGCCGGGATGGGAAGGGTGACCCAGCAGCCTGGTGTTGGGTGGAAGAAGGTGGATTTCCCCCCAGAGGAGTCTGGGAGGGACCCTGCGCTTGGGGGTGGCAGTGGCTGTCGGCACATGGAAGGGTCGTGGTGGGAGCCAGGCGTGAACAAGAGCAGAACTGCCCATGAGGGAGCCTGTGTGTGTGTGCACGTGTGCACGTGTGTGTGTGTGTGCATGTATGCATGTGTGCGTCTGTGTGTGTATATGCATGCATGTGCACTTGTGTGTGCATGTGTACGTGTGTGTGCATGTGTATGTGTGCATGTGCGTATGTTTGTGTGCATGTGTGCGTGTATTTGTGTGTGCATGTATATGTGTGTGTGTGTGCGTGTTTGTATATGTGTGCATCGTGTGTGTGCATATGCATCTGTATGGGTGCGTGTGTGCAGGTGTGCATGTGGGTGCCTGTGTGCATATATGCATGCACACACATACCTGTGCATGCAGGGGCACAGCTGGGCATGAATGTCTTTGTGTGTGCACTCCCATGCTTCTGCGTGCCCTGCAGTGTGCCTGGCTGTACATCTACATATGTCTGTGGGGAGGTCAGGGGGTGTCACAGCCATGCCTGTGCTCTGTCTAGCCAGAGGGTGGCTATTAAAAAAAAATGTAATAGGTATTCCTTTCATTGCCAGTGGGGAAAGGCTGCCAATACTGCAAGCATAGCACAGGGCATCATCATAGAGGGACAGACTCGCACTCAGCTTTTTCACACTTCATCATTTCTGCATTTTCTAACTGAACACTGACCTGTGTCTGCAAGTGGGGCACTGGGTGCCAGCGCCTGCAGGGATATGGAGAAGCCTCATGCCTGCAGCCAGGGCATGAAAATGTCCGTCCAGGTATGCGAGAGCTGGTGTGCTTTTGAGAAGCCGAAGCACACAGAGAGTGGCAGCATCCCCCACCTGCCCTCCTCAGTTTAGCAGAGCTAAACACGTAAAGCTGCTGCTCGCCGGTGGGATATGGCTGGACCAAGCGTCATGGGTCTGTGAGACACCTGCGGTCCAAGATCTGCATCCTGGCTATATCTCATCCCCATACTGGACCAACATGCTGGGACGCATCAGCTCTCCCTGTCCTTGGGTTTCCAAAGGGATGAAACCCAGTGGCAGGGGCTGGGTGAAAGCAGTGATGTGAGGGAACCATGGCTGCTGGGGGTACCCCAATGCACGTTCAATACCCACCTAACCAAGGCAGCTCCCTCCTTCTGCAAGCCCCTTTCTTTATCTGTGTCTCTTTGCCACAATAGCTGCGATGATCAAGTCCCCATCACACGAGGCATCCACCCAGGAGGGTCTGTGCTGCATTTGGCTGCATGCACAAGCTGCAGCTGCCCGGTCACATCCTGCACCCCTGCGGTCCTCAGCATAATTTTCAGCTCTGCAGGMAGGATCAGCATAAACCCTCAGGACCACAAAACAAGTAGGGATGGGTTAAAACAGCATTTTACAGCTCTTGGCCCTGCCTGTCCTCAAGGTGAGTGCTGAATGAAGGGAGGTTGTGCAGTGAGTAGGTTGGAACCCAGAAAACCACCTCCCGTGGGGTCAGAGAGCGCCTAGGAGGTGAAGTACGGCTGCATGGGGTCCTTCTCTGCTGAGGGTGAGGCTGAACCACCATCAGTGACTAAGGCATCATTAGAGTGGCTGTATATCCAAGCAGCATCCTGTTCCTCTAAGAAGGTCTCTCTTATCCAGCACACAGGGTCACGGGAAGCCTGTGACTATACGCTCAGGGGTGATGGCTGGGTAGATGCGCGAGAATGTGAAAAGCTTTGGAAGCAAAGCTTCTGGTAAGCAGGAAGACAGCAGAGCTTCCCACAGCCGACTGCTGCACTTTATCTGTTTACAGCTAGCAGCAAGTGTAGCGGTGAACAGAGTAACATGCAGCTTTCACCTGAAAAATATTGTAGCACATTTGCGCAAATCATCTCTGAGGAAAAGGATATGGGAGCTGGGGACGCACCTCTGGTCTGGAGGCAGACACTGAATGCTGGGATGCCCAGCAAAGAGATCTCCCACAGAGACACACAAACTCTGCATTTACACATGTGCCTGTATGTATTTCTGCCTTCACAACTGCAGAGGCAAACCTTTCCAGTTAGAGAAACTCATCTCGGTGAATCCTGCATGCAGAGCAGGTCCTCGGTGTCGGATGGGGTTCACGAGAGGGGAAAGAGGAGCGGGGCTGGGTGAGGGGTGTGAAATAGGGGGCTGGAGGCATTAGGAAGGATGCAGAGCAGACCAGAGTAGGAGAAAGGTCCAGCAAAGTCTCTAGCATGGAGCTGTGCCTGCCAGGCAAACCCCAGAGATGTCCCAGGGCTGAATCCTCCTGCAGGTCCCTCAAGCTCCAGTTGGTCCCTAAAGGTATCTCTGTGCAGCAAGCAGTGTCTGGGGTGAAACATCTACAGAAGAACACAAGCACCTGGAAAAGCATCTCACCAGGATCGTTGTGACTTAGTGGAGACCCCCATGCAGCACCATCCATCTTGGTCTCCTCCCCAGCGAGAGCACAGGGACAGCAGCTCTCAGAGCACATCTGTGCACCAGATTTGGGTTCCAGCTAGCTCATCTCTGGCAGTTACTTCATAGAAATGAAATAAAACAGACTGGAAGTACCTCGGGAAGCCACACCATCTAATCTACTCCCTATTCCTATCCCAGACCTCCAGGTCCACATCTCCTGCTTGGCAAGAGAGGGAGAAGCTGGGCTCCTGGCAGCTCTTAGCGAGACGTGATGTACAGTTAGATACCTGGAAAGCAGGGGAAAGTTTTGTAGAGCTGATCACATGAAGCCCTTCTGTGTCTGTTCTGTTGAGTCCTTCCAAATTTTTCCTCTTTGAAAATTGGAGTGTTTCATTCTGCTCAGTTTTGGTATCTTATTAGTCTCAGGTTTCCTTGTCTTGCTGGATGGCTCATTAGGGAGTGGATAACGAGCTTTCTCTGCCCACTGCTGATAGTGGTTGGTGCAAAATCTTTAACAGATACATTGGTTTTCCAAGTATTTCTTGAGGATTTGGTTTAAATTGGTGTTAACATAACGGAACAGAGGAGATGTTTTAAAGAATTCAAATACAAATAAAGTCTCTTTGTTAAGCAGGGTTTGCCACCGTGGTGTCAGAGACACCCCACTGCCCCACCAAGGGAGTTTTCAGAGGTGCAAATGGTACACAGGTGGCCAGATCCTGCTGAGAAACATCATGGAAAGCAGTCTCCTGTCCTGAAAACACACTGGGTGCAGCTAGACCCACTAAAGGTACAAGAATTAAAATCACAGGAGCCCAAACTCCATCCACACTGAGGCCCCTGAATGAGCAATCTGGTTTGCAGGAATTTTGAGCGAGCCAGGGGCTCCTAATGTTCCTGTGCAGCCTCTGCCACTGCTCAAGGCAGAAAAGCTGCTCATTTCAAGTGGCCAAATTTTCAGAGTGAAGGGAAAATGATGGTTATTAGACACACTTTTTTACCTGAAATGCAGCCTTTTATTTAGATAACAAAGAATTTTTTATATTATGGGCACTTTCAAGTGTAGCTGTTTGGATAGGGACATCGACAGCAGAATCCCAGCACGAAAAGTGCAAAATATATAAGCGAGTATATATGAGTATGAGGTCCTCCATGTATCATGGGTATGCACCTCACAGTTCAATTAATTTAAAGCCAGCTCTAACCAATCTGGACCTGACTCAGCTATCCCTCTCAGGACTGTGATAGCACAGCTGGGCTGCCTGGGTCAAGAGCTCCATGCTCAAATTCCATACGCAGGATAAATAGACATGTAGAAAAAATATGACGTGGCGTTTGTCAGAGKTGTCCACTTGCTTCACCTGCTGTAATAGCAAACAACGCTTTTGCCAGGTGCGAATTTGCAAGCCCCAGTTTCTGTGATCTCATCTAAAAAAGGCGGGGTTGAGAATGCATTTTAAGCAATTTTGTTTTACAGCTGCTCTGGTTTTATACCTTGGTTGCTTCTCTTTCAGTAGGAAGGTCACGGGAATGCAAAACTAATGAACTCACCCACTGCTTTTGGAAAAACAGGAAGATTAGCAGGCCTCTTGAATTTGTAAAAATGCTGCACGTTCTGCAGCGTTCAGAACAGTGCCAAATGAAGGAAAGCAACATCCTTCCTGTGCAACYGCTAACCCACACTCAGACAGGCACTGGAGAGATGCACGGGCATTTTTGCCAGTGGAGTTTCCACTCCGAGGGCTGTCCAGGCTGCAGTGTCCCATGCCCACATCCCAAATAGCTGGTTGCAGTGTTTGCAGTCCTTCAAGCCCAGCATTACAATGCAGGGAGCTCTCTCCGCTTGCAAACCCAGATGCTCCCTACGGTGACTGGCAAGYGGGTATACGGATGTCATTAACTGTCTGAAAGCGTCAGGTGGACATGCCAAGGGTAGCCACAGATACTCTGGGAAGGCCACACGACGGATGGAGGATGTCTGATAGTGTCCCAGCTCGTGGTCACTCCTCCGGGCCCCCACTGCTCTGTCAATGTGGGGCAGACATCAGCTTCTGGCACAAGCATCTGTCCACGAAGTCCGAGAGAGTGGAGCAGCAGTAACAGCCCTGTCTGCTGTAACATAAATACAGCTCATGCATGAGTCCTGGGGGTGCGTGGTTCAGACAAGGGGAGCAAGGCACGATTGCTGCAAGGGCCTGGACACAGAGGCATGCGGGAGCACTGGCAGCCGTTCATCTGAGCTTGCCAAACTGGCATGGATGTAATCTGTGCAAGACACCAGTGAACTAGGGCCAAGCATGTGACAGCTACAGGCTTGACTCGCTTATACTAAATCCAACAGACTTGCCACTTAATGTGCTTTGCTGAAGGGACATGAGGTGGAAACTGTGGAGGCCCTCTGATGGGTATCACCAAGGTTTGGACCCAGACTCATCAAGCGGTCAATTTGCATCTTAGCCTGAACTTCTCATCTGACTTTTTAAGAGAGGAGGAACAAAACCAGTAAGTAATCCTCATGCCGTCAGCCTCTACCAAGCAGCCTCAGCAGTGCATGGGAACCAATATATGTCACCTAAACAAAAGGAACTTCTTGGGTCCCATAGCTCCTCATGCTACTTGAAGATGTTCAAGCTTAGAGATCTTAGTGTGTGCAATGTTATCAGTTGCATTAATCCATCTTTACAAGATGCTGCATCCTGAAGCAGACTCCCAGCATTAATGCAGCCCCTTAGGAGGGTCTAGAGAGGGTTGTACATCAATTAAAGAAAAACTGCAGCAGACATTGCGGAGTGCAAGAAGTCCCTGAGCTGACACCCTCACTCGTGGCCTGGCCCAGGAGATGTGCTTCCTCCTGAGCTCGCGTGGCCRGGGATCAGCTCACCGGCTGCTGTATCGAAGCTGACACCTGTCACCTCCGATGTCCGGCGAGACAGTGCAGAGCCCTGAGCATGGCATTGGCATCGGCTCCCAGCTTGGCCTTGGAGCTTGCTCTGCCCATGCATCCCCACTGATGAAGCTAGTGCCTGCTCCTGTCGTGACCTGAACCTGGACTGGACGGTGGGTAAAACCTCCCCCAATACTGGGTTTCTAAAGCCACGACTGATTGCTTTCGGARGGTGATTTGGTTTTCCAAAGAGGATATGAAGTAATGCTGTTTAGGTGCAATCCCAGGAGGAGGCATTCAAGTTTATCTGGAATCTCCATTTGAGGACCAAAGTGGGACAGAAGGAGGGAAACACAATTCACCTGAGTGTCTGCTCCATAGCAAAATACGCACAGAAGCCCATGCACATCTACAGAGATCACAGTCATCTGGGCTGCCTCCATAATCAAAGGTGAGATTTAGAGGACTCCAGAGAGCGATTTCGCCAGGCTTGCCTTCAACACCTCCAGTGCAGCGGACGGAAAGCGCTCTGGAAACATCTGTCTGTCTCCCTGGGCAGTTATGAGATCCCACACAGCCACAGGGTTAACTGCTGTATGCTGACAGGCAGGTCACACAAACACCATCCACCGAGCCTTGAGCAACAGCTTTTCTGCAGCCAGCAGTAGCAGCCTCAGGTGGGAGGATGCAAAGTACAACCAGGTGATGGTGGGCTCCTGAGCTCTGGATCACCTTCCCCGTAGGTGGGATGCATCCATTCCACCAGAAGTCGGTAACTCTTGGTAAAAACTTTCTGAGTGTATTTCCCTCCTGTCTGAGCATGGACAGTGCCAAGCACAGCCTCGCATAAACCAAACCTGCAGCTGCACAGTGGACATCTCTGTGGGGAAGCATCCTACCTCCTGAAAAGCATTAGAGACAGGTTATTGTCAGCAACATGAGGGTAACTCAGCACTGATCCTGCCAGGGATGGGGTAGAGGAACCCCTGGGGATGTACTGGATCCAGAAAACCTCAGCTGATGCTCTCCATCATCAGTGGCAGTGAGGTGTAGGTCCCCCAGGTGAGACCACCGTCCTCATCTCTTAACAGGCACTTCATGCTCAGAGCTCATGATGTTGCCTTTAGGTAAAAGGCTTTGAGGAGCTGGAGGTGCCATTTTGCTCCCATGCTGCTGCTACCTGCAAGGCTGTGTGCTAGTGGCCAAGATGGGAATGGTATGGTCACGGGAGCGAGACCCCAAAGGTTGCACCTGCAGGGACCCTCCCGGGTGGCACTGCTGGATCAAAGCCCTCGCTRTGCGAGCGATGCACTGCCATCCCTCCAACTTGTGCCAGGAGCGCTCTGTRTCCCACATGAAAGGTGAGAGAGCATCTAAGCCACTTTTAAAGCTGTGTAAGACCTTAAACCCTTAGTGTCACATAAGGACTTAAATGCCTTAAGACTGTAGCATGTCATAAGACAGAGTTAAAGCAGCRTAAGCCTCCTTTAGCCTCTGTGGTCCCTGAAGGGCAGTCTTACAGCATCCCAAGGGCTCCTGTTTTAAAGGCCCCACAAAAACAGGCTTTCAGAGAGTTGCCCCTTCTGCTAAGCTGCTCTGAAGGCTCCCTTTTGGCCCTGGCTGCATCAGGCTGTGTGCATGCAGGAGGTCTCTCTCCTTCCTTCACCAGGTTTGGACGCCTCATTAAGACAAAGGGCCAGGGCTTCTGGAGCTTTGTCAAACCGAGCTGTTTTTTCCCSTTTCCTTGGTTGTGGGTTTGAAGAAGCAAGTCCTTCTGGTGCATCTGGTGTGTCTGGGGGAGGAAGAGGATGCTGCAAGATAAAKCAAGAGTGTTCTCCAACTGGCACAGACACAGCGGTCCAAGCGAAGAGGCAGGAACACGCATCTGAGCAGCAATGTGCAAGGTCAGAAAGAAATGCCTGCGAGGCAGGCGGATGAGCATGCCCTATGCAAACACACATACCCTGATCCATAGGGCTTATCACAGGCTATAAAGACACATTTTGTGGAAAACCCTGTTAAGATACTGGCTGCACATCACTGCTTTAAGCCCCTACAGCAACTTAAACTGGCTATAATGTTAAGCCTTTAGAGTATTTTAAACTGCTTAGATTGCTGAAAAGACCGGCTTAATCTTAAACTGCAGTGCAGCTGCTTAGACAGTTTAAGCTGATCTAAAAGCTCRCAGGAACACAGAGTGCTTGAACTATGCTTAGCCTTGTTTGTTGACTGAAGCACGATGCTGGCCCTGTCACACCCAATGTGACACTGGGGCTGACATATAAGCTGTTTTCYGAAATAGACCTTGCAGAGTCTGGGGGAGAAAAAAGTCCTTCTATTATCCCTTCCCGGCACCAGGTACAGCTCCAGGTGTGCTCATCCTTCCCCTTAGCACCACAAGCGGCACCGGCTCCCCAGGGAGAGGAAGGTCTCCAGGCACGACATCCTCAGCTAGGGAGGGCACTGATGCTGCGCAGCACAGTGGGAATTGTCATCTTTTTTTTTTTGTCAGACACTGTTAGCCTTCGCAATCAGAGTTTTGCAGGGAAAGGTACTCAGTAGTTGGATTATTAATGGTGCTTTCTTGCACAGCCCAGCAGGAGTGAATGTTGGTTATCATCTTTCTCTAAAATAAGCAATTGCTGGAATCTCCAGCTATGAGGACAGAGAACAATGCTCCATCCCTGAGCAGGATGAAGCCACATCTAAACCAACGCCTTGTTCGCCATTGAGTCAGCCCAGTCCTGTGAATCTCTCCCCCAACAGGGCCATTTTTTCCCATTCCCACAGAGAAAGCCCAGGGGTTTTTTTCATTAAACTTTGTTTTTCCAATTTCTTTGCTTTTTCTCTTTTTTAACACCCATGAATGCAGCCAAGGACTTGCGCAATATGTGCACTGGCTTGGGAAAAAGGGGCAATTCTCCAATGTGCCTGAAGTCTGGCTGGAAAGCGTGCCCAGGTATAAGAAAACAGGTAAATGTGGTGTCCAAAGTACAAATTATGTTAGGCTCAGCAGAAGCATTGCCTAGTGGATGAACTCGCTTGATAAGAGACATGTTGGTGATGATTTTGGTCTGCCACGTGAAATTCTCAGTTTTCATATCATCATGATATTCAGAAAAAATGAAACAAAACATTACCTGCCCAGTTGTACCAAGCACCCATGGAAAACTGTGGAAACCTTGTGTTCTAATTTTTGCCCTCTGGAATATTTAACATTCATATTCATGTATGTGGATGTTGATAGTAGAGACTGTACAAGTTGCAAAGAAATTTGCACCTTTTTCTCCRTGTGCAACTTTTACAACATGCAGGCGCACAATTTATAACCATTTTGACATATTTATCACTCAGGGAGTTTAAATTGAACATGCCGGTTATTTTGTTTTCCTAATGCGTGTTATACCAAGACCTGTGCAGTCCTGTTCCTCCTGCTGGTGCTGTCTAACTGTCCTGAATGGTCTTCTAGTGCTTTTGTAGCGTTATCTGTTTCCTAATAACTGGCTACAATATGCTTAGCAGCACCATGGTATGGTGCTTGCACATCATGCGTTGACACACACACACACGCACGGAGGGATCATCACTACTAAGAACAATTCTCCAACACACCAAAGGTTGTGAAATGCTGCAGGGCTCTGGGAACGCATCCTGTTGTCCGGGTACTTACCCAGCTCTTGCAATGGGCTGGAAGTCCAGGCCCATCTCTGGTAACATCTGAAGCTATTTCATAGGGTCTTGTTGAGATATGAAAATCTAAAAATAGGACTCACGATCTGTGGAGGGGCCTGAAGGTACTAGAGAAAAGGTCACGAGTGTCCCTGGTCCTGCTGACAAGCTCACCACGGATTAGATCTCAACACGGCATCCTCCTGCCCTCCTGGAGAATTCTGCTTCAGTGCTCACGTCAAACACCTCTGTTTGCACAGAGGGACATCATGCCCTGTAGGAAATGCCTTTCCCCCCTTGCTTTCCTGCCCACCGAGACACCAGCTGCAAGACCCTGAGCTGAGCACCAGAGCCCCGATGCTCAGCACGGCCGGACCCTTCCCCTGTGTGTCCTCTGGGAGCTCTCCCTCATGTGCTGGGAGCATCTGGGACTCGTGAACTTGCTAGTTGGCTTTCTCACTCAGGAATCATTATCATTTATTGATAGGATGCCTTTTGCAAGCCTCAGGGCACTATTGCAGACTTTCAGGCTGTGCACATATGATTTCAGTTCACCCATTGCAGAGAAGCAGTTGCTGCATGCAGAGATGTTACAAAACTGTCTTGGCCAAGAAGCAAAAAGCAGTTTTTCAGTGTGTGCGTAGCAACTGCAGCAAAATTGCTGGCTCGCCAGCCCGAACAACGTGTGCAGGAACGACACATATTCCTGGGGCCGGGAGCAGGGCTCTTGGGAAACACCCCGGGCTCCTCTCCCCAAGCATTATTCCAACCTCATCGACCCCATCCCCAACTCCTGGACACCCCCACCCAAGCCCACCCACACTTACCCTGTTCATTTACCCCCAGGCCACCCACACCAGTCCTATCCCACACTCCCCACACAACCCCAGGTGTCCCTGATGGAGCATCTCCACCAACTTTGTCAGTCTTCTTTCTACCCTCAACTACTGCCATGGGTAGAATGAGAGAAACTCATTTTATAATCCAAATCCCTCAGGTCTCTCTATGTCAAGAGAAGGACGGTGGGCTGTGGTGTGTTTTGAGCAGGTTTTCTGGGCAGTTTGTGGCCCCTGTATTAAGGCAGCATGGTCTCCACATTTGATGGTTGGAGTAGAAATGCAGCAGCCCTCCTTCTCAGCTTGCCTTGAGTTCTCCTACGAGAAGATACTGCGGTAGTCAGTGATCAGAAATGGAGTGACTCAGAGAAATGCAACATTTCCAATAACTGGGCTATGAAACAAGCTTGAGGTCAAAGAGAAGCTGCCAACTCTTTCTAATGGGTTGCTCCAAAGTGCAGATTCATCCTTGGGACTGAAGTTTTAAGGTCATTTCTGCTCATTGAAGGCTCCAGAGTGGAGGTGCCAAAGCTCTTGAGGGTTCTGAGATGGCCGATGGAGGCATTTGGACAGATTGCAATGCTGTCCTCATGGCACTGGGGTGGGCCATGCAGAGATGGAGATGACACTCCCAGGTCGGCATGGGGCGACAAGGACATGGACGTGACCTGGAGGTAAGTCAGTACCAAAGGCTGAGGAAAGATGTTCTCCTGAAGAACACCATCAAGTTGGCTTCATGTAACTGGTTTAGCCAGCATTTTAGGGAGATTTTCCTTGAAGAGACGGGGACAGTAGCATGCTTATATTTATTGCAGCCAACACACACTTCTCTCACCCCTGAGAAACGTGTGCCTACCCTGCCACCAGCATGTCCTCTCCCAGGGCCCCAGCTCCTGTGTCTGAGCAGCACAGAGACAATGTCCTCCCCTAACTGGGTTATAGGAGATTGGATTAGCAATTTGTGAGTTAGTAAAAGTCTAAGAATGGAAGATAAAACAAAGTGTGACAGGCTAAGCAGCCCTTGTCACCAGGGATTGATCACAGTGCTAATAGCCAGCGACAGCCGCACATTAATAACACAATAACCCAGCTTTGGATATTGGCACTATCACAACCCTTTAACCTGGTAATAACTCATTGGGAAAATGCTAACAGTGTCATAGCCAACATGTCWCTGCTGCTTACATCCCCCTCTACCTGCCGGCCCGGCAGAGGCAGCAGGACCACCGCGGGGCCACCGGCTCTGCCACGCGTGCAGGGGTCAGGTCCTGTCTGCAGCCCCACGGTGCCCCGTGCCTGGTCAGGGACATGGCACCAGGGTGCCCTTCGGGGCTGTGGGCACAGTTGTGTCGGGCAGGGAGAGGAGCTGGGCGGGCAGGGACAGGAGGTGTGCAGGGGTGAACCGTAGTGGTGACACACAGCAGGGGACGGGGAAGAGCTGGGCTGTGGGGTGCTGGTGGAGTCAGGGGAGGTGGGACTGAGCTCGAGCTCAGAGCAGTCAGCAGGGGCATCCGAGAGAACTTGACAGCAAGTAATTTGGGGATTTTTTTTTTTTTTTTTTTTCTTCAAATATTCTGGATTTTAGTGACATGAACCATTCCCAATTTGCCTAGGAAGCCTTCTGCTGCTACTTCTGGCTGTGGTGGGAGAAGAGACACTGGGGAAGTTACAAAAAAATCAGGGTTGTTTAGAAAATGGGAAATGAAATTAGAGATCAAGCCTTTTGAAAAATGTAGATCAAAATTTAGGAAAAAAAGTAAACCCTGTCTTAAGGCAGACAGCATCGCCTTGTTTACAAAGGTTTTTCTGAACGCTGCTCAGTGTCACGGAGCACGGAGGGGGAGGAGAGATGGAGAAATATCGCTGCTGTCTCTCCACCCCCGAGCATGAGCAGCAAGAGGCATTTCCTTACCTTGGCTGGAGCCCAGGCTCCGCTTTGGCACCCACCCAACAGTTGCATCTCTTGGCTGCACTGGTCGGAGTAACGCTGAGAGCAACCGATTCAAGGGATTCAAAGGTCAGCAAATCCTAAGTGCCAGCTGCATGAGAGTGGGGCTGCGGCACCAGCGAGACATCTGCAGAGGAGCCCTTTCCCTCCCAGCAGGGATCAGCTTATTGCCACTGCATGTGCTTAAAAMCCAAGACATCCCTGGGCCAGGTGGGGGATGCATCCAGGGCTGGGTCTGCCAACATCTCTGCAGTAGCAAGAGCCCCAGCACAGGTGGAGTTACACCTACAAAGTCCTGTTGCCACCCCAATTCGGCCAGGTCAGGGATCCAGGATTGCTTATGGCCAATTACACCCATGGGCTGCATAGCGCATCCTCTATGTCATCCTTTCCAGCAGACCCAACTATCCTCATTTTTGGCTCAGACAATCGTGGGAATGTCCGTGTGTGCCAGTGCAGCCCAGACATGGAGGAGGAGATGCTGGTGAAGGAGTGGGGTCCTGTGCCATAGTGCAAGGACCTGTGTCCCCCCTGTTTCCAGGGGGGCTGCCTGTGTTCCCTGCAGCCCATCATCCCTGCCAGCAGCARGACCTACTCATTCTGTGTCAAGCAATGCACTTAAGGGCAGAGAAACCCCCAGCTGTTATAAAATGCATTAGTTATCGGCATGGCATGCTCTGCTCCACCTCCCCATTGATGGCTGAGGTTTCTGCTCAAACCCTCCTTTGGCGTCGTGACCACATGTTGCCCAGAGCATCAAGTCACTACCAGCCAGCAACAGGGCCGTGGGAGGGAGATCAAAATCAGGGGGGGTTACCTAGGGATACAGCAGCATGGCTGTGCCCCAGGGGAGTGCAAACCCCCCCTAACCACGGCTTCCTTCAGCAGGCCAGGAGAGAGGCGACTTTCCTTCCTTCCCAATGGACTCCTGCCCACATGGTGCCTCTTCCCATCTCTTTGGGGCAGAAGGCAGACCTAAAAAAAAAAAAAAAAAAAGGTGGACATGCAATCTAGCTTCGAAGGATCCCCTGACTAATTAGTTTTGGAGGCCAGGCTGGCTGAGATCAGCCAGCCTTGCCTGCAATTACTGTGACAAGAAAGGACCCCTTTGAGACTTGCTGCCAAATGGGGGCATTTCCCCCCTCTGCCCAGCTAAGGGAACAAGGACCGGAGAAGCGGTTGGGAGACAAGACATCCCGATGCTCCTGTGCTGTCTAGCTGTTTTTTTTCTCCAAAGGTGCCCCAAAGAGGGAGTTTGGTGCAGTGTAGCTCTGATGCATGCAAGGGACATGCATCAACAGTGAAAAAGGGAGGGCTCAGCTTGTTTGGCTTAATCAGAATAATGAAGCTGTGAGCCTAATAGGAGGAGGTTGGGAGTGCTGAGGCTGTAATTGGCAGAGATTGGGAAGCGTGAGGCTGTCGGCTGGCAGCCATATGGAAGCAGCAAAGTGAGGGTAGTGAATGACAGCCCAAACCTGTGGCGCTCTCATTAATTCCAACAGCAGAGCTGTGATTGATGTGTCAGCTCCCTGCTGCTCCGCGATTCGGGCGGCTGATTCCACCTCACTTCTGCCGCTACTGCTGCAGCCCGGGCTGGGGAAGGGAAACATGGAGAGGGGAGGAGAGGAGGAAAACGCATAAAGGAGGGAAGAGCAAGAGAGAAGAAACAGGAGAAAGGTTGTGGGGCAAGATGGATGGATGGATGGATGGATGGATGGATGGATAGATGTTATAACCTAGGCATTAGCATCTGCAAAGTCTGGTCAGCCCCAAAGACAGGCTTTAATTCAGRCTTTCAATCCAGATTCGGGTTTTCAACCCAGGATGTTGGAGTCAGAAGTGTTTCATAGCCCCCAGGACCCATATGGCTCTGTTCCTGCTTGCACTCTTGGAGGTTTTGCCAGGCTGCAGGCAAACTGGCAGGGCCAGGCTACCCACCTTGGCCCCTCTGCCTGCACAGCAGCATGTGCTGCTCGGTCCCCGCATGCTCGTCTTCCTGCTGAGCGGCGGCCCACTCCCACCAGTGCCTGACACACGGACAGCCCGTGGGCACGGGGCAGCAGCACGCCAGCACTCTGACTTTGCCAGCATACCCAGTCCTAGGCTGAGACTGCAAAGCTGGTGTGCCTGAGGTGTGGGTATCTATAGACCCACAAAGAGTTTGCTGGGTAGAGTCCTAAATTTGAGGCAGGAGAGACTCACCCTCTCTTCCACCSTAAGGAGGACAAAAGCAGCCCTTACAAAATGCACGCTGAGAAGCGATATACTGCTCAGACCCCCTTTCATTTATTACCCTAAAGCTTCTGCCATGATCCTGGCAGAGTTACAGTATTGCCAGCCCTCAGTGTGTAACCAGCTAACCAGATTTAGCTGCTTAATCTTTCTGCAATGCTTCCACCTTCCCTTCAGCTCCAATCATATCTGAATGGGGCCAGCCTGTGTAGGATGCAAATGGGAGGCTTTGCACCAGCAGCAGCTTCCCTGTGCCGTTAAGATGTGGGTAACGGGCAGTGTCTGTCTGCACATCCCACATGCCATGCTCCTCGAGACAGCTCGTCCGGCTGAGTGTGCAGGGAGGAGGGGAGAGCATGCCTGTCCCTGGGGAAGGAGCAGGTCTGCTCAGGGAAAGACGTTTGCAGGATACAGCCTGTGGCAGGATGCTGCGAGAGCGGGGAGCATGGCTGGAAAGAGTTTGGATAAAGACCAGAGTCGTGTTTCTGGTTTGCGAACACCAGGCACAAGGAAGGGACTGGGCAGTGTTAGCTGGAGCGATTACCCATCTATGGGCGGGGGGTGGTTATATGCAAACCCTATTTAATTTCTATTCTGTCTGGCCCAGTCATTTTGAATCTTTTCCATTGAAACAGCTAATTATCGTAGTTCTCCAAAAGCCAGGTTTAGTAGTTTAAATGTCCTTTTACCTCTCTTTAGGAATGGGAAAATGTCTGGGCAGATCCACCTCAGTGCTGTGACTAAAYGGGTGTCTTGGCATGGCATCCAAGCAGTTTTCCCTCATGGAGCAAGTCATGGCTGTGGGATATTGTGGGACAGAAGGCCAGGAGAGTCCTGTCAGTGTCACCATGATCTGATGTTTCATCTAGCATTGCCTGCTTGCATGAATCAAGACTTCTCATCCCTCCCTCTGAGGAAAGCAGCTACCCATGAAGGGGAAYGGGGGATAAACTGCCAAGATGATAACTCACTTGGGTAAGGCTATCAAGGCTCATTTGCTTTGCCCTGTTGCCTTCGTGAAGGAGCATGCAAAATGAAGCATTACCGTACGGAGAACAGAACTTCAGCTTTACCCTCTCCACACATTCCTGTAGTCCTAGCTGGGGGGAAGCCGAGGTGATACCTCACTCCAGGGCTGGCTCCTATGCGCTGCAAAGCTAATGGGGAAAAATGGATTGCCTTTTTTTCTGGGCAACTCCATTGAAAGCACACAGCCACTCCACTAATTTGAAGAAGCAAGAAAAGCAAGATGGAGAAGAAAAATTGGTTTTGATTGCAGAGCTCCAGCCGTGGAGAGGCTGAGAAAAGAAGAACTTTCTTTACGAGAAAAGAAGTAACAATCGGGGTAGCCAGAAGCTTTGTATCCAGTACAGTCATTTTTTCTAATAGATATTCACTTGTGCGATGAAGACCATTAGGTAAAGTATCTCAGAATAACTCTCATTTGCAGACTACATGGTGAGGAGGTGGTTTCTCAGCAACTGGTACCTCCTACACAGCGACTGCAACTGTTCCTGGAGTAGGATGAGGCTTTTGCTCATGATGATGCTGAGATGTGCTTCACGCAGCTCCGCTCCAGTCTGGGTGGCTTCCTCAATGTCTCCGTCATATCTGGACATGCAGAAGTCTGAATGGCAGGGGCCACATTTGAAGTGAAGGAAAGGTCTTCTGCCTGATCCCTCTGCACAGAAAAGATGCCAGGCTGTCCCTGCTTTCCTAATGCAGTGTCTGTGGGGGAGCCATAAAACCTCAGCGAGGCAGTAAGCTTCTCTGTGAGTTTGGGTCCAGCAAGCTGTTCTGTAATCAGTTTGTTCTTCAATAAGTGTGTTTCCTAACAGCCAGCTACCACTTCACCTCCAAGCTGGGGAAAACAGACTGTCGCAAGCTGTTCTCACACCCGCTCTCACAACCGTGCCTGTTCCATTCGCTATCAGGGACAGCACTGACCCCGTTACTCTTGGACTGGTCATCAGTGCACAAGATGTACAATGTCTGATCCTACCTGGGATGGCTTCTGCAGGGGCTGGCATCTGAGCTGGACCATCAGCCCGCAGCTGTCTCTGCTCTTGCCTGCGAGGGGCCAGGCTGTCCTACAGCCTTTGCACGTATGCTGCTTGCTCCCAGATCGTTTGGCCCAGAAAGCAGCATGCAGGCTTGGCCGATACCAGTGCAGAGCCAGGCACGCCTTCAGATTCCCACTGGGAGCTCCAGGTCAGTGACGCAGGAGTCGCTGGGGTCCTAAGACCAAGAGAAAGCATGGCATGCATCCCAAATCTGAGCAGTTTCAGCAGAAAGCAGCACTGATCCTGGACAGGAGCTTTGCTTTGGTAGAGCAGTGAAGAAATTAACTAAAAGTATGTGCCAGCAACCAAACACAGCAACTCTGTCAGATTTTCCCACACATTTCCCTTCCTACAGGTATTTCCAGGAGCTGAAATGCAGAATTAAGCTGGCTGACAGTCTGTGATGCCATTTCCAAGACTCTGTCCCTACAGCTCTGCTTACAGTCAACCTGTCTTCTAGCTACCGTAGCTGAGCAGATGAGATGAGTGCTGATGCTTAGGTCTCTGGAGCTTCACAGGTCCTGCATGGGTGGTAGACAACAGAAGGCAGCATTTGTTGAGTAGTCAAGAGAAGAGAAATGACTACATGACAGCCTGTGATTTGTCCTCTGTGTCCATCTCAGCGTTTCTAAAGCTCATGAGCAAGCAGCAGACTGATGTGGAGCGGGGATGTGCATGAAGAGGTGGCTGGTTTGTGTTGGCCAAGGCGCAGCCGGCTCACCAACTGCAGCAGCCCTTACATGGCTGGGATGCTCTGAGTTCACTCTGTGGTCGGTCTGGGGCTGGAGAGGACTTAAGGACTCATGGGCAGGGTCTGAAGAGCCCATCATTCATTGTGGCCAACATAAGAATAATGAGACAGAAAACTATGAAGATGGCCCCAGCATCCCACATGCTGACTCAGTAACAAGCCCCACGTTCCTGGTGATGTCTCCCATATGTCTGCAGGTTCGGCATGAGCTAAGGGTGGCCAGATATCGTGGCCAAGCTAGGACCCCTCTGCTCGGTGCCAGGGATGTGCAGCTGGAAGGCAGCATGTCCTCAAAACCATTGCTACAGCTGCTAAGTGCCAGTGCCGAGCCAAGCCGGGGATCTGGCTGTGAGAGAGCTCTTACTTCACCCTTTTCCACCAGTGCCTTGCAATGAAACGGGGCAGAGGAGCTGCACCTGTACAGCAGCTGTGTCTCAGCTGGGAGCTGTGACCTGCGACAAGCAAAATGGAGCAGCTTCCTAAACTGCTACTCACTGGTAGGAGTCCAGATTAATTCCTTGCTCCTGTCCCCATGCATCCATGCAGGGGGAACAGAGGCTGAATGCCGGCACGCTTCCCCTGGCAATCCATCACCCTTGCTCCTGCTCCAAAGCATCCTGTGCCAGAGTTGTCACTGAGCTGCAAGCACTGCATGGTAGCAGACAGTACACACACCCTGCAAACACCTAAATGCAGGGGACAACCAGAGAAAACAGCACCTGGGACAATTCAGCCTACACAGATTTTGGATACCAGGCACTGGAACATGTGTTAGCATTGCTGAAGCATCCAGGGATCCTATCCTGGCTCTGGCCCACGGTGCCAGAAAGCTGCAGATTCACAGGAATTACAACCCGGCTGTAACCTGGATCCGTTGGGGGACGCAGAGCACACGCCAGCCTTGCTGACCAGCRACTTTCCAGGCACCTCCAATGGCTTTAGCTGACATCAAGGTTCTGCCATGGTTAGTTTCCCCGTTTTAAGTTACAGACACAAAGGTACTGGCCTGATCTCCCCGGTCACTGTTTCGCCTGGATCGTTTTCAGCAGTATTTGTAAGAACCACCATGTGTCCTCTTGGCAGAGCTCCCTGGAAAAGCCGCAGAGCAAATCCCTGCAGAGACATCACGACAGGTTACGTGGCTGCGTGCGCTGCCTGGCAAAGGACACCGGGCATGGAGGAGTTCCTTATTCCTCTTGGTTGACCCCTCTTCCAGGTACTAACTGTGTATTGTATTCTTCGTAAGGACACCTTTCTCTGCTGAAATGCCTAGATGTTGCCAGCTGATCAAAGTGACCGGGAGAGGGACGACATTTCTTTTCCTACCTGAACAGTACTGGCACAGTGCGGTCATTTTCCATGTTGGCTCAACCAGCACTGTGCTACTGAACATTGCTTCTCTTTCTCTCCACCATTTATTCACAGCATGGTGTAGTTTCTTCTGCTTTGAGGGCTTCCACACCCAGATGTTCAGAGATAATGGTGCCTTTGTTATAGCATAGCTGAGACACGCTGAGAAAAGCTCTGAGGCAGGTTACCCTGGGATCCAGGGCTGGTCAGGGAGCTTAGATGAGAGCTGCCAGGGTGGGCTATGACAAGAAATCTCCATCCTACTTGTAAACCCAAGCATGATTATGGGCAACCGTCATCACCTCATTGGGCCTTTCCCAGCATTTCCTCCAGGCACAACATCCCACAGTGCTGTGATCATCTTTTCTGCAGGCAGAGACTTTAAAGCTTTCCTCTTCTCAGTCTGGGGTTTTATTAACCTCACCTCACTGTGCTGAATAACTTTCTGCTCCGTGCATCACACTGCCTGCTCGGCTGGCCCTGTTTGGTGAATAGATTAATGCCAAGGTGAATTTGGGTATGGGGACATGCGCCTCTGCCAGGAGTTGCTGGCCGACCACACTTGGGCTTAATGATTTTCATAATTCAGAATTGGAACTGTTTTGACTGCAAACAAGCCGTGTGATGTGGATCTGCTCCTTAATCACATCAGACTCCTCAGGTTTCCAGCGTGAATACTCATAAGTTCAAAATTCATGTCTGAAACACATGCTGCTGCATCTTTGTGTAGAAAACATTCCTGTTGGCAAGCTCTGCAGGAGTGCTTATAAAGAACAAATATCAAAGTGTGACAACCACGGCTGATTACAAATAGCAGGAACATTTGCAGAGCACTGCTCTGCAGAGCTGGCCCCACGCAAGAGGCTTCTCCGTCTGCCGTCGAAGCGGAGCCCAGGTGCTCCCCAGGGACAGTCCAACTCTCGGCATCGCTACCCACAAGCTACAGAGCTGCTCTGACTCACCAAAGCCAGGAAAAATAACATAAAAGGTGTAAGCAGGGTGGCATAAATGGACCAGGGAGAAATATGCAACAGAAAATGAATTCTGAAAGCAGAAGCAATACTAGCGGGAAAGCAGAAGAATTCGGTTCCTGCTGTAGCCTGCACAAAGGCAGAATGATGGACGTGCAGAAGTTATTCTTGTGCTGCCTTTTTAAAGCTGGAACGAGGAACAGGTTAAGCAACCTTTTCATGTCAGTGCTGCAGAACACGCTGTCCCACTCCAGGACTGCAAATCCCACTTCAAAATAGCAGAACATGTTCCTACAACAAAACAAAACACCTTATTGTGATTTTTCCAGATACATTTGCATGCTAACTTTTAGTATCTTTGCAAAGTATGTTGCCTTGGGTATACTGTTTGCATCCACGTTGGTATATCCATGATGAACTTGGCCTTCCTTGCATCAGATTACATGATGGTCTGTGGGTTTTATGGGAATCATGAGTCAATCCAGAGAATTTCTTCCTGGATGTCACCTATAAAGTGGTGATCCGGTAACAGCACCACAGCCTGCTAGCAGTTAGTGTTCTCAGATATTAAATAAATGTTCATGGACAATTTTCAGGGTACGTATTGTACCATCTGTCATAGCAGCACTCATAGGTTTTAATTATGGTTTATACTCTGTCTTCAAGCACCTGGATTCGTTTTTTCATACTGTCTATTATTCATTATGATCTGCTAAACAGTGCCTTACTTCTGTTTTCTGCTATTCCCTTTCAACAGCTGGGCCAGCAATATAAATGGGAAGGTGTCAAAGGTGTGCAATATGTGAGGACACTTCTTGCTCAGGCACTTCCCGGTGTGGGGCCCAATTCCATGACCATTTCCAGACTCATCTTTGGAATAACTTGCCTAAGGACTTACTTRGATAAATGATTTGCAGAGAGAAAATGGATCACAGCATCTTCCCAAAGAGAAAGGAGATCTCGATGCAGAAGAAACTTAGCCCTGCACCAGTAATCCTACATGCAGCTAGCCAGCCCCCACTAGTAACAAAGCTCCTTCCTTTCTGTCTCCCTACAACCTGGATATTTCAGACCAATTTGCTTTTGTCAACTCAGCCATGAGACAGCTAGTGGTGGAGGTTTGCAGCTCTGTTATTGAAGTTACTGCCTGTGGGTTGTGAGCATCAAGGGATGGCTCTGAAATAATCGCTAAGTTACAGTGAATAATGTCTTCAAGCCGCACTAAAGCCATTGATGCAGTGAAGCTGTGCTCGGTGGAGTAGCTGTAATGCCGCTACGGAAAGTACGGCAGGGGTATGGCACAGGTCGGAGAGGACCTGCTGTTTGCGTGTTGGGGTCAGGTGGGACGTCATCGCCTTCCAGTGACTTCTCCAGCAACAAAGCGGAGCTCTGAATTTTAGTAGACCATGCCCACCGCCCTCCACGGCTCACAGAACGAAGGTGTGGTCTCACGATGTCCACAGAAAATTCAAATATATCTTTAGCGTGGGGTAAAATAGACAGCCATTTGCCTGATAAGAAAGTGTCCRTGAAACAATAAGGGCATAGACCCAAAAGAGGTGGGGAAAACCCAGGCTGCCAGATATACTTGCATCCATGATATGGCGCTTTCAATGAGTAATCACTTGCCAATACATATGGTGTTTTTGTAGATGTGAAATGTCATGGAACATAACGTACTGATATGTTTAAAAATAAATTGCTGGGATAGCTTAAAAAATAAATGACTGAAGTGAAGGGACTTAYGGTGCATTTTGCCGTGGATTAATTTTGTCATTTGATTTGGGTAAAGCTTGATTCAGGTGTCAAACTAAGTATTGACTTAATAAACTGGGTTTTTTTCACTTGCTCTCTGAGGAGTACTGGGGAACAAGGTCAGTCTCTTAATTAATTTATGCAAATGGCTGTTTTCTTCTACTCCATTTAAATGTTAGTGATACCTGTCTTATCTCCTTATAGCAAACTGAACAGCAACCAATATGTAACCACGTGCGGGACTTCAAGAAAGTCACAAGCAGGTACGACGAAACTCTTAAAATCAGCCCAGAACAGCTGCAAAGTGATCATAATAATTGTGTATGTGCGCACACACACACTTTTTTAAGCATTGATCAAAGCGCAAGCCACCAAAGTCCCAAACCCATACTCAGTTGTTCAGCATGAGGAGGCGTTATCTAAAGGCATTGAGGCAGCGTACGTCCGCAGCCTGGGCTCCCACCGCAGACCTTGCTCTGTGCACGGAGCAGAGATACCCAGAGGCTGTTTGCAGGAACCTCGAGCATCAGGCATGAGCTCCTGGCTGACTATCACGCTCACCCCGTGCTTGGCAAATCCATCCCCACATCCCCTTTCTCGGTTTCCCCCACGTTTGCCCCACCTCTTCCTCCCACAGCTGTGCAATCCCCCCAAATCTAGAGCTTGCCTTCCAAGTGCACCTTCGCAGTGCGATTTCTCCATCCGTATAGCTGTGCTATAAACTGAGAGATTAATACAGAACAAGGAGCTTTAAGATGCCATCCAGCCTCTGGGAACAGCTGTGGGGTGTAGAGAAGGGCAGGGAGCCGCGGGGATGGGCAGGATGGCACCGCTGGGTTTCCAGCCTGCACCTGGCAGTGGTGCTGTGGTCACTGAAATAATGGTGTAAATAGTGCAAATTCCTGCCCCACRGGGAGTGGGGTTAGGGAAACGGGCTAGGACAAGGCTACAGGCAGCTACCAGCTCCGGTTACCGCAATGGGAACGATGTACCCCACAGCCTGCCTCACCTTCTGGTTATTCCTTCTCCCGTCCCCTACCTATGGGTTATTTGTGGAGGAAGGAAGACTTCAAGATACCCGAAAAATCATGCCTGCATTCATTGTGCTATTAAAACACTCCACATAGCATTTGTTGTTTTTTTGTTCTGAAAGTAATTTCACATGCTTTTGATTAAGGCACCATTTAGAAAACAGAGCTAGTACGGCAGGAAAAAATCCCAGCGAAGGGAAGGGAGTTGAGGCGATGTCTGTGCAGCTGCATAGAGCAACCGTCCTGGTCTGAATGCCAATTTTGGGGGCTTCCTAATGATTTCATCAACCCACAGACAGTACAACCTGGATCGGCTGCGAGCTGCATGGAGCTGGGTCCGTGCAGATGTCCTAGGAAAATCTGCCTGTTTCCTGGTGGAAGATACTACAGAACCGAACAGCAAATGGCAGATGCTTATTTCCAGAAATTTTAGAGGATAATTTGTCACAATTTCCTTTGGATCTTTTGTTTCTTTTGTGAGGAAAAAAAAGTTACAGGTTTTGTTTTTCAAAAAAAATTATTGGGGCACAAGTTTGCAGGGTTCTGCAAGAAACCATGTACGGATTTTAAAACTGAGTTCTAGGCTGCTTGTTTGTTTTGTGTGTTTTTTTGAAGAGAACCTGTTTTGTGCAAAACTGCAAAGCCTCCAACATTATTTCTAAGAGGTCTTCATGTTTTGTTCCCTTCTTTTTTATTTTTTTTAAGAGAACTATGTGAAAATTTGGCCAAGGTGGAAAAAAAAAAAATAATCACAGAAGATCTGTCTGGCATGAAAGTTACTTTTACTGGTAAAATCAAACCCAGAGATGATGACAGCAACATACCCTTGGCTGTGCAGAAGGGAAGCAGCCTCAGCCCAGCAGGAGAGCTGAAGGTAGGGACTGGAGGCTGGCCCGTTACCACTTCTATGGCACAGCAGGTTTCCTACGTCTCCGTTGCTTTTTGATGAGTGGCGTAAATAACGGAGCCACTTTTCCCTATGAAAATGTTCTGTGTTTTTGCAAGTTGCTGTCCTGCCTCCCCCAGCCTACCCCCTGGGGCTCTTCTCTCGAATCCGTCACATCCTTCCCCTGCTTACCCCGAAGTTTAGCCTGGCTGTATTTCTCTCAAACCACCCCTGAAAGTGGGGCTGCAGGTGAGCTCACCTGCCTGCCTCCTTCCACATTGCACCCACAGAGCATAAATAAAAGTGTCCACTTCGTCACGGGTGCTCTGGGCTGCAGAGGGATGTGCACGCTGGTGGCATGAGGATGAGGAGTGGACATGGGCCACTGATGCAGCTCAGGAAAGGTGTCCTTACCACTGTTGGTTCCCAGCCTGTGATGGGTGCTCACAGGCACCTAAATGTCGGCATCCCCACTGTGGGCTGGGGGTCTGGGCTCTCCTGATGGTCAGCGGTGGTCCAGGGCTGCACACAAGTGCTTTCACAAGTGGGTCTGGAGCTGTTGGATATGCCCTAGGGCACCTCCTGATCTCCAGCTTCAGCTTCAGGAGGCATGGTCTCTTGTTTGTCTGCCTCCGTGCAAACATCACGGGTGCCAGGGGCTTTTTTTATCAGGCTCTAGACCCCTCCATTTCAGTAATGTCAGCCTGCAAAGTCAAGGGACAGCCCACCTGAAAGCAGACGTGTGCCGGCCAGCCCTGCGGCAGGGCTCAGAGGCTGCCAGCACGCCCAGACACCTACGGTTGGACTGCACAGTGCAGGTGGCTTAGTCCTGAAGAGCATCCCGGCCCCTGCCGCTGGCTGCCTGAGCACTTCTCACCTGCTCCAGAGCAAAGTCAAATGGATTTGCTTAAAATAACTCCCAGCACTGTCGCTGAGCCACTCGCGGATGCCTCTCCTCTGAGATGCGTGGAGGGGCTAAGCACATGCGGGTACCTCAAGCACGGAGGCAAATTTGGTGTTCGAGCAAAGTGTGAGACTGTGGGAGGTGTCTGGACCCGTTGAGGCTCCACTGTGACTGGCGGCGAATCGCTTCGTGCCAGCCTGGCAGCCAGCTGCCACCGTCCTTATGGCTCTGCCTATATGCATCCCCTCTGCAATGATTTCTAAATGTGCAATATCAACATTGCAGTAGCACAGGATTTTTGCATGTAATTATCCTAAGGTTTATTTGAATAAAAAGATGGTGGGGGGGAGGAAGAGCCCATCTAAATCTTGCAGATCATGCAAAGTCTAGCAGCTCTGCTAGCAGAGCTTGGAAATGCCGATAGACAGTTAAGAGCACAGACACACAGCCATATCTGTATTTGCCTTAAAGCGTGCTGCTAAAACATGTTGCCATTGAGATTCCTAAGCCCCACATTTTAAAATATTCATTGCCACAGCCCAGATTCTCTCCTGAGGAGCAGAAATCCAGGCAGAGACGAGCATCTATCTGGCATCCCCTTGTGGCTTTGCTTCTCCCTGCTGCAACGGGAGAACAAGTCGTAAAACCAAAGGACACCCCATATCTTTGTGGATCATAGCCAGACCTCATGGCAGAGAAGAGAGTGTCCTCCAGTAGTTATCTCTTCGATATCTRTAACATCTGGGATAAAGAATAATGAGGAATCCATAATAAGGGATCCTTAAGGAATATCCACGCTCCTATTACGAGCTGCAGCAAGGAGCCATAGCCAGGCAGCGTGGGTTGACTTCTTTAGTGATACCCTCGGAGTCACCTGGGCACCTTTGAGACGGCCGAGCCAGATGTGCTGTGTCCAGGGGCAGGATGGACGTACAGGCGCAACTCTCCAGCACGGACCATCAGACCCTCTCTTCCTGCCGTCGGGTGGCTTGCTCCGATCCGCTGTGTGCTCTGCTTGCCTTTCRGGATCTCGCTCACTGCCTCCACTTGCTGCTGCTACCCAGAGAAGTCACGAGTGGCTTTAAATAAGAAAAATACATGCACTCTCTCGTGACCTACAACAGTACTCGTCAAGTTTTATTCTCCCTGGGATTTCCCTAAGGTCTTGGTCACAAAGACCACGTTTTGGAAGGACTCAATGTGTAGGCCGTGGTCCCAAGGCGACCACAGCTGCTTCAAAATGACCTTGTTTGGGGACAGGGGTCCTGTTCCAAAGAGTCCAGGTGCTTTGCTGTATGTACAGGGGCCAATTCAGCAGCAGCCCCATGAAAAGTCTGAGATTAGGAGGTGCCCCAGGGGTTCAAACTGCGTCTACAAGTTGTAAAGCGCAGATGTTCTTCCCACACACAGTCCTCCCAGCAATCTGCAGACCAAACCGTAATATTTRTGGGTCAAATTTCATTAAGGAAGGCTGGGTGCTTCTAAGACATTTAACATTTGTCTCTGGTTATTGTCCTGGTGATTTACATAATGGATTAGTACAGATTAGCCCAGCATTTGGAGAGTCACTGGGTTGCTTTGCATGCACCATAGGCAAAGGATTCAGGCTGTAAATGGGATGATCTAATAACAAGCATAATTGCTGTTTTATAGACTATAAGTACTGCCATGTCAGTAGCTCGTCTAACTCTACAGTGAGGCCATTGTACAACTATAAATCCCCCAGCCACCGAATAGCTCTTCAGAGGCTCCTCCGTGCAACAGCTACAGCAAGTGTCCTCGCACTGACTTAGATGCACACGGGAAGCTGAACACCAGTATTACGAGCCACCAGCAGCAAATTAATTGATCCAATCCTTTAAAGCTGCTAGGCTGAGCATCAGATGATACAGGGCTCCCTTGGTGCAACCATTTCTGCTTTCCCAAGCCCCAGAGCGATGCTGTGGGGGAAACTGAGGCAGAAGCACAGGATGGCCCTTTGGAAGCAGAACACGGGGTATAGGGTGGGTTTCTCTTATCATAACCCACTCCCAGTGCTTTTCTCTCCAGTTCACCGGGGGTAAATTCAGGGTCCAACAATTAATTTATCTCAGGTGTCTTGCACCACTTGGGAGCAAGCCAACCCCGTACTGTTAATACTACAAAGCTTTTTAGAAAAGGAGAGGCTGGCAATTGCAACAGTAGTTTTGAATCATTCATAATTTTGCACAGGGGCAACTTCTGTAGGTGTCTTGTTTCCTGTAGGTTTGTAATGTTTTAGGACTAAAAATAACAAGGAACTGCTGTTCAAAATGTAAGCGAGGAATTAGAGTTGCGAAAAAACTTGAGAGTAAAACTGTAGTGGAGGACATCAGAGCTTTCCCACAGCCGCAACTACAAACCCAATTAATTCTGGGTTAGGCAAAATGAAAACGTGCAGCTGGAGAGATTCGCAGTGAATGCTCTGAAACAGCTTTAGCTTTCCATCCACGCAATATGCAGATAGTGATGAGAAACTTTTTGGAAAATTAGTTTGAGCTCATTTGTGACCACAAACACCAGCATGCTGTGATCCTAACCACATGGCCACCTGAGCACCAGTGTTGCATCCCTGTGGCTTAGCCTGTGCATTTCTCATAGAAAAGTGATGCTTTGGGGCATCGGAGCTGCACTCCTGCTCCTGCCATGTGCTTCCCATGTGAGGCTGCCCCCATCGCTTGGACCAAAATACTGAAGTGGATTTCAACAGCTACTGCAGTTCTTGGATCCCTTCCTGCAGATGGGCTTTGGTCTCCTTGCTGGAGCTGCCTGGGCTCACTCAGCAGTGACAGCCGTGGAGCTGTGCAGCTGGGCTTGGGGATGGGACCCACAGCCGTTGCATGCATGGAGGCACCGAAGCTTCAGGAAATCACAAGCAAGGCAGTCTGGAGAGCTGGAAGTGGGGCAGACCCGTGTGGTAGCATGGGAACAGGGCACAGGGCTGACAATCCTGCTCTGAGGATGCTTTCAAATATCTACAAGCAGGGCAGAGGGTGGTCGACAGCGTCTTGGGGCCGCAGACAGGGCATCTGCAGGGAAGCATCAGCATGTCCCCCGTGTGACCCTGCTCAGGGTCCTGAGACGAGCTGAGGTGGTTTGGGGAGGCAAACCCATCACTGACCCAGTGCCTGTCACTGGGCTCCATGTGCTCACTGTCCCCACTCACCAGGAAGGGACACATGGCTTGAAGCCAGCTCCAGCCTGTCGCTCTCTTCAAAGTCCATTGTGCTGGTTGCTCTGCGCTGGGCTGAGCCACACAGATGTCCCCCCTGCCCCATGCTGGTCTGGCTGGATCAGAAAGACTAGCTGATCCAACCAACTGGTAGAGCTGTTGACCTAAAGCGAAGGCCACCTTCCGGCCCCCTTGGTGTTGGGATAAGCTCAGCCTTCTTTACAACAGGTCACTGCCTATATTCTTCCCTGCGCTTCCAAAGTGCATTGCCATGCCCATCTCCTCCAAGCCCTCCTCCATTGTAGGGGTCTGCTTAAACTCGTTGCCTAATGATTTCCATGCTGAGCTCTCCTCTGAGCCAAGGGGATGAGCAGAATTCACGTCCTCGAAGTTTCAGCCTCTTATTTCGGAATTAATTTTGCAAGCTCCTCCTTAGACCGAGCTCTCTGTGGGCTCAGGCATAACAGGGCCAGTGAGAGGGGAAAGTCATGTTGCTGGTTAAATCTCCAAAGCAAAAATAATCCATTTTAATGAAGGTTCACAATCTGCAATGAATGTGAAACAATGTTGTCAGCTAAGCTGTTGCATTATTCACTTTTATTTGTACAAGGTCCTTCCATTAATATTTGACTACAAGAGAATGCAATTAAAAATTTTCTACTTGAATAAACCTCTCACCACTGTGTTAGTTAAAGGATAAAAACCTTTTACGTTGCTGTAGAAGAGAATTCAGCACACTGGCTCTGTGCACGTGGGTCACACACCAACTCTTTTAACTTCCCGCACCCCATATTGTGTTCTCTACTCCCACTTCTTCGCGGTGTCTTCCCTTCAGCCCTCACCCCCTATCAGCTCCTCTGTGCTTCCCTTCTCTCCCTCCCTGCCATTTTGAGTATCCCAAAGCAAGCGTTTCCTTCTGAGCAGAGCCAAAACAAGCAGGGACATGGGGGGTTTTGTGCAGGCAGGTGGGAAGCACCGCAGTCCGCAATTCCCAGTAATCTCACGAAAATAATGGTAAGGCTGTCTCAGACTGAGACAGAGCCCCACTTTGCCAGAAAGAAGTGGGGCTTTGCATTCATGTGCATGGGTTTTTGCTGGCAGGGAGAGATAATTTATTATTTAAATTTTTGCACGCATGGATGGGCACTGAATTAGTTGTAATCTCCTGGGGAGGGAGGAAAAAACCTTCTAGGATTCTGGAAGACACTTCAGAGAAGACACGAGGTCAGCTCGCAGACTAGTCACAAAAGGGAAGACATTAGGAACCAGGGAAAGAAGGATGATATGCAAAGCATGGCGTTACATATATAAGCATTATGCACTATTTCCCTTTCCAGAGCATCCAAGAAAAAAGGGCATTTGGTGAAAATAAACAGAGTTTAGGTGGGCACAGAAGTGAATACAGTTGGTTTGTGGAGCATGATACAACAAGGCACCAATGAAGAAATAGGTCCATGTGTGTACAGATTGGTTGCAGAGAAGAGGGCAAACCGTGTGTTTTGAGAAGAGCTGAAGCAGGAGGACTGAAGTGTTGGCTCTTTTCAAAATACTTCCCTGCCTCCCAGGTTAATTTACGGAGCTGTGATGTACAATGAGGAGACGAACATTTTATCCTGTTCTAATTCATCTCCTGGAGTCTCTGACACTGCTTGCCTACGACTGTAGCTGTTGGGAGAAGCATCTGATGGCAAAATGAAAGTTCACCCGTGGTTTAGGAGACTGAAAGCCAGAACTGGATGGGATAGAAAGAGAATGCATGTGTGCATATGTAGAAGAGGAGCCTCTGGCCTTAGAAAACTAAGGCCAGTAGAGGTTTGGAGCCAGGGCTTTAGGAGTAGGAATTCAGGGGCAAAGAGGGAAAACCTTGGGAGCAGGCAGATGGCAAGGTGCAGGTGACCAATGTGTTGGGTCAGATGTAGAAGAAGCACTAGGACCAGGTGAATAACAGTACCTCATTAAGTGGCTTTCAGGGGAAAAGGACCCCCAGGAGAGTTTTCACCACCCCAGGGATCTCCAGATAAGCAGAGGAGCAAACAGAGCCAATTGTGGGGGACAGATGCTCTGGTTCAACAGGTCCAGGTCCAGCATCCTGTAGATCACCATTGGTTTTGGAAGAAGGTCTGCTGGGGCACACAGCGGACAGCCAGCTATTCTCAGAGGCAGTGTATAACCCCATCACATGCCAAAACCTCACTGGTCCCTGTGGGAAACTCATACACTGACCGTTAAACACCAGCCAGGAACATGGTAACATTTGTAGATCTACATCTGCCTCCTTTCAGGACCAAGCAGGCACCTCACCGCTGTGCAACAAAACCCATGCCACGGTATAAGAAGCTACCAGCACTGTCCTCCTCTTCCTATGATGAACTTTTCCCATTTCTGTGATAAACACAGCTCTACAGCTATATCTCCTTCACTGAGCAACTGAGATCCATTGCTGAGGTTGGAGCAGCCCATGTACGTGGATCCTGGGGCAGAGGGATGCAACAAACAAACAGTATCAATTGCAATTGATAATTAGGGAGTATTCTGCTCTTCCATCCTCTCCTGATCTCAGAGGTGGGCTCTTTCCTGGTCGTTGGTGGGGAAGGTGGCAGTGATGTCCAGAGCTCACGGAGAAGCCGCTGGCACCATCTGCGGGCTCTTCTGAGATACTCCGGCTGCACGCCTGGAGACCTCACATCCTGCAGCTGCTACTGCAAGCGGGGGAATTAGCTCATCTAATGCTAAGTAATCTGTCCATCGAATATTAAGTACCACCTAAAGCAGGTCCTCGGAGTCTCAGATTGCACAACCATATATAGAGGAATCTTTGGACCTTAAATGCTCTATGCTTCAACTCTTCACTGATAAAATGAGGATGAAGAAGCCCATTCATCTCAGAGAGTGTTGTGAAAAATCAGTCCATTAGTTTGCGTCCCATTAATGTTATCTAGGCCAAGGAGATGAATAATTCTGTCCCCAGAAGAAGATTTGTATAGCGAGCAGCATATAAGACAAGGGACCATACCAAACAATAAAGCTAAAGCGAGATATTGAGAAATGGTTCATTAAGTGTATGCCATTCATCCCAGCACAGGGTCAGGCTGTGTCTTACAGAAGCAATACGTGTTTATGAGCAGAGGCTGCATTAAAGCTTTGCAAAACACCCTAATTGGGATGTGTCCCACCTTGCTGGTGATCGATTTGCAACCTACATATTGTTGCGGTTTTTTTAAATGCTGTGTTTTTCTGTGTAATAACTTCAAGAGCTCTAATCCTTGTTAAGCGACAGCTGTTCACCAGGGAGCACAAGAACAAGCTCGTGGGGACCAGCTATCCTCGCTGGAGATGAGCTGTTTCTGGAATAGCTGAGGCAGCGCAGAGCCATGGTGGGGGCGAGCACAGCTGCTCACCAATCCCACCAAAGCAATTTGCTTCCAGCGCTCAGAGATCTTACCGTTATCCACCTTTGTCCTCTGAAGCGGGGTTAGCGTAACTCCTTCTTACCAAGGTTGTGTCTGGAGGCCACTTAAGTGTCGGAGCTCATGAAGAATGCATGAGATTGGAGCTGCATCCCTCCTCAAACACACAAATCTCTGCTTGAGTAAGGGTGGATGCTGCCATCTGACTGCAAGGGGTTCTGCCTTTGACCCCCATGGACCCAAACATGTCCGTCTCAGGCACCCAGGCAGCTCATTACTGTAGTGGTCCTCCAGCCATTGTGAGCAGCTGAGCCTGGAGCCCTCTGCTCCTAACAGGGCATTGAGGTCCTCGAGAAGGGGACCCTTTGGGCATCCAGGCGGGTGACAGGAGCATCTGCTGCATGGCCAGCACTTGCTTTCCAACACAAACGCAGAGCAGGAAGGGGATTTGAAAGAGGACAAGTTCGTTCAGTGAAGGGGACAGGTTTTCCGATGCTTCTCCTGGCTCCTGAGGGAGCTTCGTTACTTTGCACAGCTCCTTGCACGCTCCCATCGGTAAAACTAGATGCCAACAAAATCCATGGCATCAAGACCTGTTTTTAGAGGTGAAATGCTTAGATTTCTTCTCCTCTGTCCTGCATTATTCTGTAGTCAGGAAGGATTTTGGTTAAAATATCCCATTTTCTTTCCTTTCCCCCCTCAGCTCTGGAAAGAGCTGGGGTAAATGTAGGCTTCAACAGCTGGGCTTATGTACTGAACCACGGCCAGATTTCAGATCCTCTGCAGAGGGTGTAAACTCTTTGGGCTTCCAGTCRTAGCTACCAGAGCTTTTCTTCAAGCAGAGGCAGTTGAAGTGCAGTCTCTGGCTGTCCAGGACATACAAGGCAATGTGGAAAGACATCTCCACCCAAGCTGTTCAAGTGGTGTGCCCAGATGTGCTCAGGGCTCCTCAAATGAGCAACCAACATACCACCCACGTTTTAATCTATTAGTTTTAAACATGCACCAATTGCTGCACCAATTAGCTTTTGAATTTGGCCTGTTGTATACAATAAATATAACCTGAAATATCTGTTTCTGACAGTCTCCAAGGTATTCATGGACAAGACTTCTGATGATATAAAGAAATATTTTCATTTCATTCAGAATACCTCTACTAGTTACTACCTTGCCCTTTAGTAGAGACTGATGTGGAAAAATCTCAGTGCAGAGAGGCAGCCTGAAAAAATTAAAAGCAAATGGAAAAGGCAGTGGCTGAACAGGAGCTGGCAACTAATCTTATCTTCAGTGAGCCCCTCTTGTAACAGGTACAGAGCTGCCTGGGAAGGACTAAAGGTGTTAAAATATGTTGTTTATTGAATGATCAAGGAGTACTGCACTGGCTGTTCAGGAAGATTTATTCTCCATCTGTGCTTGTTTTTATTCTACTGTCATGCCTAATAAATATCAACTCTTTTAAACAAAAGCATCTCCATTTGCAAACGTGTTAGCAAACCTTTGGCATTTCCCAATGATTTTGCCTCAAACCTCCCCGCCTGGAGGCCCACGTGTTTATCCCCAGGACTTGCCAGGATTTCTCAGACTGGGGAGGCTGGAGATCCCTCAGGTTCACTCCTCTGCYTGTTGCCTGATAAAAAAATCAAAGATCTCTTTCTTTTCAGCGCATGCACTTCCAGATGCACACACAGGTGACTACCAATAATCCAGGGAATTTTAGAAAGCAATTACTAAGTGAAAGGTCCATATTACACAAGCACACCAGGGCTCAGAAACCTTTGCTGTGCAACTAGAGAAGAAAAAAAATTAAAAAAAAATTAAAATCATGAAATCCCAGGGCCCTCTGAGCCAGTAAGTAAAAGTTTGGCAACTTCCAAATGCATAACCCGTTGTTACAAGCTGTTCCATGTGGCTCCCCAGAGGGCTGGTCCATAAAGGATAACAACCTTTGCCTGCTGGGAGCTATTAGCTTAAATGGTAGCGGGCTGCTGCAGCATTTAAGCCTGATTATAATAGTGTCATTGGATTTGTATGCGCTGGGATCCATGCAGATGGATTTCACAAAAATTCTAAGAAATTACATCCAGGAAASGGAGTTAAAGGGATGTCTCTATGCGTGGCAAGCGCTGGCTGACTAAAATTGCAAATAGAGGATCACCACGGAAAAAAAAAAGAAAACCCCAAGTAAGTTAAATGAGGCTCAATATTGTGATGGGGAAGTTAGGAGCAGAAACGTTTTCCAGGCTCTGGAATCTGCTGGAACGGGCAGATATATTAATGATCAAAATGCCCACATCTCTCTCCTTCATTTTTATATTGAATTCATATTATTTTATTAAGACAGCCTATGGGTACCTGCACGTTCATTAGGTACGCGAGCACATTAAATCATTCGCTGTTACACATGGCGTTGCACGAAATTTATCGTAACCCTCCACGCAGGTGTTATCTGCAGATTAGCACTTCTCCCTTCCCATCATTTCTAGGGATTCAGAGGACAGACTTCAAGCCAGGAAATCTCATCAGATCAGATAGCAAAACCTGAATCTCCACATCCTGGAACCAAGCTGGTAATTTGTACCTGGCTAAAGCACATCACCCAGAAAAGCATTGATCTTGTACGATTCATTTGTCTGCCTTTGACTTGCAGACATCAGGGCATTTACACATTGCAATCAACTCACCTCTCAATCTCCCCGTTGAGAAGGTAAAGGACTGTGCTCTTGCTGCATCTTCTGCTCAAGGCTTTTTTGTTTCCGTTTTCTTTTTGGGTCACACACTGAACTATTTAGTGGATCTTTTTGGCAGTTTTCTCACCCGTGGAGCTGCCTTAGCATCCACACTGCTGCCCAGCTTGCCGGCGGGCCATCCCAGAGCTGCTGAGATGTGGCCGATGAAGCTGGGCTTCCCCCCGCCATCACGGATGCGGCAGGTGATGCCACGGATGCTCACCTCAGCAAACCCAAAAGTGCCCAGCACAGTGCAGCTGGGAGGCAGTGAGCTTTCCAGCAGCTTCTTTGTTTACAGAGCCATTTATAAGCTTCCACTTAATTAAAATAATCACTAATAAGCCTGGCATCTTAGCAGAAGCAGCCTGCATTCTTCCTGCAGTCACAGAGGATCGCCTGCTCCCAGTTTCTAAAGCAGTTTCCTTGGCTCAGACGTGATTTACCAGGGATGTTGGAATGAAGGAAAGGATGAGCAAGAGGCACAACTTCAGACTGCCTGATACCAGCCTGAAACAACCTGATGATAACCTTCATTTTCAGGGCCAAGCTTCAGCATCCCCATCACATGTCCAACCTTGCAAAGAGCCAGCCAAAGCAGGTACAGAGAGGCATGGTACCCATGACCCGTGCCTGCACACAAGCGGGTAGCCCTTTAATTTCACCCCCACTACCAGGGCAGCAATCGTTGACTCTACAGCCTCAGCCAGGGTCACCTACTCAGCCTCAATAGGTTTAACCCTTCATTACCTCTCCAAACCCCCACCGCTTGGACAAAYGGTGCCTCATTGCCCAATAATCCTTTTTTAACATTTTGCAAAATCTTTCCCTCCTTCCTAAGGCTTAAGGAGAACAAAAAAATGCACATTCCCTATTTAGAAACATTCTTGTGATGTTTGTTGGAACGGGCTGAAAGAGCTGAGGTTTGAAAATTAGTATCTGGCAAGGAAACAGTGTCCTCGGGGGCCAGAGAACAAGCCGCGCTGGGAGGAAAGTGATGGGACCAGCCTTTAAAGGCTGGAAAATTGCAAACCAAGTGTGCTCAGCAGTATTTTCCTTTATGCAGTTCTTTTATTCTTAAGATGAAAATTGCTCAGGACAAAAGCATCGGCCTGATACCTGGGACAGTCTGCTCTTTACTCTCCTTTTTCCTGAGAAAATATATTGTTCTTTGAAGAGAAGAAATGTTCAGCAAGCAGCAAATGCCAACGTGACCATTTTTAATGCAAATTCTCCAAGATCTCTCCCCGCTCCTCTAATACTGCATAGGAAATCTGTGACAGTGCCTTGGCAGGGCTGTCAGTCTGCGCTGCCTCTGCGCCGCCGGGAGAGGAACAGGGGCCTGTGGTGGTTTTACATGGCGAGAAACTGCCTTGTTCATTTTCCAGCCTCTGATCCCACCTCAACACGATAGCAAAGGCCTCTTCCACCCCTCTCTGGGACTTGCCGTGCAGTCACTCAGAGCTTTTAATGAGTGGACAAAGCTATGCTGGTGGTATTGCTGCGAGGATGCTCCTGTGGGCACCCCAGGCACCTTGCACGGGTAGGGGCAAGTGCAGGGAYATGTCCTGCACTGCCAATCCCAGCCTCAGGCAGCACGCACAGAGTTAAACCCCACGCTGGTATTCCCGGGAGGCTCATGCTTTAGCTGCCGCTCTGCTCCCGGCTCCAGCGGGACGCGGCTGTGACTTTCCCAGCAGTTCTTCCCACACTCGCCCTCCGTCGGGACCGAGAGTTGCTCCGCGGAGCATCGCATCGACCCGCGACCCTGCGTGCGGGGCCCGGGCTGCCGCTGCTCGCCGCCCCCGCAGACACGGAGGCCGGCGGTTCCCACAGCCCACGTTGGGGAGGAGGAGGCGCAGCCCACCAAACGTAGCCCCTGGGAGCCACAAATCACGACAGCCCCCTGCCGCCGCTCTCCGCTGGCCCCGGCATGGGTGCGCGCCCCGATTGCAGATGCTGTGCTAGCAGCCGTACCCCTGAGCCAACCCCGCGGCTCTCTCGGGGTGTCTGTGGGGTTAGATGCATGTGCTTTCCAGCGAGAGTGTCCACATTCCTATTCAATACACCCTCTAGCACCCATCCTCCCCAAAACAGTCCCATGCTGACGGAACTCTGCCCACCCACTTTATTATCATCTCGACACCAGCATGCACCAGTATTCAGCATGCACAGCATTGCACGCTGATGCACACAAGTGCGCGCACCTATAGGGGGATCAGTGCCTCTGGCTGATTGCTCCTCTGGCAAGCAAATCACACCCTAATTAACATTCCTCTGTCCATAAACACACAACCTCAGTCGCAGTCCTGACCTGTGCATCACCYGTACCACCACACGCACCACAGTGCAGTCCATCCATACAGATGCTGGGAGCTCATGCACCATCATTTGGGGGTCCAGACTAGTTTCTGCAAGACCTTCTCCAGACTTGCACCATCATGCTAACTGGGGGTGACTCTTCTGCCCCAGAAATGTCCATCMTGACTACAGCTGTGGAGGTAATACTAGGTGTAATGGTTCAGCAAGTGACGATTCATAGTTTCCAAGTGCTTTAGTAGTATTCATACTCATTAATTAGCCCCATCTGATCAGCAGGCGACTGAGTGTATAGTATGCATGCAGGAAAGGTCATTTGAACCAGATGCCCATACACCTTGTCTTCCCTGTGGAGACAACACTCCCAAAGCAGGAAAGCGCTGGGGCAGAGGGAAAAGAGCCTGTGAATAGTGTCCACTGGTCAACCCAACCAGGAGAGAGTCCTTCCTGTGAGGTGAGGTGACTCCATTGCGGACCAGGAACACCCAAACCGATTTTCCAACCTGAGATGCACAAGAGGTGTGAGAGAAGATGGGAGGAGAGCCCCAGCGACCGCCCCCAGTTGCCGGGATGCCCAAGCCGATGGGAATGCAATGGAAACCCACTGGAAGACCGCAGCAGGCAGGGAGCTGCCAAGCTGTAATCCAGTATGCCTGGCTAATGCTGCTTATTGCAGCCCTCAATTCTTCCTCTCCCTGCAAGACAAATGTGATCACTGCTCCGTATGCTTCGCTAGCCTTCCCCAGCAACATTCAATTCACCACTGAGTTTTGCTGGGGGGCAGGATAAGATTGTGCAGATATAATAACTCCATTCATCACCACCGAGCAGGGGTGGGCAAACAGCACTTTGTAAATGACTCGGGAACTTTGGCAGCTCAGATCCCACCAATCTCCCTGACAGGCAATACCAGGATGCCCTCAAGCCCCAGCGCAGCACAGCCGGAGGAGCCAGACCCACTGCCACCATGCCGGCATGGACCCTGCCACTCCGCAGTGCACCAACCTGGGTGCGCATGGGAGCTGATGGAGGGGAAGGCTCTCACCACCTGGCCTCTCCCAGTGGAAACACTCAGAGCAGCAGCGGGAGCACTAAGTCTGGGGATGCTGGTACCCCAGCAGTGGTACCCCAGCCATGAGTGATGGTCTGAGGCTGGCTGCTGCGGACAGTGCACCCGCAGCTCCCGGGGGGACCCATCTGCAGCCTCCTGTAGCCTCTGGAAGCTCTGCACTTGGACCCCACCAGGTTCCTGTGTCCCGCTGTGGATGTGTTACCCATGACGAACCCGAGTATCAAAGGCTTTTGGTGCTTTCCAGCACACTCAAACACATGTGCACGCACAAACACACGTGCACACACATGTACACACACAAACACACCACATATGCACACACACAGCCTGGCGCTGCTGGCAAATGCATCCCCTCCTGTTCTATCCTGCCTTAAAGAAATAGCTTCCACTAGCAAAAATATAAAAGAAAATAACGGGTATTTTTAAAATAAAAGGTGCAGACATACATGGCAGCTCCAGCTGCATCCCACACTGCCTCCTCGTTGTCTCAACACCTGGGAAATGCAATCTTGCTGCTGACATGTGGCTTTAATTCAGAAGCTGTATTAGCCCTAATTCCCTGTACCAATATCTTCTTCTGATCCAGGATCTGTGGGCAAGGAAGCCTGACCCAATACTGCTAATTTCCATAGCCATCCTACAACCTTTGTTACACCCCACACTGGAAATTGCTTTGCAAGCTGGAGCCGTGGGGAAGTGCTCCCCATGCGCTGGGCTCGCACAGTCTACAGAGAAATCACTGCAGGGACATGGCTCAGTGACCTCCTGGCAAGGTGGTTATTAAACACCCAYGGACTGGGGAGATTGTCCATTTTCAACTAAATTTTTGGCCTACATCTGTTTTCAGGTTTTTGGGTTGGTTTTTTTTTCCAAATTTTTAATTACCAAATTTGTACAGAGGAGCCCTTTGAAAACCACTAGTTTAGTGAGGGCTTGCTACTATCTGGGCTTCTCATCAGAAGGCTAGCATCTGTTAAAGAAAATCCAAGGGGCTGACTTTTTCTTTCTTGACACAAAACAGCCTTTCCAGAGCTTCATAGAAATTTGAGTAAGGCGCTTGCTGCCAAGGATGCAGAAAAATTGATTTAGTGTGTTCAAGTGCATACATTATTTTTTGCAAAATATTTTTGAGGGTGAAATTTCCCGTGTTTGTTTTCAGCAGAGTTTGCAGGAATGTGTTAAGATGCTTCTCAGTAGAACAGTGATTACCAATGTTCATTTTCAGGATTAAAAAAGAACCAGGTTCTTATGACTATTTTCATTTCACAAACAATTAGAAAACCGTTGCAGCTTCCTACACAAATACCATATTGTGAGTATCTCTCTACAAAATATGTAGCACACTTAGTCTTGTTTAAAGTGAGAATAAATAAATAAATAAATAAATGACAAATAATTATCAAAATGCCTTCAAGCAGTATATATTCCAACAGAGTAATGAAGTCAGGTGCGCATGGTACTCTGTCAAACCAAACAACTCACTTTTAGTATTCCTCCAGTGCTTTCTTCCAAGTAAGCACTATATTTACTTATACAGTACCATATAGGTACTATATTTATTTATATATTTCCTCCACTTTTCATATTTCAAGGAAATGGCRTTACAGGTACATTACATCAGGGGATGGAGAAGCATTATCCAGAACATGCAAGTCAACCCACAGTCGGATCTGCTCTGTGATGCCYGTTTCTGTCATCCTGGAGCACATGGTGAGGCTCTCCTGGCCAAGTGTGGTCCTTTGGTCTGAGCAACTCAGGCATGCAGCCGGGCATGGCCATGCTAGGGACAGTCCAGGTGTTTGGGTCAGCTTCCCTACCTTAACATATTAGAAGATTCACACAGTGAGTAGAGAGGAGAGGTTTTCAGGCACAGGAAGAGGAATTGGCAAGTTCTTCTTACAAACCACTGAAAAGTCAGTTTATTGTTGTTGCTATTCTTCTTCCCCGTACTGGAATGGGAGGGAATTACTCACAAAGAGAGTAAAATAGGATGAGAGGTGCCATRCTCCTTCCGAGTGAGACCTTCCATGCCAGAAAGTGCTGAAAGTCCTCATCCTTCTGCTCGGTGATGGGTTGGGGGTGCAAATGCCTTGGACGAAGGTTCAGGGAAGAGATCTCATGACCTGGAGCTAGAGGGTGACCAGCACGGTAAAGAGTGGAGCAGTATGGGGACACAGCACATACACCTGTGGCTGGTCTGGACTGGGCAGACTGGGAGGAATAGCTCAACAGCAGGCAGGGCAGGAGCAGAGCTCTAGGAAATCCACAAGGAAAATGGCAGTGGCCACAGGACATGTGCAGAAACACCACATAACAGCATGTCCATAAGCAATGAACAGCTGGGAAAGCCACATAAAAATCCACATCCTGTGGGCACCCACGGAAAATAGCAATACACAGCAGGATACAAGGGTCATTAGACCAAAATTYAAGGACTTTTGGCAGGGCAGCTTCATTTTTAAGAAAACTTTAAATTTTTATTGCTACATGGAGTGTACTATGTGCATTTATTGTTTGAAATAGATGAACACTTTCCCAGGGGCTGTGGTCTCTCCTGGGCAGACCGTCAGATGTTGGGAACATCATTCTCATCCCTGCACCTTTGAGTCCTGGAGCAACCTGCAAGCAGAGCCCAGACCAGCTGAGGAGAAGTGAGCTGGGACCACCATGGGGACAAAAGTAAGGGCCTGAGGATGGCGTCATACCCAGGACCAACCTGGGGTTGACTCCATCCAGTCTTTGCAATTATTTTTCCTCTCTTCTTTTCCAGATGCAGCTTCGCTGGAGGTGTGGATGGCTGATGGACTATGGGGAAGGAGACAGAGCAGCCTGGTAAATACCTAGATGTGGAGATCTGAACCACCAGTGGGGTCCTCTGAGCAGTAAGGAGCAAGACCAGGCTTGTAAAAACTACAGAAATGAAAACAGCTGTAAACTGGAAAACAATCCCGTCTCTCTGATGGAAAGGATGCAAATCTCAGAGGCTGCAATGATGTTTTATGCCAATGTCCTAATGAAGCACAAGAAAAGACACATTTCTGACTATGGCTGTAAAAGAGACATTTGCATAATGTTTGCCTGCAGATTGGGGTGTTACGCTGTGATGGCTTTAGAGGAAGGACAGGCTGTCCTCTTGAAAATGTCACTGAAAAATGTGCTTCCCTCGGAGACTAAGGGACAGCATTTGTATTCTTCATTCGGTGGGAAATAGCAGCCCAGAGGCTGCTTGGTGAGACATTCGCCAGGTCACCGTATGCCTTGGGACAGCAGCGAGGGTGCAGAAGGGTGCCCACCACCTCCCCAAGCATGTCCCAGTCTGGAAGGAGCTGGGACCACTGTGCCAGTCAGGTCCCAGGAGAAGTGGGAGCAGTCAGGGGGCACATGGTGACAAGCACAGCGGAAAACAGGAGCCATCAGCCCCAGGAAGATAACACTGGGGACAAGCAGCCCTGATGCCTTGTGTAATGAAACGTATATTTCTGAACGAGCCTGGGTGTAGGGCAGGAGAGTTATTTGTCAGCCAGATATTGGTAGGCAGGGAGGCAGGCGTGAGATGTCAGGAAAAGACTAGGGCAGCTGAAAAGGCTGCACAGGTCACCAAGGTGGATGACCATCCATATGATGACGATGTTGGTTTTGTGGGAAATGATCTTCTGATCRAATTTTACTTAATAAAACCGGACAGAAGCGGCCGGCATTTATGTGCTTGATTGAGGAGTGTAACAGAAAGGGAGCTAATTACTTATTGCAACCTGAGACTTAAAAAACAGTCAGAAAGTCGGTATTTGAAATGCTGCTCTCACTGGCCTGGCTGCTCTGACAGAGCGTGGAAAAAGCCGTGGCGATACCACCAAACCCATCCTTCCCCATGCTCGGGAAAGGGGACGTGTCCATCCCTGAGCTCGGTGAACTGGAGCCGTACCCAGCTCCCACTCTTACCTGCTAAACCTGCAGGAGGGCTCGTATTTACAAAACTTGAGCTTCCTCATAGATTCTAGCAACAGAAATATAGGAGCTGGAATTTTTAAAAAATTTTTTAAAGACTTCTATACTTTGAAGTCTCCTGTTGGACCTCAAAGTGGACCTGTTACTCTCTGCTYTTTAGATGATTTATTAATTACAGGCAGAGTTACAGCAGCAGTTCCCTCAGTCCTGGTGATTTGTGTGAGACTGGAAAAAACTTCGCCCTTTACAGGAATAAACCCCATGTGCATAGCCAAAAAAGGGAAAGTAGTCCTTAAAAGACTACACACAGACAGACAGACACACAAACACACACAAATATCTATTCATATATATATACAGCTTTTGGTGATGTGTCTCATGCTTCAGGACTGAATCTATTTTTATGCTTTCATAAATGACCATGGAAGAGCATTTCAAACGAATCTGAAAGAATAACATCCTTTTGTTCACAGGCAGAGATACACACAGAATGGACTTGGCTGAAAAATAAAATAAGACTTTGAAAGAAGGAGAAAGAAGAAAGTTACCTGAATAACTACAGACTTAGAGCTTCTCGTCTTGTAGCCACGGCATGAGATATTTCTCTAGTTTGTAGAAAGAGCTCTGGATTCCCATCTTAGGAAGGAAGCAAAGAACAATATAAAATCTCCTTCAAATTCTGAACGAAAAGAGGCATTTGATACTGTTTTGGAAGTAGTTAAATGTTGTGAATGCTTATAGAGATATGTTAATTCCAGAGTACCTGCTTCTGGCCGCATGGAAGCTCAGCCATGGAAGACATCTTAGTGCATTCAGGGAGACAGCGAGAGCAGACACACCAAAAACCGGATCAGTGGGTGGACTCTTACGCTCTTTCTTAAACTTAAAGAGAGTGCCAGACTTGGAGGAAAAAGCTGATATTGTTTCTTACTGACCAAATCAGACAGTAGATCTCAGCTTTATTTCTCCAGAAGYGGAGCAGCTACACCGTGGTGTGAACATAGCGGCAGGCATTGTGTTCAGCACAAATATTTAGGATGCTCATGGTGTGAGATGAACATCAAACAGGCTGATGGAAGCAAAAGGTCAGGTTACAGAATTTTTTTGGTGGTTGTCTTGAATAATTAATCACCAGTGTGGTCTGTACCCCATGATACGCCTTGACTGCTACGTGTTGGGTGCAGGCTGGGCGCTGAGCTGCGCAGACTGCGGGTTGGGAAACGCTGGGGTTAATGCGGCCTCAGGGTGCCTCTGCACATCGCTGTGCTCAGTACCTGCTGCTCCAGCTTCCTCTGAAGAAATCACTCCAGATAATGCATCTTTATTTGTTTTGGAGGAATTAAATTTAAATTCCCAAAGAAATTCAATGGAACTACATAATAGACAGCACAAAGTCCATGAGCCCAAGCTCTGCATGCCTTCATACCGGAACAAAATCCATCTTTTCAAAACTCAGGTATTACAAACTGTGAGAAAGTTTTCATGAGAAAGACGCCTGGACTAGAGCCAGGTCTTGAAACAACCAGGAAACAACCAGCAGCCTGACCTGTTGTTCCTAAATAAGGGTTTAGAAAATACAGTTTCTAACCAAGAAAGCTGCGAGACCCAGAACATTCGTATGTGAGATCCAAAGTTAGGATCTTAAACTCCTTTTCAAGAACATCAGCAGGAGGAGGACCAAATAAAAACTGTCACTGTTATTTTTCTTGTTGTCATTATATGGTTACAAGTGAAAGCAGAATGGGCCTTTTTGCATCAAAGGATATAATACAGTCTGTAGGTGTTGTAAGAAGGAAGATAAAAGAATAAGCAGAAGGGGAGGCGGGGAAGACGAGTGGAAAGTTACATAAAACTGCAATGTCAAAGCCATTTGGGGCAATACGGTTATTAGGAAACTGAAAAATCATGAAGTCTGGGTTTGAATTGCTGTGCTTGGTGGCATCCATGTGGTCCACTTGGTAACATGGAGAAAGCCTGCCCGTGGGGCTGCCCTGGCGCAGGCATCCTCACAGAGCCTGGCCAGGCAGCGTGAGCGGGTTGGGTTGAATTTCTGACTTCCAGCAGGGTATGGCGAAGAGGATGGGAGTCCCTGTCAGGTGCCTTCAGCCTGTCCGAGCTCCAGGAGCTTCAGAGCAACTGGATCTAGCATAGGGTTTCCAGCAAGAAAGCCAAGGGGAAAGGTGAGGTTCCCTTCCCTCCAGGGGAAAATTTCTTGAACCCAGAGGTGTTAACGCAATCCACGCTGCCAGCGGCAAGGTGGGACAAATCCTGCTGTCCCTGCGGTGCTCCTCAGAAGGGATGTCTGCTCCGGTGACACCGGGCAAAGGGGCGAGCATTGTCAGAGTCCCCACAGCAAACGATGCATCTTGTCCGTCAGGCAGGACAGGGTCGTGGCTGCTCACCTATGCAGTCGGCATTCGTCATTAGGGCAGCTGCAGAGATAAAAGCCAGAGTAAAACCACAAAAGTGCAGAGCGTGGCTGAGCCGCGGGGCAGAAGGGAAAAGCACCGTGCAAGAAATTGATTCCATTAAAAAGTAATCTCAAATTTAATAAAAGTTATGATTTGATTATAGCCGTAGAACCGGAGGGCAGGGAAGGGAGTGCGGAGAGAGAGATGGGGGGAGGCACCAGGGAGGGGGGAGAGCAGCTCTTGGGTCTGGATGAGCCTCCAGCGCGGCTCTTGCAGCCCGTCTGGGCGCACAGCCTGCCTGGCTGCTGCCTGGCCTTTCCCCAAGCATCTCTGGCCCTGCCTCCGTCCCCCTCCGACCGGTAGCACAGCTCCCTGCGCTGAGCTTCTCTGTCCCCACTGCGGGACTCAGGCACAGGAGGGTGATGCAGCTGAGCAGGATGGAGAGCATCATGGGGGAGTGCATCCAAATAAAGTCAGCATTTATGAAATCAATGCCTCAACATGCCTGGATGAATGCAGAGAAGCCCTGATCCACCCCAGAAGATGCTCTCGCTTTTCTGAAGCACAGAGCTGTGCTTCTCTGTGCAAACCCACCTGCTCCACTGTGACCTGGCTTCTCCAGCAAGGCAGCAGCAGTCCCTGCCTTCCCCTACAGATGACTTCTACCTTCCCTCTGTGTGTTGGGACTGCCATAGGGGCAGCTGACTCGGTGGCTTGGGGCAGGACAGGCACCACAGGGATCTGCCCATACCAGGACCAGCAGATGCTGAGCTGAACCAGGTGGCTGCTGGTAGAGCCCAAATGCCAGAGAGGAGCTGATGAGGCTGATACCTTCAGTGCCCTCAGCTCTGACACATCTGCAGCCTTTAAAAGCTGTCCTTGCCCCTAAGAACTGCTTGGTCTAGGAGCATCCCTTTCCTCTGGCTCCAGTGGATAGACAACCCCTGGTCACAGCGTGTCCTCTCCCGGTAAGCTGAAGCCACCTGTGGGGGCATGGTTGGGAGAGATGTGTCAGGGTAACACCAGCAAAAGTCTGAAGTGGGGTGTGGGGATAGGTGGGTACCAGCCTGATGTTGATCCAGACCCCACATTGCCACGGGGGACACAAGTGGTTCCCCTCATTTTTGCTGGGGGAGGAAYGGGCATGGCCTGGGGGGGGAGAGGAGGACCAGGGTGGGGAGATGCTGTATTGCTTTCTCATGACAAYGTTAGTGCTGAGCAAAACTGGTGGTGAAGGAAAACACAGAGGAACTTGCTTGTTCCCGGAGAGGTTTTTCTTGCATGTTCAATTAGATACTGAAGACCCACGATTCTGCTGTGCAAAATAAATAAATAAATACAAATTGTTTTGCGTGTTAGAGTAACGCAAAAGCCCAACCCCTGTCCTGTCAAAAAGGAATAATAACTTGGTCTGTGAGTCAATGTCTACACCAAAATCACTGGCTCCCTCCTCTCTAATTTCTCTGTTTATATTGATAAGGTTGGCAGCTGGATGGCTGCCAGTGTCTTGACAGTAAATGTACATGAATGATATATGTACATACATAATATTGTTACATGTTATAGGTAAAGATGTTTCTTTAAGTGTAGGTGACAGGCAGTGGCTGTTAGTGCAGACATATATGCGTGCACATATATAAAGAAGGGAAGAGAGAATAATTAATATAACACCAATTATCTGGGGTTTACCTTTTAAGCTGAGCTATTATATTATTTGAAAGTATGTGGTTAGAGAAGTAAAGAACAAATGAAGAAAATAAAAATGTGTTAAGACTAAAAGAAATCTGATATTAGGAATTAAAAGGAATCTATTGGTGGTATAAGGCCCGCTACCGAGAGGGCATGATAAAATTGATGGTAGTGTTACTGAAAAGTCAAATATGTTCCAAAAATATTTCTGCTTGGTAATTAAAAAAAAACAGGACAGCATATTGCAAGTTTACAGAGCTAATGAGATTTTTTCATTCTAAACTGTAACTATGGTGGTTGTTAAATTGTATTATTGAGTCAAATGCATTTAAATTAGAGATGCTGTGCAATGGGCTTCCAAGTGTTTTGGAGAAACTCCCGGGGAACTTGTGGCTTAATAATATGTACTGTAATAATGTGAAATACTGAGAGAGTTTCAGAGGATGGGGAGAAGGGAACACTGGGCCAAGACAAAGAACAGAACCAGATTGCCAAAGCTATTTTGCTGAACACTGATCCTACATAAAATAGCAGGATAGCTGGTAAAAGATATAGCTAATAATTAATTCGGAATATAATTTTATTGTAATAGTATATTATGGCCACTCAGCAGGCTTTTCTGAGTGTTCCTGGTAAACGATTGTAAATCAGTACGGATAACCACTGGAGTGATTTTCTTGGGTACCTCTCTCAGTCATGTGCGGTGTTGCGTAGCTGGTGAAACAGGAGGATGGAGGACTGCATGGGGCCACTGTGAGCTCAGGCAATTCTGAAATAGAAATTAAATCCAGGGGTTCAGAGGAACATCCTGGAGCTTCAAAAGCCACAGGTAATCCTCCAACATACTTTAACGTACTTAACTCCAAGTCTAAAATACCAAATACTACAAAAAGCAATGTGTCAGAGGTAGAAAGCAGGAGAGACTGTGAATGTTGTCAGTGTCGTGGGCTCCTGCAGCAACAGGGTATTTGCCCAATAAAAATGGCCAGGTGGCCTTTGATAGTGTAATGCCATCTTACAGAAGAAGGTGAAAAATGTAAAGGCATCCCTATGATCCTTGACTTAAGGAAAACCTCCTTCTTGATCCCAAACCTGGTGATCAGGTTAATCCTGGCCATAGGAGCAAGATGTGTCTTCCCATGCCAAATCCACTTTTACCTGTGGCTGCTTGCTGATGCTACAGAAGGGAAAACAAACCCAAAACCCAAGTTACACATCAAGTGGCAGAAATACTAATTCTTCCTGATCCCCAAGACCACAGGATTATATATAGCCTAAGCATGGCATACTAAATAAATCTCCTTGCATCCCCTGTTTAGATACACCAAGAAACTGTACATCCAACCCCTCATATTACAAGTGGCAATTTCTCACCATCTCCTGTCTGCAGGAGGAGGAGGGCTGGCGTGGGCTGCACAGAGTTGTCGGTGAGGTTGGTGAGGTGGCATGGGTTTGGGTGCTGCCTGTCCTGCAGCAGCGCTGGGCARACAGGAGCAACCACTGAAGGGGAGCCTGGGGCAGCTCGCACCGGTGGGAGCCGTGCTGACATCTGACAGCCCCAACCTGCAGTCACGGTGTCCTTAGAGGGAGGCAGGATGACTCAGAAGGTGTCATGGCTGGTTTTACCAAGAAACCAGAGAGAGGGACTTGAAAAGCCTATTGCTGTGTTTTGGGAGAGGAGCAGCTGGTTGCTGCCTGTTCATCAGCCCATTTCCTTTTCCTTCTTGATCYTCAGCACAGTGCTGCTCCACAAAGCTGTCTGACTCACCGCCTGTGAGTGGGAAAGTGAAGCTCGCTGTGAACCCAGGCGGTTTAATTTTTAGATTTTGATCAGGACTCGGTTTGTCAGGAAGGCTAGAAGCCGAAGCTGGCCCATGGGTGCAAACTGGGGGTGATAGCTGATGGGCATGTGCCCATCTCCCAAGTCCTCCAAACGCTGAGCCAGCTCTGCTGCAGGCTGCAGGAGTCATCAGGAATGATGTTAAAGCAGCACAGCTCCTTTTTAAGTTGTGGGATTGTGGGTTTTTGGCATCGTGTCAACTATTCTTGAGACAGTTCCCAATTACACTCCTTTTCTTTGTGGTTTGGTTTTTTTTGAATTTGTTGTTTTTCTCAGATAGTTGGTGTGCAAGTGTTCTCAGTTATGTGAAACGGGTTCTTACAAGGCTTTTAAGTAAATAGTCGTCTGGATGGATTTGCACTTTATTCTTCTGCTTGTAGCTGAGTCWTTGAAACTGTAAACTGTGGTCACAAAAAAAAATGTTTGCTTCTGTGATTTTGTTTTTATCTGTGAAGATGATGTCTGGTCTAGAGTTGAACATGGCACTCTTTACATTAAGTGACAGCCCATAATAACTATGAATCCTGCAGTTACTTGAGCCCTGGCAGCATGAGTGTGCTCAGAGACGAGCAGGACAGCAAGGTCTCAGCTCACAAATGTGGCTGGTCCAGCAACGGAGCTCCACGTTCCTACTGCTCAAAATGAGGTTTGCTTACGTCTAAGCAAGACCCAAGATTATCCTCAGAAAATCAAAGGGCTTTTTCTAGGGAAGAAGCAGATCATCCCCAGCAGGATAGCTCTGAGAGGCACAGGGATCTCTGGTTTCACCCCCAAGGGCTGCACCTGATGATCAGTAGTCCCGCATTTTGCTAATACTCGGTCAGCTGAGGCTCCTGCCAGAGACACATGTGATTACAAGGGAGAATTTTCATGAACTTGCACGAAAATGCATGTCATCCTTATCTCGGCAGCCTTTGTGCAAAGATGAAGCTACCCTGGTCCTCAGTGCGAGCAGTACGCTCCCCACATCCTTGCACCCATGTGCTGATGCAATGTTTTGTCTGTGCAGTGTAGCCACTCTGAGCCCAGGAGATAGCTTTTTATTCAAAACCTGATCTGTCTTTGGACTGTGCTGCAGGGCCCTTGTCGGGGGTGTTGAGTTTTTCTTCCTATTTTGCAGCACCTTTTGAGTCCTAGGGAAATGCGACGTTTTATCAGGCACTGATTTTGCTACTGAAGCAAAATCCTTGCTGTCACTCACTTATGTGTCATGCTGTCACAACACTTCTTCGGACCTGACTTTTTTTATTCATTATTGATCATGGGAAATTGTTTCTAGAAGTGGGATGTGATTTATTTATTAGCAAGTCTTCCAGTGGAATGTGATTTGTGCTGAAGTTCTTTTCCCTGAATTGTGCTTTGGCAAATACGATAAGACTCTGGAAGTAGGACAGCTTTGATGCTGAAGAGTTGCTCTTAACATCCCAAATACACTGTTGTAAATGTGGCTGTACCCTCCCTTCTGTGCTTCATTTCTGCTGGTGCCAGAGGCTCCCCATCTCTTCCTTTTAAAATCTAAGCTGTCTCCCTCTGCCATTGGTGGCAATAGGTAGGGCCTGGAGCATATTAGAYCCACTCATATCATATCGCATCAGTGTTATTACCCTTGATAAACTCATAGGAAGTATTTTAGGCAGAATAAACTTTTTTATGGAAGGAAGCGAGCAAATGAAATTATATATCTATAGTAAAGGCTATTTGCTAGCCAATAAACAGATAATTTTTTAAGTACAGAGTCTAGTATGTTATTCTGTTTGTCAGAACTATCCCTGATTTTAGGATTCAAAATGTTTTTGTATGTCAGTGTGTTCATCTCCCCCATGAAGTGAGGGTCAGTGGGTTGAGGGGAAAAATGGGATTTGAGTACTCTCAGTCAACTAATATTCACTGACATCCACTGCTCTCAGAGCATCCACAAGAGCCTATTCCAGCTGCAGACATATTACGAGCTCCAAAGATAATCTGTGTAGAAGGGGGAAAGCTCTTAAAACTGGTGTTATAATCCGTAACACCAGAAAAGCTTTCTTAGTCTAGCCTTGATTGTATATTTTTTTACATAGGGGAATGCCATCTCTTCCGTTTCCTCAGCTTTCCTCTCTTATGATCTACTTTTTTTACCCATAAAAGTCTGAAATGTCCTCTTGCACTTCTGCTACTATTGTACCCAGGATTTTAGTGGGAACATCTGAAAAATAAATACTAGCCAAGGAGCACATTCATTTTTATTATAGCTATTCTCTCTGCATATGCAATGGTGAATTAACTCTATTTCTGCAAGTCTCTTGATTTTTATGTATCAGTGAAGAGAAGCTAAGGCCATAAAGCTTGTTTGGTCCTGTAGACATTTGTGTTCTTAAATATGTAAAGATACCCCAGTGGAGCCCATACCGTTCCTCTCTTTTTTGTGCAATTCTATTTTAGTCCATGCATTGCTAGTGATTTCCATTTTGTTTAATTCTCTCTAAAAGCTGAAAATCTCTCCAGATCTGTTTCTCTTCCTATTTCTGAGACTGCCTGTTATTGTTGCAGAGTTATAGCATGACACTGCCTGAATATAGGCAATTTTCTACTGCAAACATGTTATCATTATTCCGTCAATACATTTATTGCTTCAGAACCTCTGGGGCAGTAGTTGCTTTGCTCTAGTGAGCACTAGAGATTGCAGACACTTGCTAGTCYTAAACCTTTGAAATAGGTGCCCTGGTCCATATTACACCGGGGCATTTTGGCAAAACCTGTATCTCCCTAAGAAACGTTTTCCCTTCCTTGGGCTTTTTGACCTGATCCTAATGTATCCCCGGGTTTATAGTGGTGGGATGCTTGTGGATGTACAGACTTGAGCTCGGTGCCTTGTTTATTGAGTTACTTTTATGGTACCTTATATCCTTCTGTCTTAATCTCATTTTATGTCCTTTTTCCTCTCCCAGTCTTTATAGTCGTAACTGTCTCTGATATTTAAATGCCCACATACATGATCAGTAGATCTTAAGAGTAACATTTTTATCTCATCCATTTAGTAAATGCTTGGTATGGCTTGCTTTACAAGTAAATCCGGATGATGTGATGCTCACATTGCATGGTCTTTTCTTCAGTGGTCACAATAGTAATAAATAGGTTTATTGCTATTGTCAGAGACATATGTTTTAAGGCCAGCAGGGCCTTTATGATTATTTGGTTGGAGATTATGGATTGCTCAGAGCAGAATTCAAAGCACTGAGTCAAACTTAATAATGTGGAGGGGAGTATGCGTGATCTGAATACATCACTTGGGAAGACACAGCCCTTATGTAGGTGTCACTTGAGTGTGGCGTGCAAGCGTGCGCTTGGCTTTAGTTGTGTGAGCAGTCATCTCCCTTCTCAAAGTCCCCGGTGCTTTCCTAAATCAGGTCTCCCAGACTGGAGGTGATGAACTTCCACGTGCTCAGAGTTTTCTTTGCACCGTGAAGAAGTTGCGCATTATTTACAGTCTGTATTCTTGCAGCAGCTAGACCTTGGAATGACAGTGTCTGTCAGCAAGCTGGCTAAAGTCTCTTAATAAGTATTACAGGAATCACTGCATCCTTACGGTCCTGAAGACTGTCTATTTTCCGAAGGAACCGTTGTTCCTAGAGATGCCATCTCAAAGTGACATGTCTGGCCCAGAAAAGCACATTCCTCAAGGGGTCTTTAGAGCCACTCTGCTGCACTTAGGCCCCGCTGAGGTGCGTGGCTGATTATGATGCTCTGCAAAGAGTTGTTTCACAACTATGATTTTCCAATTACTTAAATCACCTGGAACTGAGAACTAAACCAGTTCCCTGTTATTTCTTTTTTCTATTTGTTTTGAGTGGAGCTTTTAGTCCCATTTTGCTTCCTCCCGAGAGCACTTGTCTAATGTCTAGTCTCGCCATCAGGGTGGAGACGTTCAGTCCCACCCACTCTTCCATTGCAGGTGGGCTTCAATTTAAATTTAGGACATCTAACTGCAGGTATCTACATGAGAGCTAGGTGTCTGAATTGCTGTTAAAATGACCACAGTAGGATTCACAGGGCACACAGACACATCAGGAAGCTGAATTTCAGTGCCTTAAATCTCCAGCTCAGACACACCCTTCCTACGTGGGCTGTATCATTTCTCCTGCTGAAACCAAGTGAAAGAGGGATGCTTCCTTGGCACCTGTCAGACCAACTCTTTTGGGAGGTCACAGCCGGAGGATTAGTAGAGTGACCCAAAAGCACTGCTATATAGACAGCCACAGCAAACAGGAGCACCTCCACCCACCCCAAGCTGCCTGGCCCCAAGCTGATGTTACAGACCATGACTTTCCCAGAGCTTTGAGGTGGATCTGCCCAGACCTCCACCTTATTGCTAGGGCCCAAAGAAGACCCAACCTAAAAATTAGACAGAAAATACACTGAAAGTGATTAAAAGTAAGCTGATCAGACAGAACATTTAAAAGGCTTATCAACAGCTCTTCCCCTGCTCAGGATGTCTTTGCAGGCAGATCCTTTCTTCCAGACTTGGTTTAGGCAAGTGATCCACTGGTTTCAGGGTTGCAGCAAACGCTGCACAGCCACTTCTCATCCCAGGAGATCTTCCCTTTCCACTTTCTCCTAGGCCTGGCTCTTTGATTCCTGTCCCTCACCGTGGGCTCTCTGACACTGCCTGSGTTGCAGGTTCCCAGCTCCACCAGCCCAACCTTGATACCACCCATCCTGTCCTCTCCTGTACCTTCTGCCTGGAGCAGGCTCAGCAGCAATTTACCCTCCCTCCATGGCATCCCACCTGATCCAAACTTCTTTCAGGAAGGGTAAACAGTGGTGAATGTGTCTTCCCCACCCAAGATGCTTCATACAGGTCCTGGTGATGATAGCAGAGGGTAGGTGGGTGTGCAGTTGGGTAAATTCCCATGACAACTCTAAATTGTCTTTAGCAGATAGGGGGACAAGACTGGATAAGGATTTAATACATAGCAGTTCAGATCTTTTTGAGAAAGGGAGCCTAATTATCTGTGGAATTTCATAATTACCAGCCCTTTTATAGTATACACTCATAAAAGGCAGCTGGAACTTGGAATTACGTATCCAGAGCAGTTCACCATATTGTTGCTTCTGTGAGAACAATATGTTATAAACCACATACCAGTTAAGTTGTTTTAATTAACCAATTATCTATTCAAAGTTTCTTGTAGCTCTCTTTATCTCTGTTCTTTAGCTACAGTACAATATGTAAATTAGAGTAAATTAAAGCACTTTATTAGACAAAATAGAATTAACAAAGAAAATAAGAAGTTACAGCGAACAAAACACAGGCCACCTCATCATGCTTGCAACATGTAAAATGATAATTTTAACTCTAGCTGTTAAAACAGATGAAGCATAATGAATTAAATCAGTTAATCCAAGTCATCCTACAGTTGCATTACCAGAGTAAGCTGTATCTGCAATCTGCTGGTGGGGCTGATGACTTCTGGAAGAGTGCAGAGCCCTCACCAGCACCGTATGGGCTTACTGTTGTCTGCAGGAGACCATCGGTGCCTGCACGCCCTGTCCCACATCAGACTTGCACTGGAAGTGGGACCAGGGCTGATGGGACTCTGGGTTGTGCAGCCAGCTTGTATCAAAGTGCCCTTAAAGGCATGGTTTCTCCCCAATGGGACCTAATCTGCAAGTCTTGCAAAACACACATAAGGTACCACTCCATACAAGACCCAGCAGCTGCTGTGTGCTCTCAAACCACAGCTGGAGAATCCCCCCATCTCTTCCCTCCACACGTTCTGAAATAACCCTGTTATCAGAGCACTCATTTGGGGCACAGGGCAAACCCCATCCTTGCCTGAGGGCACAAACACATCCTCTACCTCCAGGCAGTTTGTTATTCCCTGGATGAGCTATTTAGCAGCAGGCTTGCAAGCAGTGCTTAATAAAGCGCCTAAAATCAGGATGGACAGACAGGACTGAACAGGGTTGCCTCTCTCCAGGGCTTTCCTCCTGGCTGGGGTCCTTGTGGGATAAGCCATCAGGGGCCAGGACCTCTTGGCCACGTTGTGGTGGTCCAGCTCTTTCACACCATGACTGCCGTGTTGAAACAAGCAGCGGCTTTCCGTGAAAGCAGGTTTTTGCCACTGAGAACAACGTGTGCTGAGCAGGCAACAATAACAAACAGATAAAACCAGGCAAACTGAAGACATGATTGCTGCCAGGCTTCGTGTTCGCAGGTTGTTCTTTGCATCGGCATTGCTCCCACACAGCAGCAGCTCCTCTCCTTGTGAATCAAGGACAGCATTAAAAACTGAAGTCCCTTGCAAGGCTTTAACTAAGGTACGTGCTTTCAGAGAAGTATTTGGACACAAAGAGTTGCCTTGTCACTTGGTAAACAAGACACAACTATCAGGCTCGGTTTGGGGCTTATCAATTGGAACCAGCATGAAAGTGAGTTCTCCAGCTCTGGCTCGCAGTTGCAATGACTGGTTTCCCAAGATAAACTAAGAGTGCATTCAAGTACTTTTCTCTCAAAGTGATATGAAAGTCACATTGTTGTTACTCCACATCTTACAAGCCTGTTCCCTAAATAGGATTTCAGAGAAACAAAGTTAATGGGCTGCTCGTCTTGGATGCGATTTGAGGCATTACCAGATGGATTGATGGCCGCTACCCCTCGCTGCTCCCCCCTCCCTCAGCTTTCATCGGGATGCTTTGTGCTCCAGGGAGAGGAGTGTTGAACAAAGCACATGTGCTTTATTCAGTCTCTTATGGGCAATGCCTGATGTGTTCCTCTTCTTGGCAAAGCTGGCACTTGCTAATTAGAAAGCGATCAGATCTATGGGTAAAAATTAGGAGATGCCCACCTGGAGTCTTCTCTTGGCACTTCCCAGGAAGGGAACAAAGCATATTCTGTATTTTGGCTGCTCCCTCTTTCTGGGAATATAAAAGGAGATGCGTCCTACCAGTTTGGGTAAGACAGCTCCAGCAATCTCCGACCTCTGATTAATTGTACAGCTACAAGTTATCCTGGGATGTCTGTTAATTGAGGCACCGACCAATAATGATTTGTGCAAGGTGCAGACTCGATGACCTGCTTACTGGGAGGCCACCCCGAGCCGTCCTCAGACATCCTTCTCTAGTGTGTTCAGACATCGGTACCGGCTGGAGATCTCCATTTCAAAGCCGTCACTAGGTCCCTCGATGATTCTCTGCCTGCTCACGGGGATGTCGCTGATGGCGGGGAGCCGGGAGCCGCGTCTGCCCTGTTGCCCCTTTGCCCTGCCTCACCCGCCTGTTAGACCCAAAATGTCATCACGGGTAAAATGGGAACACCTCTTCTGTGGAGCTATGGATTTATTGTTAGTCTAATTACTGTCTTAACAGTCCAATCAAAATATAACAAACAGTTATTATTCCAGTTACAATAATACTAACTCTCCGAATTAATATGGAAAAGCATCATTAATAATACAGTCATAAAAACCCTGCTGGTATCTGTCTCGGGTTATGCTCACCCTTCTGCTGTCCCTAAGCCTGGTGGCACTGGTCCTCCTGGAGCAGAAAATGGGCCTGGGTGTCAAATGGGTCAATGGCATCTCAAGCCCTTCACCAGGATGAGCTCAGGGCAGCTGCAAGGACCCCTTCCCCAGGGTTCTTGGTGTTACCTTTATACCTTCTCTTAATGCAGCTTGCTTTCTTGCCATTGCTAAAGTTTGCAAGTTGCACAAAAGCCCCCCAGCCTCAATTAACGTAAAGGGTTGTTTGTTATGCAATTACCACTGAGGTTTGCTGCATCCTCACGCAGCATTTGCAGAGCTAAGCTGAAACAAGTTAGGCAATAGCCACTGATCAATGGTGATTGCAGCAAAATGAGCTAAAACCAGCTCATGGGCCAAGGAGAGCCCAGCAAGTCCCATCACCTTGCTCTTCAAGCGCAAAGCCAGCAGATGTTCACAGGCCCTGCATAGTGAAAATCACGTTGCAAAAGACTGCATTTGGCCATTTCAGTAGCAACAGTATTAGCAATAGTTAATGGAAAACTCAATGCAGTAAACAAGCCCTTTTACTTCTTCATGAATATCCAATGCTGCTTTGGATATTGTTCCTTATATTAATAATATTATATTATATTATTAATTTTAGTTCAGTTTAACATTATATTGCTTATATTTAATAGGTTATATATGTTAAAGAAATTAATATAAACATTTTATCTTCCTGCACTTTTATGACTTATCAAATATTAGAGGCAGGTAGCTTTTAAAAGATTTTTTTTTCTACCAAAATGCTGTTTTGTCAAAAATGAAGCTTTAAACTGGAGTAGGGCTCTTTAGCTGTTACAAGGATTTAATCAAGGAAACCCATGATGATGGCTTTTGGTTTCAAAATAACTTTTTTTACAATATCTTTTTATTTATGGACAACTGTAACACAAAGATTTTTAATACTGAAATTATATCAGGACGATCTGTTGCAGACRGTTTAATCCAGTCCCTGTTCTAGCTTTTAAATGTGATAGGTACCGAGATTTTAAAGGCGTAAGGACACTATGGGAACTGGCTTTTGTCTGAAGTTCTTCTGCCTTTGGGCCTTGAGTTTCCAGCATTAGTAGATGCTCCTTGGGGACCAAGCTCAATTGGTATGAGATGATTGTGAAATCTGAAAGGGCTCCCTTATGTCTCTGCTCTTCCACTCCTGCTTTAAATGGCTGCAAGAGAGTTTAGCTATGGCTCTGCACTGCACGGAAATTTTCATTGACTCCCTGATTTTAGTGCTAGAAAGGCCCATTAAATTACATAGTCTGATGTTCTTCAGACTAAGGGTTGCTATCTGCTTGGGATTACAAAAACTTTCAAAAAGACTGAGAAGTGTTAGAAAGCAGTGTTAGCAGCTATTTCAAAGCAGAGGGGTGAGAGCTTGTTTTAATAATATATTGCAAGTGTTCACACTACCCAAGGATCTGCTAACTGCCCTCATTTTTAGGTAAAAAATAATGGACTTTTTCCAGGGAGAAGTGCATGTTTATAACCGCAGGCAATAATTAAAGGCTGGTGATTCAAGGTACTGCAAAAGGAATAGGGAAAAAAAAAACCCACCACCTGTGGGGAAAAAGAGCTGAAAACTATTCAAGTACTTGTTCTAGGATAAATTTAACCTTCCTGAAATTTATCCAGGCTGAGCTTTTCCCACCTCTAGAGAGACACTGTAGGGCTGTCTTAAGCCAGTATCTGTTCTCCATGACTCACTTCGCCCTGGTCCCACCACAACCTCCCGCACCCAGGAAGCACCCGCAGGATGAGCAAGCCTGTTGGGCAGCAGCTCACCTTGAGATGACGTTGCCCTGGTCTCCTCAGCAGCTGAAAGAGGTGGGTGCACCCAGGGATCCCCACCCAACCCCTCTCTGCCCCCTCCTTTAGAAAGAGCTGGGTCATGTCCCCAGCGCCTTTGGCTTCATCTCCATCAAGTATAACAGGAGCACAGGAGGCTCTGCTGATGGTGACCCCAACATCTTGTTGGGTGAGTCCCTATCTCCATATTTTTCTCACATGCAGCACTCAATCCCCAGGTATAAGACTGATACAGACCGCTCTCGGGCTGTTCCAGACACTTTAATCCTTCCCTTGCATACTACAAGAACATGTTCACAAGTTTCATTCAAACTTTTAATAGCTGATCCAAACAGGCTGGAAGCAAGGTTTCTGAACAAGCAGCAGGGCTTGACCAGTGCTATTAAATAGTGATTTTATCCATGTTCACATAGGTCTTGGATGAGGGAATAGAGAGTACATCATAGCATAAAACTGATTTTTTTTTTTTTTTTTTTTACAGGAGCTGTAGATTAAACAAGTTTGTGGTAGCTGGTAGGACAAATTAGATAGGAGCTGGTGAGAGATTAGTGGGAGGATTAGTGGGCACTTTTAGCAATAATGTAGAGCAGGTCTGAGGTGAGAATAGTTACCCAATAAGTTGGGAGGACCTAGGCTCAAAGGGAGCAGAGCTGACGCTAGGGTTGGGGAAAGACTAGTCCAAAGATGATCTCTTTTCTACATGAGCAGTGGTGGTCACCATCTGTTTTGCATATCACAGTGTGATGGTAACATCCACCGCTCCACTCTGCAACTGGAAATTTCCTTTTTCTTTATTTTTTTCCAGGGATGTGGAGCAATCTGGCAAAATCTTGCTTGGTAAATTTGTGATGAAATCCAGGAGAGAACATTAACTCTGTATTTCTCTTCTTCATCAGATCACTGCCCTTTAAGTATGCTCATAAACTCATTTTGCTCTTGTATTTCTYTGCAATATCTACAGAGAGAGGTACTTATGCAAAACTATTTCTTTTTCCTGTGCGCTTCTCCATTGCACTGTTATCATTTGCACATTAAAAAAGTGTTTGTCCCCCATTTCTCTTTGTATTTCACCTTCACACTTTGAAGGAATTTCTTCAGTCCTCTCTTCACTCAAGAATATTCTTGTTTGGGGAACACCGTTTTGACTAATCCTGCAGATGTGCAGACCCTTTGCAGTACCTATCACTTTTCTTTTGCTGCCCTTCCTTGACCTGGCTACTTAGACCAGACAAGTCACTGTAGGTTGTCTATTAACTACTCAAACTCATTTTGGGCTGATTAAATGCAACTATAAACAGCTGTCTCCCTGCTGCACAGTTTTTCTCAAGGAAAGTGTGCCTTTCCCAAACGGTCTTTTTGCTTTGACTGTAACATCTGTGGCAACATAGAGCCGTTTTCTAAGGAACATGAAGATGTGCTACAGACCCCCTGATGTCTCTAGGCTTGCTTGTGGCCTTGTGCAAAGGGACTTACCTATCTGGTGTTGTAGCTCTTCTTTTAAAAGCACTAAAATACACCAGACAAGATCCAGAGCGTGCTTGTATGGACAGCTAATTTGAGCTTTATAGTGCCTAACAGTTCCTTACTGAGTGCTAGCAGGGTGATTCAGTGAGCTGAAATTGGCTGATGATGACTAACCCAGAAAACCATCGTGTCCACCACAGCGCTGACCCTGCTCACCGTTTTGATCAGAACTGCTGCACACAAAGGTTAGACCATACCTTTTATCTTGCCGAGAAGCTCGTCACTCTGGCAGGTTGATTTCTTTTAGACTTAGTGTGTCCAAACAGCTCAGCACAGGCTCAAACCAATGCTGGAGCTGTAGAGCAGAGGGAGCCAGATCATGCTGGTAGTCAGGTAGGTGACACAATGAACTGTGTCCATCAGTATATATCAACTGAAGAGAAGGTGATAGTGGCATTGCTTCTCTACACCTAGCAACCTTCACGTAAAGTCTTCTTCCAATGGCAAACCTTTGTTGACCTGCCTTATGACCCCAAGTGATTTTCAGTCCACAATTCCCGTAATTCATAATTAGAATAGAAACATAGAATCATAGAATCATTAAGGTTGGAAAAGATCTCTAAGATCATCGAGTCCAACCGTCAACCCAACACCACCATGCCCACTAAACCATGTCCCTAAGCGCCTCATCTACACGTCTTTTAAATACTTCCAGGGATGGTGACTCCACCACTTCCCTGGGCAGCCTGTTCCAATGCTTAACCACTCTTTCAGTAAAGAAATTTTTTCCTAAGGTACAATCTAAACCTCCCCTGGCGCAACTTGAGGCCATTTCCTCTCGTCCTATCGCTACTTACGTGGGAGAAGAGACCAACACCCACCTCGCTGCAACCTCCTTTCAAGTAGTTGTAGAGCGCAATAAGGTCTCCCCTGAGCCTCCTCTTCTCCAGACTAAACAGTCCCAGTTCCTTCAGCCGTTCCTCATAAGACTTGTTCTCCAGACCCTTCACCAGCTTCATTGCCCGTCTCTGGACACGCTCCAGCACCTCAATGTCCTTCTTGTAGTGAGGGGCCCAAAACTGAACACAGCATTCGAGATGCGGCCTCACCAGTGCCGAGTACAGGGGCACGATCCTTTCCCTACTCCTGCTGGCCACACTATTTCTGACACAGGCCAGGATGCCGTTGGCCTTCTTGGCCACCTGGGCACACTGCCGGCTCATGTTCAGCTGGCTGTCAACCCGCACCCCCAGCTCTTTTTCTGACAGGCAGCTTTCCAGCCACTCTTCCCCAAGCCTGTAGCATTGCAAGGACATGTCCCCATACTTTTGGTTTGGGAGTCCTCTGCACAACACAGGCACAGCCCAAGAATAAAAGTAGCACTGTGGTTTTACCAGTGCCCATGACCTCTGTGCTCATGCTGGTGGACCCTCTAACTCTCATCCCTCTGGTCTGCCTGGGACGTGGTCACAGTGGTGACAGGACAACAAGGTCCCCCTGGCAGAGTCTGAACACAGATACTCTTGGCTGGGTCAATTTTCAGTGCAGCAATTTTGCAGTTAACAGCTAGGAAACTTGATTTATCAGGGGTGTTGGGAAGGTGCTAGTTCGTTTGGGCATCCAAGACCAGTATCACCAAAGAGTAGTGTGGCCCCTTGCCCTGATCCCCCTTTGCCTTCAGCAGAGAATCTGCCCTTTCTGAAGGTGGGGTGGGAGGGCAGAAAGTCCAGGTGATAAATAGAGAGCAATGAGGTTTGTAGGTAGTATCACAGCTCCACGGCCATGCCTTGGTATCAAACCATTAGTTTTCCACCTCTCTTAGGGTGTTACTTCAGCTGGGGCTGCAGGAGGGGCCCTCAAACCTTTCCATATCTGGGTATTAATGTGGGATTCCCAAAGCTCAGCGAGTCTCATCTCCTGGGGCATGACGGGCCTGACACCAGCCTCTTTCTTTCCATGGCACTTATCTCTGCAGGCTGCCCTGACGAGCTAGAGGACAGAAGCTATTTTGGGTGGTGAAAGGCTGGCTTGACACATTCCTGCAGAGAGCCTCCCCCAGCGCCCGTTGAACTCGGGCGAGCTGTCAGAGAGAAGCCCGCTAATTAGCAAAGATCCTCGTGCTGCAGCCGGGAGCGGAAAGGGTGTTTCTGTGCAGCTCTGTACACAGCAATGACAGCTTCGGCTTTGCTATTCTGTCCTGGCTTGTTTCTATTGAAACTTTGTGTAGATGTGGAAAATGCACAATTAGAGGCTGTTATGTGATTGATTTCTGGGCGCAGGGGCCTTTCCTCCTTGCCTGGAAGGTCTGGCAGGTATTATTTAAAGAGCTAATGAATGTTAATGGGCACATTATTTGCAAATCTTGAAGTGGAATATTAGATCAGGGCTCCTGTGTGTCATGGTAATCAGCTTTCCCTCGCTCGCTCTGGCTCGGGGGGGAAACACCCTGCAGTTGCTTTGTTGTATGCTTTTCAGATTAATATCCTTTTTCCAATCCAGCAGCTTTTCTCTGGGTGTTTTAGTCAAAGAAGCAGATGGCTCACATGCTGGTATTTGATGCCTGACCAAAGGGATTGTCCTGCTCAAAACCACCCCACCAGGATCACGAAGCGAGTTTCCTGCTTTGTCTTCTCCTGAGGGGAAAAAAAAAAGTGCTTGGAAGGAGGCAGGGATGGACTAGCTTGCCCACACCACGGCAGCATGCCTGTGATGGAGGCCAAGGGCAGGGATGGGCAGGCAGCATCTCTTCTGCTCAGTGCCTTCTGCACAGCCCATGTGAACCCTCCTCTGGACAGGGACTGGCTGCGGGAACCCCGAGGTCCAGCCATGGGAGCAGCTCGCGTGGTGAGCATCTTGCTGGGCTCCCTGCTGCTGCTGCAAGCTGCCTTTCCTCCAGTGCTTCCCAAGTTTATCTTGTGTCTGCCACCACTGCCCACCACCCCAGTGCTTCCACCGCACCTCCATCCCTTACCCTCAGTGCCACCCACTATGCCCACATCCATCAGAGCCGTCTGCCAGCCGGCGTGGGGGCCAGTCCAGACTTCCGTCCAGGTTGGTGGCCCACCAGCCCACATTCTCCTGGGTAGTGAGCCACTGCTGAATGCCACAGGTAAGGCTTGAGTCTTCCCCGCTGATTTCACACAACTTCAGACTTTCACACAACTCCTGACTTTCACACAACTCCTAGAAATGTGTTGATCTGGGGACCTCTGCCCCTCTCAGCTGTGGCTTTGACTGCCCCGTCAGCTCAAAATGCCTGTCGGACCACTGAATAGCACACATGTTGTTTCCTTTAGGAAGCCAAACTAAAAGAAAGGAAGAAATCATAGGTGACTTTCCAAATGCCTTTGCTGGAGCCTCTCCTAAGCATCAGACGAAGAAACGAAGTTGGTCCACAGTGAAAAGTACAACTCTGCCGTGCATCAGGAGGTGCCCAGGGGAGGGTGCTGCTCCATAGCATCCAAAGTGAGCCGCAAAAGTGGTGAACTGTGATGTTGGACAACCTCGGGGTGACACAAAATTGTGATTTAGGTGTTATACTTGCTGAGTGTTGCTGCGCATGTAGAGGACCCAAGTGAGACGAGCAGCACCGGGGAGCTGTGCTGCGGGAGATGGTTGCTGCCCCAGGTGCAATGCAAGTGAGTGATGGGGGAAGGCAGGCAGTATGCTGCCACTATAAATCAGCAGATTAATGATGAAAGAAGATACATAACCTAGCTATATATTTCCAGTATCCTTCTTGGTGAATCAGGAGGGTTTCTGCCTAAGAAGGGGAAGAGTTTTCTACTCTGTAGTATACTTGCTCTGTTGCCTCCAGATTTCTCAGCATCTACCCACCCATTCTCCTTAGCTCACTGGTGCCAACCTACTTTGTATTAACAGCAATTCAAATGTTAGCAGCTGCTGTCCATGTTAGTCAAAAAGAAGCTTAATACAAATATATGATTACTGTATGAGCATTGTATAAATGATACTTGGATATGTCTTAAGCTAAAATAACAATATACACTTTTATCCAATCCTGATACGTTTATAAATATATTTAAATGGATATAAATATTTATAAATAGTTTCTGTAATCTTCTGTAATTAGGCTTTAAGCTCTGTGACAGACAACATCTGTTTGATCTGTGTGTGTTCTTGGCGTGTGTGTGTGTCAGGTTTCTCCAATAAAAGTGTCGGAGTCGGGCAGATGCCTCTGAAGGGAGCCAGCATACCTTGCTCCTTCCCTTGGGAGAAGGCAGCCTAGACCTGGATCAGCCTCCCGGCTGCAGGAGGAGGAGGCGAGGAAAAGCCAAGGAGAGAGCTGGGAGTCTGCAGCCCATGCCCAAAGGCTGTGGAGGGGAGCAGGGGGTGATGGAAGGACAAACAGCCCAGGGCCCAGCAGGGTTGATGCCGCGGCTGCTGCAKCTCTGCGAGTTATTGTCAGCTGGAAGTGGGTCTGGGAGGAAGGACCAGCCGGCAAGGACGTGGTGGGTGGGGAAGCTGATCATAAACCCTTTTTTATTTCTACTCATAACTTTTTATTTCTGCTCTGTTTGACTTGGTCGCTTTGAGCTCTCTTCATTTCATAAGAAAAGAAAGTATCCTAACATATAGTCAAACAAAACTGGCCCTTTTTGCTCTAAAAGCCTTTTGGGGATGCTCTCTACACAGAGGAAATTGGGTAGATTTTTCTCAGGGCTGTAGGCACCTGCTCACTCCTTGGGACCATGAGCATGGTGGCAGCAGGGCAGGACAATCCATGGCCACACAATGTCGCCAGGAGCTCCCACAGGTACCTCCCCTGCACTCAGGTCCCAAAGCGTCTGCTGGGACAGAGCTGGATGCCTGTCTGGACTGCTCCATGCTCATCCTTTTACAGCTCGGGACAGGCTGGCATTGCTCAGATGGCTCCTGGCTATTCAGGCAACACCATATAGTAGCACAAAGCAAGCAGAGGAGGATGCGTAGACTATCCCACGTAAGGATCACGTAGGGGCTCTGGTAGAACAGAGGACATCTGCTGCTTGGTGCCAAGGTGGCTTGATGGGTGTGTTCGGTGAAAGAAACAGAAATAGGCACTGCAAAAGTTTTACTGGGCACATCCTTTTTTTGCTGGAGAACCCTCTTTGGGGATGATGACACAGGCCACACTCTGAGGAGATGCTACTAAATGGTCCCATGCTCAGTGGGCACAAGCGAGATGGGGAGGAGAGGGAGAGGCAGAGTTTGCCCGGTCCAGTTCAGTTGGATGCCCTGGAGGGTGCTCACATGCAAGGCTTTGATCCCTGGAGCTGGGAGGCTGCACTGGAGAGATGTCCCCGGCTCCCACGGGTACCACTCTGTGTTCCCCCACTATGCACATTGCTTTGGAGGCGGTGGATGTGTCCCCTGCCCTTGGACTGTTTGTCCAACCAGCCCAGCTGCGTAACTACTTCTGGTGCATGAGAAGAGCATGTTTTGCCCATGGCCTTGGGGAAAAAATTCTTTTTGGGGAGATGGAGTGACCTTTGCTGTCATCCAGGCTAAGGAAGAGGACATGGAGGAGGATGGGGAGGTTTGTACGTGTGGGTTGGAGACAAGTACTGGGAATGGGAGGAAAAGAGAAAGTGGGGCAGATCAGAACAAAGCCAGACCGAAGCAGGAGCCTGGGGTTGTGTAGGAGTGGGAGACCCATCCAGCAGAGCTGGGCTGGCTGTGCCAAAACACTGGGGTGGGAGGAAAACCCTTAGGAATAGGGACTGACCGGACTCTGGCTCTCCATTTGCAGTCCTGCTCTCGAGCAGGGGCACTATGATGCTCTGTGGTAGATGGTTGTCTTTTCCAATTTACGTGTTTAAAAATGCAGGAGAACAGACTGAAAAAAAACAAATTGCAAACMGAAAAGTTGCAGAATGATCTTTGCTTTGCAGTTTTGACTTGGGCCCTGGCTATGTGTCTTTAATCTTTCAGAAGTCTTTAATCAGAAGAAAACCTGGCTTATCCCTAAAGCCCAGGGTCTGAGCCTGTGCAGTGCAAACAGAATCCTCCGGAGCCTCTGGGAGGAGATTGCACAGAGACAAGCAAACACGCGGCTGTAGCTGCACAACGAGACAAGCACGTCACTGCCCAGCAACAACCAGGTACACTGTCCGACGGGAGCTGCRTTTGGTGGCATTTAAGGCTCTGGATGCAGAGGAAGAAAAGTGATGCTCAAGGCATGAACGGGGAAGAAATGAAACTGTGACAGCTGTGAATGAATAAGCAGGCTGTGTATTTTAAAGGGGAAAATTGAAAAGCACGGGAAATGTTGTCCACACTCACCTGGAGGGAAACTTGCCGGTTCTTGTAAGCCTGGATTTATTTAGGGGTGATGTTGAGGATTTGCAGGGGTTTGGTTTTTTTAGAAATGGGGCAGTGTGGCTTGCTACCAGTTTGCTAAGAGATTACACAAAACAAGTAGAAAACATGGGAAACCAGCGGAGCCTGTGCAGCCGCTCTGCTCCCCGTGATGCCGGCTGCACTGCTCCCGTGATATAAGCAAAGTCAACCCCACCAGCGCTGCCTTTCAGTTAAAAGCTAAGTGTATCTACTTCAGACCTTGCCGGGACAAATTTTTTTGGCATGAACAAGGCTTTCCCCACTGTCTTAATGGAGAACAGACTTACTTTACAAATGTTTTCAGGCAGAGCTAGCCAGGGTAGACGGCAGATCCTGCCGGCTGTCCTCGGAGAAGCGCCTGCTGCCTGCACTACCCAGTTTCTGCTGCTGGGTTTCCCTTTCCTCCTCTCCTCCCTTGTTGAATGTTCCTGGCAGTTTTTAGCTGTGATAAAGAGCTCAGAGGAAATAACGAGTCCTGGAAATAATCCTGCTTTCAGCCTAAAACAGGGGAGAGGGAAAGGTACTTGGATTTTCACAACCTTCCCTCCTGTCGTCACACGTTCCTGGCTCCTCTGCGGCAGGTGGGATGTGAGGGGCCATAGCAGCCTTTGCAGACAATACTTCTGGTCACGGAGTATGATGGCAAGTTGCAATCCAAAAAGAAACCTAAAAAACACTTAATGTCCTTTACAAAGTTGCATTTTGGGTTTTTTAAATATTCCCTTAAAATGGCAGCCCTGGTTTAAAATTTGTGAACTGAGAAGTGGGGAGGAGGGGTCTGTTTTTTAATTTAGAAAATGTCAAAAACATGTTTGGACAATTTTAAATTACTTTTTCTACTCAGGCACAACCTGAGGCTTTTAATTGCTTTTTAACATTGTCTCACTTATCTGGAATAATACTTATTTCAATAAAAAATACAGTCAGTCTGGTGAGAGGGTCCAGCCTACGAACAGGCTCAGGCTCTTGAGCTGCCCAGTGCGATGCAGAGCCAGCTCCCAGCAAAAGCTGCAGGCTGGGACGCATTGCTCCTCTGCAGTGCTCGGCCACAGCCCCAGCTTTCAGGGGTGATGTGGGAGACCCGGGGGACACGTCACCGCTCAGCCGGTCAGGGGCTGCAGGAGAGGAGCAGCATGCAGCCATCTGCACAAGTTCAGGTTGCCACAAAAGAGGTCCCAGCCCAAGACCCAAGGCTGGAGGAGAGGAGAGACCTGGGCCACCATCAGGACAACTTCACAGGCATTTTAAAGAGAGGTGAGACCACCTCAGAGCATTTAGGTGGCCCATAGCTGCTGTTTCAGGAGAGGTTGGGGTAGTGCCTGGTCCTCCCAAACTCCCTCTGCTCCCTACTGCTGCCCTCTGTGTGATGGGATGGTGTCTATGGGAGACAGCTCTGCAGGGTTCATCCATGGGAGCTGCTCTCTGGGTCCGTGCCTGTGCACCTGGGCTCATTTCCAACAGCTCAGCTCACCATCGGGGTTTTGCTGGCTACCAGGATCAACGGGGCTGGCAGCAGGAACCACCTCTGCCCCCGACACCGCCCTCCTGCACCCTCCATCCCCTCCTGTTTCCCCACCTTCCCACCCCGGTTCCCCGCTCCTGTTTTTTGTGCTTCAGGGAAACACAGTCCGAAGGTAAAGGTGCGCAGGGATCCGTCGATTTCCATGCTGCCCTTTGCAGCGCTGCTGTCTGGAAAGCTGGTGTGTAATTGAACAAGAGGCTGGCACTTGTACCGATGGGAAGCTTCGTTGCACCGTTAATATCAGCGGGGGGCTTGGTACCAGCTGGAGGTGGAGGGAAAGCACCAGATGGCTTAACTACCTCCCTGCCACCTTCCCCCAGCTCCCATCCCACTGCAAACTAGGGGAGGGAGAGATTCCTCTTGGAAATGCCAGGGTAGGGAGTCGGGAAAACAGGCAGGTCTGAACACACTTGGGGTTTTTTGCACACTGGATGTGCCAGGAGCAGAGGGATCAATGTGTGTCTGCCCCCAAGAGCTCCCAGGCTACGCAAAGATCAGTAAGAAGGGACAGAGGTGGTGGTCAGGAGGACCTTCACACCTAGGTGACCAGCGTGTGACGGGAGGAGGGATGGTGGGACAGGACCAGGGCAGCTGGGTACTCAGCTGTGGGGATGCAGACACAGGAGGGCTTGGAAAGAAAGTGATGGGGTCGGCTTAACGAGCATAGGAGATTGTCTGAATCTTGCCCAGGCATATGCCTTGGGGAGAAAGCTGTCCAGGACACAGCCGGGCACATGTCCTACCATTTGGGATCAGACGGAAGGGCCAGATAACGAGCCATGGTCCAGGGCAAGCTGGGGGAGAGGTCTTCAACAGGCACCGACTGGGGGATTCCCCAGTTCTCAGGGTGGGGGCACGTCTTCTGGAGTTGAAGTGAAACACCACAAATGTCGAAGTAGCCTTCTTCCTTAGGAAGAGCTGTGAGGTTTTTGGGGGGTTTGGCAGCCCTCTTTTAAACTTTGTAATTAGTAATATAAGCTTTCCATTGCTAGAGTGAAAAATATTATTTTGTATTGTTTTCTCATATAGATTTATTTGGCATCACATATCTAGGTAAATCTGTAGGATCATGGACATGCCCGTCTTTAGGAGCAACAGTTCCAACTGAAGTGGGCAACTCTCCTAGACCTTTATTTTGGGAAAGAGATATCCTGGATGTCCCTTCCGTCCAGCTAAGAAGGTCAGTGCGGGACACTACTGAGGTTTTATCCCAGCCCATGGGTTTTCTGTGAAAATCAGAGGGACAGGGTGACCTTCATGGTGCCCACAGACCCCAAACTGTGAGAGCGTTGGCATAACAGGCACATCAGACCGGGACAGAAAGCACATGCGCCAGTGGGGCAAGTGGAGGAGAGTGGGCTGGATATTAATTAATGCAGAATAAGACAATGAACAATAAATGTTAGAAAATAATAGACCCCCTGTGGGTTTAAATTCAACGCCAATGCAAAAGGTTGAGGCTACATCATCACCCACTCGACCAGATGACTCTTAACGATGATAGCCATCAGGAAGATGGGGGGGCCAAGGAATGGAAACCAGCCCAATACTGGGGGGACAGTCACCATAGAGAAACGGATAGATGTCTGGAGACAACATAGCCAATAACTCCTTCTCAGGACGGCTARGAGAAGCAATGCTAGATTTAATCCTGAGCAGACCACAGGGCTAATTTAAAATGTTATTATTGAAGAGTCCCTCTATAAAAGTGTCTGCAATGTACTTAAACTCAGTAACATTGTAGGAATTTAAAAATAAAACTGAAAAAGTTCATTGCAACTTCATTTCAAAAAGGCTATCCACATAAAAGTGGAAAGGCTTGTTAAAAAGAAATTAAAAGCAGCTGCCAAAGGGGTAAAATATTTCCAGGGGACATAGACATTGTTTACAGATCTTCTATTAGATGATGAGAGAAAATCTATACAATTATCAAAAGAGACTTTAAAAGGGCAAAAAATTAGCTGTTCTCATTAAAGAACCGACTAAAGGAGCCTGCCAGAGGTAAAATAGTATCCTTCAGAAAGTGGAAGTCATGTTCAAATGAGGAAAATAAAAACAACAGTGCGAGATGACAAATGAAGCATAAAACTATGACAAAGGAGATGAACCCTTTTTTTGATGTGCAGCTTTCTGAGGTGTAAAAATCTAATAATAGACCCTTTTTCTCAAACCCCTCAGCAGCTGCGGAGCCCCCCGGGGCTCTTCCCACCATGGAGGACCCGTCCTGAAATCAGCCGTCGTTGGAACAGGTTGGGGAGCAAACTGGGGAAATTAAGAGTATCAAAAGGAGCAGATGGCATTCACCCCAGAGCCCGAAGGATGTCTCATATGAAACAGCCATTTAGCAGTGGTGCGCAAGGGACTGTTTAAAATAACCATGGTACCAAAGGATCTGAAGGTGGTAAATGCAATGATATTTAAAAGGGCCCCAGCAGCAATCCAGGGCATTGGATTGCCCAGATCTCTGTGCCCCCCAAACAGTCAGAAAAATATAACAAAGATGTCAGTAGGCACAAGAATAAATATGAAATAGTGGGGAAGAATCGGTGCAGGTTTTGCAGAACGAAGTCCTGCACCACGAGCCCTTGGAGAGCCGGTGAGCTTGCAGAGCAGGAGGTGCATTTGGCAAAAGCTTTGGAAAATTGTCTTCATCAGAGGCTTTTAAAGAAATTAAACCACTGTAGTGTAAAAGAGAAAGTCCTCCTCTGTCTAATAACTGCATAAGAGTATGAAACACAAATTAGGAATAAATTAGCAGATTTTGCAGTGGAATAAAAGTGCCAAGAGAGGCACCCAGGGACCTGCAGTGGAGCGTCATCTCTAGATCAGTAGACCTGGAGAAGGAAAGGAAAACAGTTAGGGGATGAAGTTGTTGACAATATTTCAATATTCAGAGATGGTGGTGAGAAGCTATGGCAGGATCTCTCAATACCGAGCAACTGGACAGTAAAACAAGAGTGAAATTCGGTAGCAAGATGTGCAAAATCATGTGCACGGGTGAAAGAGTCCATTTGTACTTGAACTGGTCATAAGCCTTAAATGAGCTATTACTGCTCWGGAAAGACAACTTTTTCCTTGCATACCCACATTGCAGGTAGTGTTACAAAAACATCACCTCAGTGATCTGTGATAGCCTAAAAAGTAAATTGGGTGTGGAAATTTTTAGGGAAAAAGCGTTAAACAAAACAGAAGAGATCAATTTGTCATTGTGCAGATCAATAATTCACCTCCTACTTAAACACTGTTTGCAAATCTGTTCCCTCCACTGGAGGAAAAAAAARGACAGAAAAACCCCCTAGAAACTAGAAAAGATGCAGAGAGAGGTGGGAAAGATAAGGGTTGGGGAACGGCTCTGCGGGTGGAGAGATAACACGGACTGAGACTCTTCATCCTGGAAGAAGTGTGAGCGATGGGCTGTGCGGCGAGGAGCAGCACAGGAGAGATTATTCACGGTTACCTGCAGCACAAAAACTAGGGGTATCAAACTACAGATCAGGACATTTGAAACAAGCAAGAAGAAAATGCTTTTTTTATATTCTGCATAACTAAACTTCTCCCCACAGGGTGTTGTTGTAAGGTTTGGATGGGCTGCAGGATAACTGAACAACTTAAGGAAGAGCATCTGCTGGGAGATACAGGGAGATGGTTTGGGCCCCATTGGCCTTGCAACATGTCCTCAGGGGGATGGTTCGCTTTTCTTAATTTTATTTCTGGTGTTTAAGCTTCATGTAGGAATCCATCAGGAAACTCCTGAAATGGATGACCTGGGCCAGGCTCTAATTTGAGCTCGGAGGAGGATGAGGGGGGTCTACAATCTTATGTTTCTGCATATCTAGTCCAGACTGGAAACTGAGAGCCTGTCTTTAATACAGGAGATGGGATTTCAGGTAGAAACATAAGATCTTCCATATCATAGGGGACATCCAACTGCTTCTCTAAGGGCATTCCCCATCGAACATCATGCTTACCTTCCATTATTGTAAGGAGAGATTCAGGAYGATGGTTTAATTTCTTGAACAGCCTTTGAGGAAGACTGTTTTTAAAATTCATCTCATGCTCCAGGAAAGCTCCAGTCCTACGAGCAGATGAGCATCAGTGTAACTGCACCCACGGAGGAAGGCGGCCTCTCTGGGACGAGGGCCACGCGATGGCTTCCCATCTGATCCTTTGTGGAGTTGTGCTCGGTGCCAGCTGAAGGCTGGCAAGTCATCAAACACAGGCAGGAAAAAGAAAACAACAGGGCACAGCTTCAAAGCACATTTCTAAAACGAAGCAGGACTCAAAGCACATTTCCACTGCAGCACTGGAAAAAAAATAGTATATATTTTGCTTACGGACTGCAGTTCTGCCACGTTCAGGTTTAAACCATCGGCCACAGAGCAGCGGTGCATAACGGCGGCAGTGTAATTTTTCATTCTACTGTCCTGAAAATGGTTAAACCATCGTTTGTTCAAGGTTAAACAACCCAACAAAAGTTCATCTTGTGCAGAGTAGAAATAGGCAGATTTTCTGCATGAAAAGTGAAATACATAAAGTTTTGAATACTTCGCATTTGAATGGAAATTCTTGCGCTGCCCGAGCCCCACCGATGATGTGCCTGTAACGGGGAATCAATGCCAACAGGGCTGGGGAGCGTGCACCCAGCGCAGCGGCTGCCTGCCTGCACCCAAATGAGAAAATAATTTATTTTCTCAATCGAAATTTATTTCATGAAAAGTCATTATTCTAAAATCAATGTAAACAAATCAAATGGCAGATGAGAGCAGCCCTCCAGTACGGGGAGCAGCCTCGGTGCATGCTGCAGCCGGTGATGGCAAAGATGGGCTGCTGGCAGGGCAGAGCAGATATGGACCGCGGCAGCTGGGCTCACACAGCGCCAGGGCAAAGTTTGTGGTGTGTCCTTCTGTTGCGTGGGACATCAAGAAATACACACTCTAATTTTACCCCCCTCTTCTGCACACCCCACGGCATTTCAGCMGCAGTCTGCTGCGTGGGGTGCTCTGGGCAGGGAGATGCAAGGGGTCAACTTGTTCTGCATCCACCTCTGCAGGATAACATATATTCAGATTTATGAATTTATAACCACTGTAGATCATGATCTAGGAAACTGAGGTGATTTTTGGTGCTGAGACCAGGCCAGGGTGCACAGCAGCTCCTGCTGATGGTCTCTGCATCTGCAAGAGAGGCCCCAGGGATCAACCATCCCATTCGGATGCAGTAACTAGGCAGAAGCCCTCAGCAAAATCTTCTGGCCAATTCTCACACACACGGCACTTTTTTATAGCTCTCTCCACTGATTCATTGGAAAACAGAAATTTCTCAAATTCTCAGAGAAATAAATGCCTTTTGTTTCGGTTCCTTCTTGACAGGTGTATTTATGATGATCACAAAGAAAAGATCACAACAAATCCTGGCAAAAAAAGGAAGCAAGAAGAGCGAGCTGAGCTACAGATAATAAGTAACAAATCAGGAAAGGGAGGAAGATAATGGTTGTGATTAAAAATCAGATGCTATGAAATAAAGAACAATGGATAGGAGAAGTAAAAGTATCCATTAAAAAAAAATCCATATCTAAATGTGTTATGGACAACAAGAAAGCATTTTAAATTATCTGGAACAAAAGAAATTCTAGCAAAATTACGATGTTATAGATCCATTTTTTGATAGGTGCAGTAATGCCTTCAATAATAATGCAAGTGATGCAGAAAAGCCCAAAAACCTGCTCTGTGAAACGACGAAGACGACATGTTTCCAGCTCGCGGTCCTCATCATTTTTTATTCCAACAGCGACTGCGTAGCAGCTACCAAATTGTTAACAGTTTAAAAAATGTTAAGCTGCAACCTTAATTAATTGAAATAATTATTAATTTTTAAAAGCTTTCAATTAATTTTTAAACTAGTTTTCGTCTGCAAGACCAGCTAACTTGTTTCTAAATTTGTGGAGAAAATCACTAAATATTTTAAAAGAATGACAGAATAAAGCTGGTGTTTTGCTGGTATTGAGAAGAGAGTGAAAAATGGGGCTACAGCACATCATCAACCCCCRTGGCACCAGCTCGGGTCTGCCACTGTCCCCCCAGGGCTTCTCCCCTCCCTCCATGCACCCCTACTCCCCCATATGCTTAGGCTGGGTCTACGCTATAAACTACCCTCCTTTGTTTTCCCCTCAGCATCAAACATACGATATTTTTTAATAAGCTGGGAAAAAATTGCATTTCCAAAAGCATCTTGTGAGCCTGGGGTTTGCCTTTGACACAGAAGTTTATTGTCTTTGTTATTCTGGAAAAAGTTTTGAGACTTTTTAGTTTGTTGGGTCACAGCAGGTAGAAGGTGACATGGAAGGCTTGATTCATAATTTGTGAGATTAAGGGTTATTTTGGACATTCAGGGGTTTGCTCTCAGTTAAATCACCACAACTCAAGCAGAATATCAGCAAAATAGTTGCAGGGTCACTGTGACCCTAATTTTATTAGAAATCTTGAAGCAATACAAGTGAACTGATGTTTAACCAGGGAAATGATGCATTCCACCTCTACCACGAAACATGAGCAAACAAAAGCGAAAATCAGGTGATTTGGGTTCCAAAAAGAGCATCTTTAAGAAATAACTCCGTCGAGCCTTCCTCGAGCTTGTCCTTCCTTCTAGCACACCAATTCTCTCGTTTGGCCAGGCTGGGGAGGCTCTGCTATAGGAAAGGGATGATAAATTGCTGGCAGGGCTTTGCTTTGTTAGAACAGTTATTTGGGTGGGAAGGAGCATTTTGCTGCTGCTACTTCGTTTCTGCCTGAGCGAGCCCGGACCTTCCCGTGACAACTTCCAATGTGACTAGTTGGAGTCAAACTACCAAAACCAGCACATGTTATTTAAGCTTTGTCTAATCTCAGCCTAACTGGGCAGTGAACTGGCCTGGAAGGGCCCCTGCAATGCTACAGAAGGAATTAACACCCGCTGGGGTACGCTGGCATCCATACCCTGGAACCCGTGGCTTTTGGCATTGCCAGCTGTCCTGTATTTCAGCAGGGCTTTGCACAGTGGTGTCCTGGCTCGTATCACCGAGCGATGGTGGGAATAGCTGGAGGGACATCAAACATCCCTCAGGGCAAAGCCACTGCTGCGTGAGGGCACTGCAGGGAGCTTTAAGCCGGGAGCACAGCGTGCTCCTCTCCCGCTGCCCACAGGAACTGCGTGAGATTCGGTAATCCAGGTTATACAGAGCCAGCAGGCTCTTGGCTACCTCTGCACTGAGGTTATAGGTGAGCCAGAGCCCATGCCCAGCTGCAAGTTCATCCTGGGTGAGTGATGGAGAGATCGGAGCAGGGATGCAGGTGCTGAAGTCAAAGCTTCGGCACATGCTGCTGGGCTAGGAGACCTGCCCAAAGTGCAGACAGGATGCTAACATCCGTGCATTGATCTCAAGTGGCCACCAGCACTGTTATCAGGTCCCCAGTGTTATAAGGGCACCTTTAAATCAAAGCAGAGGATGCTCCTCAAAGAAAAATGCATCAACAGAAGCATTAGCAGGAAAGTTTCTCTAGGTTTTAGCATCTTCCTTCTGGTCCCTCTCACTTAATATTGAAGATATTCACCACCTTTTGGCAATTCAGTGCTTTCCAAGGCAGTGTGGACACATGGCATCATTCATTTTGATGCAGTACAAACATTAGAGATTTTTTTCTTTCTTTGCCATAATGGGTTTCATTTTGAATAGTTTGCTGAGTTGAAATATCTTTCATAGCAGGTGAATGCGTTTTCCTGCGCTGAAGCCAGGAGAGGGTGTATTTTATCACCTGCACCCTGGGTGAAGCCCTGAACTCGAACTGCGGCTGCACCGTCTGCTCACCCCCGTGCGTAGGCAGGGCTGTCAGGTCCCCGGCGGCTGGAGGGGATGGATTAGTGACGAGGGACTGCTGCTCTTTAAGCAAGCCTGGCTGGGGAGTTGTTGAGATGGGTGTTTGATAAGGAACCGCACAGCACTGCGTGCTTTTCATCTCATCCCCAAGGAGCATACCGGCTGGGACAGGCACTGATTAAATTGATCTCCCAGGACGATCTCTGGCGTCTGTGAGGACTGTTGTTCATTTTTGAGGCTTCTCCTTGCGACCTATGGCACGCACGAAGCGCTGAAGGCAGACTGGTGCTTTTGGTGGTGCAGAGGAGGTTCGCGGACCTTTGTGCGAGGCCCCGTTCCTCAGCCACCTGTAGCGCAGGGTGTCACATCCCAGCGCTTTTCTAGCAGGCACAGGCAAGGCTGTGTCAGTGCCCCTCCAGGTATTGAGCATCCCACTTCCCTGGCCCTAAAGCCGCCCTTGGAGGGAGACGTGCATGAAATCTTTCCCCAGGATAAAGCCCTATTTCAAACCCTTCTCCACTGGTATTTGAAAATAGGTGGACCAAATTGAGCTCTCATCTCCCCACTTCCAGAAGCCCAGGAGAACAGCTCAGAAAACATCAGCTTCTCCATTTCCAGCCTGGCCAAGCTTGTAGAAACAGCCAGAAAACCATAAAAATAAGAAGTTATCTAGCCCCTGCAGCAATGGTTGTTATTCACCATCACCGGTGGATATCTCAGCCCGATAACACACCCTGGAGACAGGCAAGGCAACACCACTCGGATCACACCCGATGCCTGCCTACGTGCCTAGCACCATGCTAGCACACAGAGGCGGCAGAGCTGACAGCGCATTCACACCTTGCACGGCGCCCACCCTGCCAGACCAGGGTCAGCCCTGTGATGCTGTGGTCATACCAGGGACGATGCTTTTCCCTGGCACTGCTTGGGCAGGGTAGGTGCTCTCCAGCTGGGAAGGGTGAGCAAGGGGGGCAAAGGTGCTTCTGGTCATCAGCAGAGCCCTTAAATTCCCACCAGTGGGGCAACACTTCAAAGTAAGTTGCAAAGGGTGTGGAAGGACAGGCTCCCCTCGGACATGCCAAAATATTTATATTGTACTCACAAGGACCTGGCCTGGCTTGTATGCCTGTTTGCCTAACTGATGATGGCTTGATAGCTGCAGCGGGGAGCTTGTTAACTGAATTCCAAAGGACTAATTATGGCAGGAATAAGAGAGCTCTTTGTCATCTCGCAGGTTTTTCCAYGCATCTGGACTTGAGGGGGCTGCAGAAGCTGGGACTTGTTGGCAGCTGGAGGAGCCGTGCTGCCCCAGCCTGTGGTGTTGCTGCCCTCCTGCTGGGCACAGAGAGGGGTGACGCCAGGTTTTGGGGAGATGCCATCAGCTGTTTCCCTTCTCCAGGCACTGGAGAGGTGTTCAGCTCGCTGGGGACAGCGGGGTGCTAAGGTAAGCGGGAGGAGGTGGGTGCAGCCATGCACCCCTCCAGCTCTGGGGAATTTCAAGTCTTGCTACCTGTCTCCTGCGGTGACGTTGGGTGGCTCCTGGATGGGTCCCTTCAGCTCCTCAGCTAAAACCAGCACAGAAAAAGCAGCAAGGCCCTGTGTAGTCTCCCATGGGCTCTTGCATGCCCAGGAGAAAGGGCATCTCTGGACTGGGGGGATTACAGGCTCCCTTCATGACAGCAGCCCTCGGCACACCGGCTGCTGTATTGCCAAGCAGCCACACCGGGGCAGGGCTTGACGTGGCTGCGCAGTGCTGGACGCGTGCAAGGGCCCCTGGAGTGAGACCCCYGGTCTGAGCATCTTGGTGGCTGTCATCTCCAGGAGGGCAGGCTGGGAGGGACCAGTTATATGCACAGGGGCTTTTATCCCTACTGTGCTGTGGGGGTTACTCGAGGGCTGGACGTGGACACAAGGAGCCAGAGGGTTGCAAAAACCCAACCCTGCGAATCGCTCGGTGCGCAGGGTGCTGCTGCAGAGAGTGTTTCCCTTGGCTGCGAGCCCCAGCGCTGCTGCTTTCCCAGCCGCTGTCCTCACACTGCATCCTGCAACCCACCCAACCGGGCCACAGCAGCAGCGGGGAGCTGAGCCCCAGGGAGGCGACGAGAATTTCCTGGGTTTAAAAATATATGTGTATATATATATGAACACAATCCTCCTTCCTGCTTTCAGAAGTCAACATTAACTCCAGCTGTGCCAGTGRTGCAGTTACAGCACAGACCCGCGGACATAGACACGTGCTGCCAGAGAAGCAGTGAAGGGGGTGAAGGACTTCCCCAACCACCATGGTGGCTGGGGAAAAAAAATGTATTGTGCTGCTACATCCTAAACCAACCTGCTACAACCTAAACTAACCATCCCGGCCCTGCCTATTTGACAGATTTACTGACTGACATGCAGAAAATTATTCTTGGTCATTAAATGTTTTTTTTGTAGTCAGGGAATCAAATCACAGCAGGGACACACATTTTTCACCTGGCCCTGGCTATAGGTTTTGGGGATGTCGTGGCAGTTTGGGGATGCTTGGATACCATTGCCCAGTGCTGGTGCAGCAGCACTGCTGCTGCTACAAGGGTGCAAAGTGGTTTTTCATGGGGCAAGGAGAAGGCTGGACTGTTTGGTCCTCCTCTACAGCTGGAAATTTAGGGTATCCTATGTGCAAAGGGTGGGCTGTGCAGGGATTTCACCCCCTTCCACGCAAGGCAGTAAGGGCATTGCTGGCCCTCGGGGACGAGAAGGGCTGTGCTGAGCCATGGTTTGCAGTGGTGAGAGCAGGACCCACATCTCTGGCAGCCTCAGCCATGGCCCCAGACATGTCTGCCCAGGGTCTGCTAATCGCCGTATGCTCCTCTCCTGGTAGAGCATATGGCTCCCCGTATGCTACTGCCATGTCCAATCTCATACGGCGTCCCTGTTGCTCTTAAGCAGCAGGTTACAAGGGTCTAAATGCCTTGAAAAGCGAGTTACTGAAAGGTTTGTAAGGGCTATGGCAGCGGTGATTGGTGCAGACTGTTGGTTCCCCTGCCTTCAAAMTTCTGGGAAACGAAAAGTGCACAATACAGCCATCCAAGCGTGGCYCCCGTTTGCACAACCATGCTGGGTTTTTAAGTACCCAAATGAGGGAGATCTTAGGACGTGGGAGTGGGAAGGGGAACTGCAGCTTCTGCAGCGGCTCTGGATAAACCTCACGGCAAGCTGCGCCGTCCCCAGAGGCTCAGATTTTGGCAGAAGGAGCTTTAGTCCAGTGTAACCTGCAGCACCCCACAGACCATGGGTCTGGGGTGCAGGTGTAGCCAGGGAAATTCTGCCTGTCTGTAATTGCTGGCAGCAGCCTGTTTTGTCCTGGGGTAGAGGCAGAAAGAGGTTTATAGACCCGTACCCAGGAGCTGCAGCTGGGTCTTCTGCCTTGGTGACTGCAGGACGCTCGAGGGCAATAAGAGGGACATATCTTAAAAATGTAGGAAACACCTTGCTGGGGAAAAAAAAAATAAGGTAAAGGCAAAGGGTGAATTTGCTTTAGCCAAAGTTTAACAGAAAAGGGACTGAAGTTAAAAACAGCTACAGAGAAATAAAAGAAATCAATTTTTTAATGGATTTGCCTGTTCTTCAGACTGGTTCCAAAAAGATTGGAGTGATCCAGGTAACAAGGTAATGAGTTGTTGAGATATTTATACTACTTCTGGACAGGACTATGGTCTGGGGTATTAATTTGATTGGGGGGGTTGTGTATTGCAGATAAGCTTCCATTTTTTTCCTTGTGGTTATAATCAAACTCAGACTTTTTTTTTCCCAAAGGGTTCCCATTATTTCTAACGTAGGGTTTGTTCGCTGGGGGTCTCTGCTCCACTTCAAAGGAAAGAAAGGGGCTTTTTCTGGGGGCCAGCAAGGCTGCGTGGGTGTGTGGTTACCCAGGGAGTGGCTGGGGGGTTGCAGGATTGAAAACAAACTTGAAAGAAAGGACCTACCTGCCAGGGAAGAATATTTCTATTCTGTCTCATTCTGTATTTTCTGTAATTGAAGAGGTTCAGGTGCTCTGATAAAACCCAGCTCTCGGGTTTTGTGCTTTTCCTTGGGGAAAAGGTGCAGGCAGGCTCTCCTAGAGCCCGGCTCAGGGACCTCCCGGGGGTTTGCTGGCTTGTTATCAATAATAGAAATGATGGTAAGAAAACATCTCCGGGAGCTTCAGGTTTCGTTTCTCCTTCAGCCCTCACATCTCAAAGGTAAACTATTACATTGCCAATATTGAGTGTAGGGTTGTTTGAAAGTATTAAGGCTCCAGTTCATTGGAGGTCATGTTTTATTTGATTTTGGCCAATTGGCAGTTCCCTGAGTTTGCATCTGCTCCTGGAAGTAAATGTCTTCTCTGTTTCTGTGCCAATGCCAGCAGCAGCCGAAGGCTTCCTGGGTGCCTGGGTGTACGGGGGCAGGGGGCAGATCTTTACCACCACTCTGCCCCAAGGCTGGCAAACAGAAGATCCTGAGCCCCCACCTCTGAGGTCTAACATCGAGTCTTTTCCAGCATCTCTGGCTTCCAGGCTGAAGAACTTGTATCCAAGCCTCAGATGGAGCAAAACTATTTGAACCGAGCAGGAAAAACCCATTTTGTGYGTAGACCTCTCAGCTCGCAGCAGCAATCTGTCCTACCGCTGCCTTCCGTGGTACCTGGCTGATCTGTGCATGTACGGTGGCCAAAGCTCCCGGGCAGCGGGAGGAGGGATTGGGGTTAGGAGTTTTCAGCATCGGTGCGTGGGTGCCTTCCAGCACCCGTGATGGTCTTGCACGTGCATGGCATGTGTTTCCTGCCCTGGGAAATGCTGGGCTTGTTCCAAACCAACTGTCCGTGGGCAGTAATTCCAACCTGAGCATGCTGAACACATCAGTTTTTGGGTCCTGCCAGTGATGTCAGTCCACTGGAAGACACGAAAACCCTACAAGATCTTCTTTCTGTGTCCTTAAGAGTGACAGCAGAGCTAAAAAAGATTGATCAGAAGCTAAGAACAGAAGCAGTTTTGCATTTTCTTCTGAAGAGTTAGGTTTCCAAGCTTTGGTTTTCAGATTTAAAAAAAAAAAAATGTATCTGGGGGGAGGCAGGCATATTTCATAAACAGTTCAGTATTGTCCAAAACATGACGGCAAGCCTCTATTTAAAATTACCAACACAGACCGCTCCAGAGCAGCCCTGCCGTGCTCCTTCTTTGCAGGACAGCCAACATAACTGCGAACCCAAACACCTGGACTGGGAACCGCCTCTCCATCTCCATTAAGGCTCCTTTCACAACACAGGTTATTGTCAGGCATTGTTTGCATCTCTTGCTTTCTGACCGATGATTGTTGCTGTCAGCTTGCTCTTATCCCATTTATTATATAGGTTGTTTTATTTGTTTTTACTGCTTCTTTCACCTTTCATCTAATCAAGGTGCATTTTTTTTGTTGCTTTTTTAAACAGCGTGGCTTTTTTGAACACATTTAAGGCATCTTTTTAAATGGTCTTCAACAACTCTAAATTAATCACTCCAATTATTCCAATAATTTTCCTCCCAGTTCCTAAATGTTTTCAGTGGGGCCCTTCTCTGGCCACAGTATGTGCCTGTATCAGTGCCCAGGCACAGATTGTATTTGGGCAGAGGAACAAAATTGGGGCATGGTAGGTAACTGTTAGTAAGGAGTTTTGTCTGGTGATCAGTTCACCCTAACCCATTAGAAAAGGGGCTAAGACAGCAATATTCTGAAGGCAATGAATCCTTTGAGTTGGAAAGTAATCAAGGTATGTTTCTGAAGCTTGGAGGATGTGTGGTTAGGAGCCACCTGAGATCCCCCGGGAGCCGTGCCTGGAGCCACGACAGCGCGGGGTGTGCTTATCTCCCTCTGGGTAGAGTGAAACCAGAGTCGATTTGGGTACAGTATGGGGACAAGGAGGAAAATTCTCCTCCTTTTGAAGAGGTCGCTCAAAAATCCCCAGCCCATGGGCGCAGGCTGAGGAGCAGCAAGTTACCATGTGTCAGGTGTTTTACGGGAGATGCTGGGGGCTGGCTCCTGCCTCCTCGCGCTTTCTTAGAGAGGAAATAAATCTTGAATTACCTTGTTTTCATTTCCAATAAAACTGCATGTTGGCAGTTGCCTTGGAGCTAATAATCTGACACGGTGCTGTGCATCTGTGAATGTTTGTAGCATGGGTGTGCTGGTTCTGTGTTTGAGACTGACAGTGCAGCACTATATTGTTGTTTTTCTACCACTATATTGTATTCCCAGCTCATCATAATAAAAAGAAACATGACGGTAGGTGATTTATCATAATACAAAAATAAAAGGCATAATAATGTAAATTATGCACATCATTAACCCCAACTGTTGCTCTAAAATGGACACAAATTCTGTAAGAAAATCACCTTTAGGTTGAGCCATGATAATTTTCTCTGAAGGGCTTCCCTATAAGTGCCGGAAGACCCATGCGTCCTCGTCTCCTGAGGTTTGGAGAGCTGGCTTGGAGCCCTGTTAATGCACTAACAGCAGTATAAGGTGCCTGTTCCTCCTCGGGGGCCGCGTTGTGTTACCCATGCAGTACCCCCAGGCATGCTCCTGCTCCACCAGTAAATCAGCAGCAGGTCAGGCAGTGCATAGGGGATTCATCAGGCTACGGTGGATGTGGACCTGTCACCATCACCTCCTCATCTTTTCGAGGCAGATGAAGTCAACGGCACAACCCATCTCATCCTGCAGTAGATGTCAGATCAGGGTAGGTGAACTACACACCACCCCAAAGTGCTATGTGTCCCCTCTGGCTGCGTAGGAAGCCAAAAATAGCCAGCTCGGATGTCTCACTTTGATGTCTAACGTTGCCAGAGGTGAATCCCGTGCCATGCTGCTGTATTTTCATGAAATATAAAGGCAGGGGGGAAATTGGTGTTGAATGCCTCCTCCTTTCCAATTTCTCCCCTTCCTTTCTGCTCACTCTTTATCCTCTTCAAAGAGGAAAGAGTCAGTTTAAACTCTTTCACCAGATCACCCTCACCAAAGGCAAGTGGGCTGCAGCCTGAGTGGTATTTCCCAGCCCCCTCCCATCGCCCAGATTCCTAAAGCTGGTTTAAAGCGACTTGAAACCTTCCTGCATAGAATTTTCCCTTGCAAAAATTAGACCTCATGAAAATAAATAATTCCCAGAGGAAATTTCAATTTGATTACAAATATTGACTTGCTTGGGGGAAGTTTTTTTAAAGAAAAATCCATTTGGAATCAACATTTTCAAATTAAACATGTATGTTCGCTCTGTTATAGCAGTTAACTTGGAAAAATACCAATTTTGTTTCCAGTGGTTGGGGATTTTAGGAGTTTCTTCCATCCATATTTTTCTGCAAGAACTGAACAAAAGAGATGCCTTAAAATTGGGCAAAGCAGGGAAAAGATTTGTTTTCATTTTAAAAGATTAAAAAAATGTAATATGAAATGTTGTAAATCATTTTCATGCTTCTAAAAAACCCATAAAAATGCATAAACGTGTGTATTAAAGCTGTAGCTGCAGGAGGTGCCTGAGTTGCAGAAGCACCAGCCAGAGCAGACACAGTGGGTGCTGTTCCTCTGGCATCGCTCGGATGGTCTCCATCACCCCACTGCTCCCGTTTCCAGCAGATCAGGAGTGATTTTGCACGGATGTGGCAGTCAGGAGATGTGGGAGGAGAGCAGACAGGTGGGAAAAACTTGGTGGTCCACCAACTTCGTGGTGGCACCAAGCTTTGCATGGGCTGCCCATGATTTCTCGGTTGAATCCATGAGCATGGGGACCCTCAGCATSCAGTCCCCTAAAGGCATCCAGGCCAGTAGATGTTTGTATGGGTCACTGAACACAGTTTAGGGCTTCACACCCCACCAAAGTTGTACTTCAGACACCCCTCTGCCCTTCTGGGGTTTGATCCTGCTGGACAAAGTAAACGCCAACTGCTTTGGATGTGTATTTTTGTCTTTTCCCCCCAGATTCTGTCTTTCTCCACTGAGAGTGATCCTTCTGCTCTCGGAAACGCTGAAGTTGAGATGAAACACTTCAGAAACCTCACACATTTCAGGACATGGGATACTCAGGTGTGAATGCGTGCTGCTTTTGCCACTTTATGGATTAAAAAAAGGTAAGAAACCAACATAGCTGCATCCAATGTAGGAGCTTTGTCAGGGGAGAAAGGCAAATTTTTCTTTGTACAAGAAGACCCTGGTGATCTCTGTGTCCTGCTTGGTTTTGGAGGGGAAGGAGTGGGTAGGATGAAGAAGGAGCTGGAGGAACAGCAACCTTCTTCTGATGTAGACAAGGTTTCCACACCCTGACATTTGTCGTGTGAGAGGTATTGACGGGGGCCAGCCTTCAGCCAGACGTGCCTCTGCCAAAATAAAACAAACCTATTTATTTTAGAGCTAAAAAATGATCATCGCAAGTGACCCTCCCTGGAGTTGGGGACTCTCCTGAAGCCTGAATCAGGGGGCAGAGGGGTTAAGCTCTCCCCGGAGTGGGGGACCACCCCAGGTCCTCAGCAGCAGCAGCTGCTCAGGTCCCTGCTGAAGATGAGCAAGCTCTAGCAGAGACACTGCTCGCTGGAGGCATCCAGGTATCAGCCAGAAATTAATCCAGACAGTGGAAGTGCTTTTTAGGAGCACTCTATTAATAGACGCAGATAACAAATCGCTGATAACAAATGTAAAAAGCCCTTGGACTACAGGCCTGTTTGCCCAGGCAATATCCCCACTGAGCGCAGCAGCCAGTAGTCACAGCAGGAGGCACCGGGAGCAGCTCTCCGTCAGGAGAGCTGCGCTCTTACACGAAAGCAGGAAAGCAAATGCCTGAACTGTTTACCATAGCAAAGGTGCAATTTCTGCACCTTCCCAGCCATACCCTAGCGTGCACGTGAGCAGGCGCCGGGCTCCAGTAAGCGATGCTCGAGCCTGTCTTACACCACATGTGGCACAGCAAAGCCTGGAGACCTGGTCGCAGTCCCCTGTGCCCGGTGCTTGCCCGTCTCTGCGGTGAGCGCTGCAGGTGTCCGGCACTTGCTCCATGATTCCTCAATATTCTTTCTCAAATAATTGTGTTTCAAATACACCATTCTGTGCAGGCATGATTAAGCTGTTTAGGACGATGGGTGTTGCCAATGAGGATAACCTCTCTTAAGGTTAATTAATCATTTGTAAACCGACCTTTGGATGTATGCATTATTCATCAGTACTCCTGAACTAACGGGCCAGATCATTTTCAGCCCCTGGGTTTTTTGTCAAAGTCTTTAGTTATTCCATAACTGAGAGCAATTGCTGAAGTACAGGGAGGGCAATGCCCCTGGGTGCTGCATCTGCATGGGATGCTCATGCTTGCCCATCATTTAGACCACAGCCCAGGTTTAGGCTGGACCACAGCCCGACAGCAGCTTTTCTTCCCCACCTGCGTATTTCTTCCTTGAAGCCTGACTGACCTTAAACTATCTCGAAGACTCCTCTCCAGGAGCTTGACATTTAAAAGTGCAGTGACAGAAAATAACTTCTTCTAAAAATATGTGTAACTTATTTACCAGCACAAGGAGAGGGAGAGAAGAATTCAAATGAAGGCATACATATACATCGTGCTGCTCAATTGTGGCTTTTCGCTGATGCCGCATGGTAGCACCACTTTCTCCTCCAGCAAAGCTGCTCCCTGCATTATGGTGGCATGCAAGGCTTTTCCCCCACGTCCAAACCTGCGTCTGGCCAAGGAGGAGCAGGGATAAGGAAAGAGGGGATCCCCACGTCCCCTCCTGGGCTGCAGGGAGAGCACAGGGCAAGGATGCAGTCGTGGGGGACCCAAGGAGCTGATTTAACATCTCGCAGCCACCAAAAGTGGAAGGCAGGAAAAGACAAGCCAGCATTTATTGAGAAAACACCCCATGGATCATTCTTTGTCAGATTACATAAATGAAAAAGAAAAAAAAAAAAGGAGAAAAAAGAAATCAAAACTAAATGCTCACAAATCAGTGAGCTCAGTACTTGGGAAACTGCTTATATCTCCATGGGGAAAAGCCTCCTGCACCCCATGTCCTCCCAGGTGAGAGCAGACCCTGCCCAAACGAGCTCTTCACCCCATTCCCCACCCAAAACTACAGCATAGCCATGGGGGAGTCTCCTGAACGTGAGGCGTTCATGTATCTTTAATTATTGTTTCAGCCACATAAATCCATGCTGAATTAAAATTCATGATGGTTCTAGGGTACAAGTGCAAACAATTTGTTCGGTAAACTTTGCTCTAATTGGCATTCTGAAAATTTCCTGTTAATCAAGCCCCTTGGGCTCGGTTTACCAGTGTAGTTCTGCCTGCGAATGTCAGTGCTCGCAGGGTGCACGCATGTATGCCGATTTCAAGGGTCTTTATACGATATTAACTCATACACCTTGTCCTCACATTAATTTGCAAGTAATTTTTTAACAACCTTCTGTGGCCCTGTCTTTTATATCGCTGCTTCATTACTCGAGGCAAGCAAGTGAGCGGAAGAGCATTTGTAAAACCCGTGACAAAACTGCACTCAGAAACGTCTAGGATCTGAACACGAAACGCCCTCGACGGCACCTGAAATTCCTCCCTGCGGGAGCCACGTTTCCAGTGGCACTTGACTCCAAGGGGCCACGGGAGAAACGAGAAGACTTTTAGGTAAATGTCAGGCACGCAAGCGGTGCTGCTGCATGGAGGCTCCAGCCAAATGCGCCCAGAAACAGGGCTACGGAGGTGGGTAACACTTTGGTCCTCTTGAACCAAGGATACGGATGTCGCCTGAAGAGTCAAGGCGTGAGCAGAGCTTGTTTATCATCCCATCCCCATATGCATGGAGAACAACAGAAACGACTCCAGGAGATGCCAGGGTCTGGGGGGATCCTGCCGCAGAGCCCCGCTTCCCACGTACTGTCCAACACGGACCGAATGGCCAATTCTGGGACCAATTGGCCAATTCTGGATCTTTTTCTCCAAGCAACACCCTCTCTGCGGTGATGCCCAGTTGGACCCACTTGGAACCACTGCCAGGAGGATTTTGGGAGCTTTCAGTGATTCCCCCCTTCAGTTTTGCAGCCTTACCAGGTTAGTCCTTAACTTACATCCCAAGAGATTTGGGAATAGGAGAAGCTATGTATAACCTGAGTGTCTCTTCCCACCAGCACAGTAAGACGGAATAATAGAAATAACAAAATAATGAGCATCTGACAGAGATCAGGGAAGTGGTGGAGAAGCTCTCTTGGATGGAAGTACGTGGTAAGGAAACATATGAGAACTGGCAGTTCCCAGAAGAGACCAAAGATGGTGCACAACAGCAAACTGCTCCCCTGTGAAAGCAGATAAGAAGCATAATTAGATGGCATTACGGCAGCAGCAGGGTCTGGAAGCTGGAAAGAAATCATATAGAACGTCAAAACAGGCACGTGTCTGGGGGGAGAATAGAGGAATAATTCAGGTTCACAGTGTGAGCGCGGCTAAGTCTGCGCGCACAAGGTTTCGGAGGCAACCAGCAAGGGTCTGCAAATAAATTAGATGTAAAATGAGAACAGCAAGATGTGTAGGGGCGTACGTGTCTGGGGAAGGAGAACGGACTGAGCGTTCAAAGCAGGAATTTGCCCCATCTCCCTTGTTTCAGTCTTTATAAAAAAGTTAATTGTGAATGAAACTTAACAAAACAGGCTTTGAAGGGAACTGTGGAGAAGGCCAGCATAAGGAAAGAAGTTTAAAGCCATTTGGATATGTCAAATGTATTAAAAATGAGAGGATCTGATGAAATGCACCCAAGAACACTGAACCCTTGGTGGTTATCTTCAAAATTTATGAAGGCGTACAGGTCCCTGGAGATGAGAGAAGCACCTCTCCTTAAAGAGGATACTTTAAAAAAAAAAAGTTTAAAAAATTGAATAATCATCTTAATCTCAATTCCCTGAAAGATGCTGGAAGAAAGTCTTAAATGAGCAACTTGTAAGATGTAAAATGATGAATAAAATCAAAGAACATGGGTTTGTCAAGAACCAGTCATGTCAACCCAATTTAATTTCCTTCTTTGATAAGGCAACAGGCGCAGTTGATGATGGGGAATCAGAAAACACAAGTGAGGCCTTTTGCATTTTCCCACTGGACAGCCTCGAACCAGCTGAGAAAACACCCTCTAAAAACAATCAGAGCTCAACTGGCAGAGTAACCACTCCTGAAGAGGAGGCATCAAAGGAGAAGGAGGTTTCTCCAGTCTCCACTATGGCTTTAGAGGAGGGGCTGGCCAACCTTCCTCTCCATACAGCCGATGGGCTGCCTTTCTCCAATTTGGCAGTCCACAGCTTTGCCCAAGGACAGCTCCTTGCCCAAGGAAAATTGAGACTAAACTTTTGTTAGGCTGATTTCTAGCATCTCGTGTTGGTTTAGCCTTAATTTCCCCATGATATCAGCATCCCCATGCATATTTAAGTAGAAACATTTTGATCATAGAATCATAGAATCATAGAATCATTAAGGTTGGAAAAGACCTCCAAGATCATCGAGTCCAACCATCAACCCAACACCACCATGCCCACTAAACCATGTCTCTAAGCACCTCATCTAAACATCTTTTAAATACTTCCAGGGATGGTGACTCCGCCACTTCCCTGGGCAGCCTGTTCCAATGTTTAACCACTCTTCCAGTAAAGAAATTTTTCCTAATGTCCAATCTAAACCTCCCCTGGCACAACTTGAGGCCATTTCCTCTCGTCCTATCGCTAGTTGCTTGGGAGAAGAGACCGACACCCACCTCGCTGCAACCTCCTTTCACATTAACCTTGGATACTGGCATCGAGCCAAGAAGATGCTTTTGGTGGAGCTTCAGTCACTCCATCTGGTTTGGAAATGGTGCAAAACTGTACAAGCAGCCTATGAAGCCTGCGTGTGAGCATGGAGGCTTTGCCACTCCGCTCTCCGCCCTCCAGATGGATGGATGGACTGATGGATGGGGACCCTTGCAAGCCCCAATCAAGGGACTTTGTGAGCTGTAAGAACGGCTGCTGGAGGAATGCAGGAACAGAAGCTTTTGATACAGTTTCAAACAATGTGTAATTATCAGGTAGCTGAAAATTAGCCCATCTGTGCCTCAGGAAAAGACAATGAGAAGTTATGTGTTACTAATGGCTGAAAAGTGCTGGCAACACAAAACAGGAAATTTTCAGTAAACTTTTTTCTTAAGGTAATGTAATTACATGGCGTAATCCCCAAATCTCCTGACTTTTTGGTGGTTTTTGATAAAGCTTACGAAGTCTTCATCCTCCTTTCTTTTTTCTCTCCTCATTGCAGCAGCACGCTCTTTGGCATTTTGAGCAGTGCCAGCTGTCTGGCTGGGCCACCTAAAGCAGCAGATGTGGGTAACATAAACTGCCTTTACAACAGAATAGCTAACGACATGTATCAGGTTTTTCTAAAGCAGATTGTAAATACCCACCGTGCCTTTGCCACAGCCTCACTATCTGAATGCAAAGCACCCGAGCTCGTAATACTATTTTGGATAGAATTTCTGTGCTGGTAGAGTTGGCCAGCCAGAGTCTGGGTATCTGATTCAGGTCAATGCACACACAAGCATCAGCATGGTTCAGATTTAGGACCCCTTTTGTTTTCTCTGCTTTTGGTCCCTGCTGATACAGCGTGCAAAAAAAAAAAAAAAGGCATGCTTTCTTTAAGTGCCTTGAGGATCCAGTGATAAGGTCTTTGGGGGTTGGTGAAGCAAAACTGGAATAGCATAAAACTCATGCAAACAGTCCAGGCAGGGTAAATAGCTCATGCATTTTTTATTCATACTTTTGTCTGTGGAATAACTGGGAGCAAATTGCTTTTTCCTTTCCTAGTCCAAATTATTCAGAGAATTTTTCTGCTGATTTTTGCTATTCTCCCTTTTGAGAGCGTTTGCTCTCGAAGATGGCCCGCTTAGCTCTGAATGGAAAGCAAATGTTGCCTTCACCTTCAGTGAACTTTGAAGCAATTGATTTTTACCAGCATAAAAGAAGAGCTGAGAAGTGACAGCTCGTGGGCTTTGCAGAGGATGAATTTTGCCATTTCACGACTGTCCGTGCAGGAGGATGCAGGCGTCCCAGAAGAAAGATGACAGATGCTCTTCGACTCATCCCTGTTCAGCCACCAGCCCTCTCCTCTTTCACACGTGCGGTCCCCGGACCGCCAGCTTCTCAGCAGCCGCTGTGCAGATGCTTTAAGCAACTCGTAATAGGGAGGACTCCAAGGAAAATTATTCTCGCTAGCTTTTGTCTGGTAATCTGAGGTCAAGAAAACAAACTGCTTCCTCTCCGCTTTCTCCAGCGCTGCGGCGAGAAATGCAGCCAAGCTCCGGCACCGAGAATAAAGGCAGTGTTGGCACAAACACAGGAGCTTCTTAAATGAGTTTGCCATTAGCCGGAAGGGCTGCAAATTGAAGCGAAGATAAGCCCCTTAGCATTTCCCTTCTTTAATCCAAGCCTCATAAAAGCGGAGATGTGTTCCTATTCAGTGGGCTTTATACAGAGGCAGGTATTTCATTTACCCAAAAAAAACCTGGATCGGATAAATTATTAATGTTATTTATAAAGGCAATTCTGCCATTCAGCAACTTCTTTTGGATCCCTATGCTTAATCTCACTGCTTAGCATAAGATACACTCCAGTTAAAAGGCAAAATCACATTCCCTTACAAGGCCTGCAAAATAACGGAGTGCTGAGGTGCCTGAAAAAGGGTTGTAGTTTAAATTCTGCTTTAAAGACTAATACATTTATCAGCGGCAAACATAAGCCCTGACTTCCACTTGCTTGTACCCTCCCTGTGTGCTGGATGGGGCCTCACTCGCACGCATCAAGAGCTGTCAAAGCTACTCAGCAAGAAGGATGGAGATGCAAAACACACTACTGCTTACAGGAGTCTCCATAAGGCTGTTTGGTGGCTGGGTGGAGCCGTGTGGTGAGACAGCAAGTAACCCTGTCCTCTCCTGTAACATGCCCTGGAACATGTCCTGCTCTGGGACACCCACAGSCGTGACTTAGGCTTCTGCAGGCTCAGCCCTATGCCCACCCCGTGGATCAGGGTGTTATCAAAGGCAGAAACACCGCAAGAAATATCCAAGCATCGTATCGAGCAGAGGCGTGGGCTCACGCAGTCGGGTGATGGAGTCAGGATGCTCGGAGTCCCAAAACAGGCCCTCAGAGACCCTGGGAAAGCTGCCACCATGGCGTCATCGCAGATCTCAGGCCCAGCGAAATTAGCGTGGCACGTAACTACAAGGAGCAAGGGAATAAAGACGAGAAGCTGGGCATCCTGGTGCACAGCCAGCATCGCTATTTCAGTTGCAACACTGGGACGCGATGGACCAGTGCCGGCGCTAACAGGTAAAGCAGGACCGCTCCCATTAGCAGGGTGGCAATGGGTATTTTGGGGTTAAATGCCCACACTGAGGAAGGGGAGAGCCAGCATCTCCCAAAAAAGATGTGCTCAATCCTCCAGGAGGGGAACAACAGCTCCTTGCCCCCGCATCAGGACTACACATGGCATTAACTAAAATGTATCCCCCCTGCAGCCCCACGTACATCCTGGTAGTTATCACAGCACAGTCGCACGCAGCCATAAGCCGTCCTCCAAATTCCAGGGCAACGCACATGTCGCATGCTGGGGAATGGCAGCGCATGGGAATTGCAGGGAGGTTTGGAAAATTTCTCATGAAACGTTTTCTCCACACAGTATGTATGTTCCCTGAAATCCTTTTTTCAGCATTTTCCTCTCCAAAGGCTGCACGACAAACTGTTTAATTGAGCAGCCAGTGCTGGCTGATGTTTTGTTTCAGCACAATTTGAACCAAGGCAAAGTATTTTTGTTTGCTAAACTTGCTCAACCTTTTCAYAGTAGGGTTACGACAGCAACGTGTATTTTTCATAGATGGCATCGCCTCTAGGGAAGAAGCACTCGGAAGGTTCAGGATCCGTTTTTTCTCCTGGGCTGGGTGCCGGGGACAAGCAGCGGCTCGCAGGTGGCAGCGTCGTTTGCCTTTGATCAGCCACGAGCAGGGAGGGCTCCTGCAGCTGCGCTTTAAGCCGGAGATGTCTAAGCTACAGGCACCACAGAGCAGCACACTTTTATGTCAAAACGACTTATAATAAGATTTTAAGTTTGTTCAGGGAGCTGGAATGAAATATTTAAACTCAGCATTATAGTAGCATTTTATTCTCATGAAAATGCTGAAATGCCATTTGCAAATCAGAAATGTTTTAAAATTTGCTTTGAAATAGCAGTGTCTTTATGCAACTGTTTTGTATTTTCTTTCCAGGAAGAAACAAATGGTGGGGAAAAAGCAGAGATATTGGCCATTTCCTCACAAATGAGACGTCTGCTTTTCAGTCTGTTCTGGTGAGTCTGTTTGGAGCCATCGTTCCCATTTGGAGCAGGGAGAATCAGCCTCGAGAGCAGCCTGCGTTGTTACACCCAGCATTCAAATTACATTACCTTTGTTTCTTACACTGACAATGAGACATTTAGGTTGAAGAACTCCACTGGGCATTAGACCTGCTCTGAAGTGTTTGCATGATTTGAAATAAATATCATAAAAGAAATAGCAAGTTCTTGTATAAAAGCACAGCTGTCCTGCTTTTTTTTTTTTTTATTGGGGCAGTTTTCACTTTCTTTAGGTACCGTTTATTCATTTGCAGTTCTTAATTTCCCTATGTGTATATTGTATCTTGTTAAGCACAAGAAGCAAGCTTGCTTCAGTCCCTCCTCAAGACTCTGATAGTTTCTTATCCAACTCCTTGCTGTTCCCAAGCAGCGCACGGCTCCAGGCAGGTAGCCCAGAGCCAGCCAAGCTCTTTGGCGCCTGGGTCTGGGTGGGGCTTGGGCCATACCGAAATTCAGTCACTTTAAGTGACTGAATTTTGAGAAGGGAATTAAACTATTTTCAATGGGAAAAGCAGTTCTTCAGGCAGTTCTGGCCGAATTCAGCATTTGAGGTTCAAACCACTATTAAGAMAGAGTTATTCTATAATGGTGACCAAAATACACTTGAATTCAGTATCTTAGCAGGATCAAAAAGCCCCAAATCCCCTAAGATGATGTCTGACTTTAAAAAAAGACCTTCTGATTTGTATACAGTTTGTTCATAGGGTTTTTTAATACAAAATTCAAAGAACTGTAAGGATAAAATGTTGGCAAGCAGCATGAAAACTGCTTAAAAATAACATACAAACGTGTCAGAAGAAATGTGTATCATTTATCCAAAACACTAAGGATCCGAAATAGCTGATATGGTTGAAAAGAGGAATAGAGTAGGCATAAGAAAAAATCCTTCAGAACTGAAGGCAGGTCTAAACAGAGAGCGTAGACAGAAGCATGTCTTGGCCAGTTAAATGTACAATGATAATGTCAGGCTAGTACAAGATTTTAAGGCACAAAAGGCAGCTTCCTCAGCAGCCGGCATGGGTAGGACAGACCTGTGAATTTTCTAGTCCCCAAGCTGTAGAGGAAGCTATGGTGATCCCAGGGGTTTCTCTTCAGCTCAAGCTGTCCCGTACGTAACCAACATTTAGGAAGCCAGCAGATCTCCAGCCTGGAAACACTGCTCTTCTAAATCCTCCCTGAGATTTGATCCAAATGAGCCAATGTGAAGTCTCTCACAAGTTGTAGATGCACTGTGAAGTAAGATAAAATCTGCCTGTTTTAGCAATGCAATAATCAGGAGCTGACACTGTCTCCAGTTGATCCCGATTTCCCCATTAGTTCACCAGCTCGCTGACATTTCAGGCCCTGCTTYCTTGCTGATGAAGCTCTTGCAGCCATTTCCAGCACCCAAGCCTGCACCAGCCTCTCTTGCTGCTTCTCTCAGAGCCCTGCTCACATGTATCTCCCAGACAAGTAAATCTGGCTGCGATTTCTTGTGCCCCAAAAGCAGATCCTAATCAATGATGTTCCCACCATACAGATGGAACAGCGCTTACAATGTAGCTATGCTTGGAAACCTACACACAACTGGTGGCAYGTTAGCCGATGCTTTTGGCCGTGTGCCTTCCTCACTTACCTGCTTCTTGCTGTTACAAACAGGGAGGCAAAACTCCTGCGATCATCGTGCAGGTGATTAGAGGAAATTGCATTGCTGAAGCGCTCCGCGGCTGCAGCCGTGCTTCAGCTCTTGACTTGCCTGCTGGTAAGCTGCCAGAGAAAGGGAAGTGTAGGCATAAAATGAATAGCAGAAGAGATTGCAGGTAATTATGTTTCTTAAGCTGTTAACAGGATTGGCCATTTGATAAATGAGAGGATTTGGGAATGTTTTGTCACTGACAAGCCATTGTAAGATCCGAGTGGAAACGGGAGTGTTTCTCTTCCATAGCGCGAACAAGAAGGAAATTCTCTCGGGATGCTTACGCACCGTGAAATTCATCTGAAACCTGGATGCCAGCGCATGGAGGCGAAAGGACAGATATAGAACTCCTTCTGCTGAAAAAAAAAAGAACCAGGTCTCTTACACGTGCTATTAATTTGGTTTTGGTGCCCCTCCAGTGTCCCCAGAAGCTCCTGTTCTTTTATGGTGCCCCCCCACATCCCTGAATGTGGTTTTTGGTGCCACCAGGGCCCCTCAAATCCCTCCATCTGCTTTTCAGTGCTCTGAATCCCCCTGTCTCCCCTCCAGTTCCCTCAACCCCTTGATTTGCTTTTGCAGTTCCCTAGCTAGCTGGAGAGGCAAAAGGGAAACCAGCACTGCTCTGTTTGTCCTTCTGCTCCGACAGTGCCTTCAAGGGCCTTGGTTGAAAGCAGATTGAAAGCTCTGGCCTTTCAGGGTGCCCCAGAGCTTTCAATCTGCTTTTTGGTGTCCCCTGCCCCTGGAAATCCATGTGCTTTGGTGCCCCCAGGAGCCCTCCATGTGCTCTGTGGGCCCTCAGGACTATCAGTTCCATCACACAGGAGTAAGGCAAGGGCAGGACCCACGGTCTCACAGCCACCTGCATGGGGACAAGATGCAGGGACACATCTTTTTAAGTCATTTGCCAATGAGTTGGTCTGAAGCAGAAGGGCAGGATGAGAGCTGGACGGGCTCCAGGCGAGGAGAGGGGAGAGGAACCAGGACTCACCCCAGGGACGGCGCATGAGGCTGCTCTGGTGCGAAGGGTTTTGCTCTGCAGCGAGGGAAGGTGGTGTCTGCAAAGTGAATCGCACAGTTTAAAGTCGTGTTAAGAATCATCTCAGACGTCAGCACTGCGTGGCCGGTGGCTCCGGGCATCTCCCGTGGACATGGCCCTCTCTGCCGTGATCCCCTGGAGCCTGCATCCTGCCTGGTACAGGTCTCACTTTCACTGCAGATCCCAGCACCGGAGGTCAGAGAAAGTGGTAAGCAAAGAACAAGTAAAAATCCCTGAAACTGATTCCTTGTGCTGCTTTCTGGGGCTGCCTCCCCCAGCCGGGGCAGGTTCCTTGCAGGATCGGAGCCCAAGGCAAAACCAACCCACCGTGAATGGGGTACACAGGTCCCCAAAGCCTCCTCGGGGTTTAGCTTTGGTCATGCACCACCTGGGGGCACTTACCTGACATCTCCTCCTGTGCCCACATCCTCCCTTGCTCCCCATATCATCAGGGCTGTGCTCCTTGCCAGCGACTTCTGACATTCCATTGCGGCAAAACAGCATCATCTCTGCTGAAAGAAAAGCTCCTCGCGAGTAAATGAGGGCAGAATCAGACCAACATGGGTCTCTCCAACACCACAGGTCCCAGGTCAGCCTCCTGCCCTGCAAACTCCAACCTAACAAATGCTGTTTGGGAACTGGCTCGCTGCTGGGGAAGAGCCCAAAATCTCAGCAGCTTCCCAAAATGCCCTGCCTGACAGTGAATAGCACCATGCACCATGTCCCATCTGATGGCACATCTCTTGTGCCCTGCGCAGAGCAGCATGCCCACCACGCACSCTGCCCCACAGACCCATGGGGGATATACACAGTGACCCCAAATCGTCCCCACACCAGGACAAGAACAGGCACTCACTTTATCTCTCCTTTTCCTCCAGAAGCCACGCTCAGGGGATTTTTGTGCAAGGGCCAACGGCAGCACATCTCAGCCCTCACACAGGGATCCCCCCCCAGCTATCAGCACCCTTGTGCCCACAGGCTCCCTGCTTCCAGCCACCCTCTGTGGGGTCTCCGCACACCAGCACAGGGGACGGGCCCTGGGTGCTGCAGGCTCAGCCCCCAGCAACCAGGAGCTCTCCCACCCCAGTGCAGTGCTGCCCATGGTGGTTCCGTTCCCGTCTCAGGAACCGGACCCACAGCCCTTTGGGGGGCAGAGGCTGGCGCTCCTGGTGCAAGCACTCCTGGTGACACAGACATCCCCCACGTCTGCTCATCCACCCTCCTCTCTGCCACACATCCTTGCGATCCAAAATGCCCGCAGACCCTAATGGGGAACCAAGCGATCACACACAGAGGAATGAAACTCCCTATCTCTTTAGTCAAGTTGGAAGAGTAACACACCAGCAATTACTTTGCAGCCCCCCCAAAACCCCAGCACTACAGCCCCTGCACTCTGCACCAGCATGTTTGAAGCATACTGCAGAGACCAGGCACCTCTGCAGCACCTGGAGACAAACCCTGGAGAAAAAGGTGAGGGGGCCAAAGAGCCTCAGCTGGGGAGAGTGTGCCCCACACCACAGCACAGGATGCAAAAGCCCTTGCGACTGCCCTCCATTCCAGCAGCCCCAGGGATGAGCCAGTGCTGAGGCAGAGGGACATGTGCCCCTGGGAACAGAGAAGCTGCTCCAGCTCCAAGGGCAGATACTTAAAATTATTGCAATTTCCAGACACAGAAAGAAAAGGACCAGCACGGCCACCTCATGCTGTACCTGCTCTGGAGGGGCAGTGAGAACTCAGGGTAGGGCATCGATTGATGTGAGAAAAGGAGCCAGCCAGCCAGCAAGACCTTGGAGGTGAGATGGTGCAATGTTATTGGTTCGCTTTTTACAGCGGAGGAAAAGGCAATACAATAAAACTTGCTTCTAACAACATACAAAAAGAAAAGAAATACAAGGACTTGAAAGGGTGCAGGACAGACTCACAGACATCTGTGCTAGCCATTAGTCTTTCCTCTCTCCCTTCAGAAGATCATTCCCAAAAAAAGAAGGAAAAACACCCCTCACCTGTAGCTCTTCCACCAGCTCCAGAGGCACGGCAGCACTCAGCCAGCCCGGCTCTTCCCCCAGCAGCGCTGGCACAATCACAGCAACAAACTCGGCTCGAGGATGTGGCTGCTGCTTCCAGCCCTCAGCTGCCATCTTTCACCTCCCCTCAACCACAGCACTGCTGGCTCTGTCCTGCTGGATAAATCATGTGCTCACTTTCTACTGTGTCTATTTTGGTAAAACAGATGTAGCATAAAAAACAGAGCTGCAATTAAAAAACCCTCTTTTTCTCCCCTCCACACCTACCAGCACCTGAGCCAATCTAGTTTGGTGCTGGCAACCTCCTACCCCTTTTAATTATCCTTGTGGTGCTGTTTAAATATGTGAGTTCCCTTGCTTGGGAAGTGGTTAGTTCAAGACTTGTGGTGTGAGTGTCTTTCCGTAGAAAGACCTGTAAGAAACCTTACTAATTTTTTTTTTAATGATTTTTTTTTTAAGCTGCTGCCCAGGTTAAGCTCCATGTAGCTATCAGAACCAGGCACTAAGATTAAGGAAGGACTGTGTTTCCAAATGCTCACAAAGAGAAAAGGGAGTAATTTGAAGTATTTCTTAAATTTCAAGTGACTTTTGGTGCACCCTGAAGCCTTCCGTGTGGCTTTCAGTACTAACCAGAGCCCTCTGTTTGGCTTTCAGTGCCCCCACAGAGGCTTCTGTGTGCATTATGGTTCTCAAAACTTGTCTCTGAAGTTTTTTTTTAATTTTTCTGCCCCGTGGAAAATGCTGTATTTGTGCATGGAGAGGCTCTGTAGGTACCTAGACCAATATCTGGAGTGATTCAGCTCCCCTGACCATATCATAACAGCATCACAGAGAGATGCTTAATGGGCACAGCACCAATCAGCCTAGTCAAAACGTGTAACTCTTCCCTCTGTGCTCCCTATTCTGGGTTTTCAATATTCTCACTCCTCCACCATAATAATGTGTGCCCATCTGCAAAAAGTGTCTTAAGGCTCCATTGCTTGCTAACAACCACAACCCCTGTATGACAGATGAACCAGAAAGCAATAAGGAGGTTTTACGTGCACAGAAAGAAGTAGCCCCAGCAAACAGTGCTGGAAGCAGCAGCAAAGCCTCCCTGCTGGAGGAAGGCTCAGCAAAGGCAGCGTGCCTAGTACACTGTCTCTCTCCCAAACACTAGCCAAGACTGGAAACGACAGGATGGCCCATGTCTTTGGTACCCCAGCACTTGACAGAATAAATGAGACTTTCTAGTTAATCTAGTGGAAAGAGTTTTGAAACAACTTGAAGGAAGCAACATGAATATGCAGCAAATAGTCGAAACCTGCTGTCTATTGAAATGGCTCATTAATACTGCACAGACAAAGCAAATGACTGATGCTTACTGCGGAGTTACCAGTGAACATATCTCTGCGTGGATTATCGAAGCAGTGCAGAATATTTCACCCCATATGGTTTGCCTGAAGAGGCTGTTTCAGATAATGGTTCTCATGTTGTTTCCATGGAATTTCAATATTCCCCAGAAGACACTCACTGGAGCACTCCAGAGCAACCTTGTGTCATTTGGTGCCGCGTGAACTAGCAGAATGCTGGGTACTTACAATTAAAAGTAGATTACAGAAAAATAATAATGAAGTTCAAATTTGAAAAAAGGGAGCATGAAACGTTTTCACTGGAATCAGGTTAGTAAAACTAACTTTCAACATAATTTTTTTAATGGAAAGTGTCACTCACAAAATAATTTTATGTACATGGATAAAATTAATCAAAATCACTGGAAGGAAAGTAGCGCAAGATTAAGTATCCACAAAATATGCCTAGGCACCAGAGATCTCTTGGCAGGAAGGATGGAAGGAAAGAACTGGGACTCATGCTCCATCTGCTAATAATGAAAATGAAGAGATACAGTGGTGCGAGTACAAGAGAAAGGTTCACTAAGGAAAAGCCCTTCAGATTGAAAGTGCTGTAACTGTAGTTATGAGAAAAGAAAGCCACTGGGCTTTAAGGTACAAAGAACACAAAAAACATCCTACTCAGACAAATCAAAGTGCCATGAACTCTCTCTGCTCACATCTTGTCACCTGTAGTGGGTGCTATGGAATAACCTTACCGCATAGGATAAATATATATTCTTTTCCTGAATAATTTTCTGGATTGTCAGTTAATAGCCTGTGGTCACTTTACAGTCCAAAGCAAACATAAGCGAACAGAGGGAGAGGATACAGCAGTACGGCAGGGGTTTGTTAGTTCATACAGGAGTAGCTGTATCTCTATATGCATGTATTCTGCATGTTTACCTGCCCATATACTCCATCCAGGGACAGCATAGTGGTGTGAGGAGGCTGGTGTGAACAAGAGATAACAGCTTTGATAAAAGAATGAGGATCTCTGACATATGGTGATGAAGCACAAGGTATACAAGAGTCTGTATATAGCTGCTTCAATAGCTTTTGAAAGAGAGGACAGATTTGCCATCTGAATTTCAGTGATTGTGCCATAATCTGTGAGCCCTCTTCTACTGCTTGCCTTACCTCCCCCTGCGGATGCTGTATCAGGATGCCTCTCCAGGTGGAGGGAGCACTGGTAGCCCTTCCTTGACAGACCTCTTCCCCAGATACTGCTGCTGAAGAAGACAGCATTCTGGTATCCTCATCCCCTTCCGTGGCCTGGTATCTACAAATAATGAGGTTACTGATAACAGCATGATGTTGTCATCCTTTATAAAGACCTTAAGCAGACTGAGTGTGAATGCACACGCTGTGCTAGTGGTTCCATGTATTTGCTGCCAGACCTGCACAGGAGGCACTGCGTGGTGCTGGGCTCCATTCCACGTTCTTAACAGGCAACACACTTGAACAAGCACCAATCTTTCCACCTCTATCCTGTAGACTTTCCCTGGCCCCACCTGTGCCTGTCCAGCTATTTTTGCTTCTCTTCCTACCTTACATCTGTTTACCTTCTAAGTCCTCCCACCTGCCTTGCTTCTGAGGTCTGCTGGCATGTACCGGCTCCTCTGCTGTGCACTGCAGGTAAAATGTTGCCATGCCTGAAGCCAGGAGTGGTGCTTGTTTTTGGACAAGGTCTCTATGGAATACATAGCTGAACGCTGGCAAGTCTTAGCTGAACTTACATAGACTGACATGGTGAAAGACTCAGGACATGTCAGATTTCAAAGGAAAAGAAAAAATGCACACCTCTCACCAGGGTTATTCCTTTCCTAACTTTCAAGCCCTTAATTCAAATATTAAGACTCTAGCGTGTCAAAAGTGGACTACATGGCATTGTTGTTGGGGTTTTTATTTATATATATATTCAATATTAAACATATATTACAAAGATATATGTATGTATTTAAAACATTGGGAAAATGGTATCTTTTTCCTAATCCTTTTGCCATTTTACCTGACACTTTAAAAAATGTGAAAAATATCTGACTGAGTCAGACACTCAACACAAAATCTTAAAACAATTGACTCGCGTGGTTAAAGTTTGGTAGCGATATCAGCAAAGAAAAACAAAGACAGAAATGTCAAACACTGGTACTGCATATAACTAGTTGTAAATCAATAGCCAGGAAAACTCCTGACCTACATGAACAGAAGCACGAAACAAAGAAACCTCAGAATAAAATCCATGGCTGACAGAGCTTAGCACAAGAAAGTTGTGTTTGCAAAAGAAATCCTAGCAACAGTACGGGGTCACTGCTTGGTGCAGACAGGAGAATTGTGAAGGATTATGCAGAAAATGCAGAAGTGTTCAAACAGACTTTTATTCAGTATTTGGAAAGAAGGATGATTTGCTTTCATTGCTTGAAGATGATGAAATACTTTCCAGTCTATTAGTAACTGAGAGAGATGTTAGAATCTATCAGCAATGAACATTTTTAAATCAGCAGGCTCAGAAGCTCCAGCATAGTTGGCAGAGAAGCTCTCGGGTCCACTAACGTTGAATGTTAATAGCAGCAGATCTGTAAATGCCCAACTTATAAAAATCTATTAAATGAGAAGGGAAGCAAAGGGAATCAATGAACCATCAGAGGAAAGAGCAACCCTGAGTCAAAGCAAGGGAGGGTTTTTTTCCATCCTATCTATCGTTAGGACAGTCAAGGGTAACATGGAGTCCAGTTCTCCTAACGAACTGGAGCCACCATCTTTCCCAGGCTCATTTAACCTGATGGCTCTGAGGTACAGAGTTGTCAATCAGCAGTCACTCAAGACCAAAGTTTTCTTCTTGGTAAGAAAGCTTTGACTTCTGGGTTAGCTTGACACCTTCTGCTGGAGTTAAGAGTGTCAAATGAAAAAGGATAAAGAGATATGGGCTCAAGCCCTGCTCTCTATTATTGCCCATATGCAAGGTCAGACAGTTTTCTAAACAGGATGTAGTTTTTTGTGAAGCTTTTCCTTAGGTGTGTACTTCTCCAGTGACTGTGCATGAGAAGTGGCTGGCTTGTGGCCATGAAATGTCCCAAATGGGCACACAGAAGCTCAGGGAGTAGCACTCAGGAATGCAGCGCTGTGATGTGGCTCTCCGAGCCAGGAGCCCTACCTCTCCCAAACCACACAGGCATCCACGCCTTTGCTGGCTTCAAGTGCCAGCAAGAGACCTACTTTAAACAAGCTTGACTCCCTCTTCTTTGTAACAAGTTGCAGTTAGAAGTGAAGTGAATTAAATCAGTGTATACTTTGCACCACTATGTAAGCTAATTCAAACAACTGAATGGGGCTAGAAAGCATTATCAGGTACTAGAAGCCATTGCTGCTTCAGAATAGTACCAAAATACATTATACATGCCCAGCTGTGGACAAAACTTTCTCTTTGGAACTTACTGATGTTTTCAACCCCCAAAAAAGTGTTGCCCTAAACAAGCTAGTGCATAGTGGAAGCTGTAATACACTCTGTTTGATCTCCCATTTAATGTAATGAGGCTTCACTGAAAAAAGAAGAGCAAAAAAAAGATTAATCAAAATCCTACGTGAATTTATTTATGGATCACAAAAAATGTTTCTAGAATATCCAAGACATGGTTGAGGGATAAAGTTAGATGAAGTTAGGATTTATCTCGATTACCTAACCTGGCATTAAAATCCTCTCCACTGATCAGCAAACAGAGGGATAAAAAGATTTCAGAGACATTATGTAGGTCTGGAGTAATTCCCAGTACGAGTTCCTATAAGAAGAGGAATTGTGGGAGGAATACAAATATTAATCAGAAGAAAAGGTTCTAAATTGGGAAACTGCTCTGGCAATGAGACAAAAGTCTAAGTCATTAGTGTAACAACCTCTAATCCCTATCAGAGCAGCCAGCCTCATGACAGAGATGGACATGAAATGGCTTTCTCCATAAATATTTCAGTTTTGATTAATTCTAACATTCTATGTCTGGACATAACAAATATGTTGTGAAACATATCATGAAAAAACAGAGACATTTGGCTGAACAATCCAAAACCATGTAGAAAACTCATTTTCTAGGAAACGGAGAAACAAATTTTAAAGCTGTTTTCTTCTTAACTCAATGCAGAAAATTCCCCAGTGTCCAACTCTTTAAAATAACTTCTCCCCAAAAAAGCAGCCCAGCTAATTAAGTCCAGAACCATGCTACCGTTTTGACCCTGATTTCCATTGGCAACTCCCTGACAGGCACCAAAATACCTTATTAAATTTTTCCAGGGATAGCAGTTCTGATTTATAAAAAATAAGTAAATATTTTCTAGGTCAGAAAAGGCAAGAAATGCTAGAAACAGTCCTGCGGTCACAGAATTCAAACGGAGCATCAGGCAGTAAGCTCAAAGTCCTGCTATGGTGACAAGTACTCACGTAAAGGAGATCATCCCTATCCAGAGACTGAAGAACATACATATGCATACCAAAGCTCTGAGATTACTCAGAGCACTCTCTTTTTTGCGTGTAATTACAAATCTTTTCCTTTCAGAGGCTGTGCCAGTATAAGAAGCTCCTGTGACAGCCCCACAGTTGTGACAGTACAACTGTGTTGGGGCTACATACAAAAGTGGATCAAGGTGGATCCCAGGTAAGAATAGCCCTGTTTTGGGAAAAGTATTTTTTAGGCAGCCCCATTCTCTGTCCCAGGTTCCCGGGCAGCCTCATCGTGATCAAAAGGGATTGGGGACAAAAGGGGGCACGAACTGCTTAACTCTCATACTGGCACTGGAAGAAATGCAGTTGTAATCATGGTCTTTGGTTGAGGAGCTTAATAAAGCAGGAATTTCATGTAGGAGCAGGAGGCTGCAGTGTTCTTCTACCAGGCTCATGGACATGAGGCTCAGGCCCTTGGGTTGTTCTGGGAGAGGATGGTACTTCCTCAATCATCAGCAGCAACTCCCACCAGAACTTGCACATTCTTACAGTAAGTTTCACTTTGAGCTAATGAATAGTTTCTGACTTTAAAAAATAAAAAAAAGATCACCAAAGTACTAATGGATTTTACCACGTTGCAGCTCGGCATGCTTTACAATAAAGGATATAAAAGTTGCCATCAAATTTACCCTCATTTAAGGGTTTCCACTTCTGATGTTATTATGGGCTTCTTATGTAATACTGAAGTGTATTTTAAAGACAGCTGCATTAGATTCCAGTTTCGCTTTTAAGTAGTGCTACCAATCTAATTAAATCATCATTCTCTGAGTTTGCACCCTGCAGGTGAGCAATACTGCTTTCCAGAGTACTCCAAGTCCTTCTGAGGTCTGTGGAGCCAAATTCATGGCTGCCTAAGCACACAGAAAATACCTACAACCATTTAAGAGCCAGGTGGAAATACCCTGGGGACAGCCAGCAGAGTAACTCAAAACAGAAACAAGTATTCTTCTAAAGCACAAAATGAATGATGAAAATATATCCAAACAAAATGGAAAATGAAAGCAGGATTGAAAGAGGAAAGTTTGGGACCACTAGACACAGCTTGATACTAAACTAACTTATCTACAGTGGTAGCCACATGCATAATTCAGTTCTGCCCCATATCGTAGAGCTGGAGATGTTCTCCAGCCTTACTCTCCACAGCCCTGCATATCTTGTTAGCTATTTCTCTGAGACAATCCATCCAAACTGACCATGTTTGGGTCATTATTGATTGCATTCAGGATCCCAGCTGCAACTTCAGTAATGACTGAAATACCACTGGTCAGTGAAACCCAGGTTGTTTGGACAGAGCGAGATAAGCTGGGCTGAATGTGGTTGTTAGCAATTTAAGTCTTCAAAAACCACTAGAGCATTGCTCTAGTAAAGACTAAATTTAGCAAGTGAATTCTAGCACCTACATTTCAAGCCCCAGGCAGGGGCGTAACCAGCCACAAGCCCTGGGAACAGCTGTACTGCTAGTGGCTTCTAGGATTTTCTTTGTTCAGTCAGCTCTGAGGTGCTGAAGATCATGAGCTACGAACACTGCTTCTTGTTTCCATGTTCTGGACATTACCTATGCTAATGGTTATTGTTTTATGGCTATCGTTTTATGGCTATCATCAGTCTCCCTCATTTCCTAAAATTTCTGCACAGGATTTCTTTCCCTCCCTTTCCCTCTCCTTCCCCCATAGTCTACGTTGGAGTATACCACACCTTCTACTCCTGAGATTCCAGTTGTGGTTCTCTCTTCATGGTGTCCCACTGACCACAAAAAGAGCTGTTGGTGGGGTGCGCACCATGGGTTTCTCACTCATGGTCTCTGTTCTGGCCTAGAAATTGCCTTTATTGTCCTACTGAGCTGCCTCAGAGTCCTTCCTGTGTACTTCTACCTGGCTTTTRACAGTTGAATGAGCCTTCCTAATTCTGTTTGGCATGGCTTCCCATCAGCCTTCCAGAAATCCTTAATTTATTTATACTTTTGACCTACACAACAGCCTCTGGCAATAAGTTCTACAGTTTAATAATATGTTATATGAGAATGTATGACTTTCTGGTTTAGGCCTGATTCTTAATGATTTCATGGGTTATCCTTAACTTCTCCTATTCTTAAAAATAATAGCCATCCCCTCTTCATTGTTCCCTAACTAGCTAGGAGATCGCAAGGTCTCTGTCCCGTGCCTGACTATCTTCTCTGTCCCGATACGAAAACCATTCTGTCCTCATCCACTTTCTGTGGGTGGAATTCAGATTAAAAAGCTTTGATTTAGTGTTGGAGTTTAGATATCTACCTCATAGATTGAAACCTACAGGTAGAAACCTAAATTTAGGCGTCTAAATCTCTGAGTTAAATAACTCCCACCCATCCTTTTTAGTTCTTTTTTATTCTTTATGAGACAGGATGAACAGAACTGCACATATTAATCAATACGTGGGTTTGCCAAACATTTATACAGTGACACAATCACATAATTGTGTCTTTCTTTTCCTTTTTTCCTTTTCTAAAAATTTCTCTCATTCAGTTTGAATTTTTTATTGCTGTGGTCACTGCATCAATGTTTTCATAGAGTTATCCTACAGCAACTCTATTTCTGAGTGATAATAATGTAATGTTCAATCTGTAATTGAATAAGTATAATATATAATGGAATATGTGTATTCCTAGACAAACTACTTTGCATTTATTAGCATTGACTTTCACATGCCATTTCTGACACAGTCACTCACTGCCATGAGAACTACCTGCCTCTCTTCTCAGGGTCAGATTTGACTATCTCAGCTAATTCTGTGTCATCCACAAACCTTGTCACTGCAATATTCACCCCCCTTTCCAAATCATTTATAAGGATATTGAAAAGCACAGGTCCTAAATCAAACAGTTGCATGACTAAGCTGTAGAGCTCCTTTCACTGGGAAAACTGATCTTTTCTCCCACTTTTTGTGCCATTTTGTCTCCGTCTTATTTACTTACAAGAGGACATCTTATTATCTCAGCTTAACTACTGTAAGAGTCTTTGCAGAAAGACTTATTGACATTTGTTTGGAAGTCTGTACACACTTTATCAACTAGATCAGCCTTACCTACAAGCTTGTTGACATCTTCAAAGAGTTCAAATAGATTTATGAGACATGGTCTCCTTCTGCAAGAACTGTAATGACTTTTTCCAAATAAATCACATTTATGAAATTGTCTACTGGTTCTCTTCTTTATTATTGTAGTTTTTACCCACTTATTCAGTTTGGAAGTGAGATTTACTGATCTGTGGTTTTCCACATTTGTCCTGGAATCCTTTTTCTCAAGGCTGAAGACACATTTGCCACTTTCCATCCTTCTTGCAGTGTGGTCAACTTAAATGACACTTTTCATGCTACATTTAGCTTTCTCTTAATCTAGTGTTTGAGGTCTTTCAGAACTCTTGATTGAGTATCATCTTATCTTGGTGCTTTCTTACTGTTCATTTTATTGATTTGTTCCAAAACGTCCTCTGCTTGAAACTTCATTTAGGGACAATTCCTCATACTCTCTACTGCTTCACCACTAATGTACCCCTTTCCAGCCTTCCTCTATAATTTGTTCCCTATTATTACAGCTTCCTACCCTTCTGCCAAGTTTCTGAGGCATTTATTATGTCAATAACTTCCTTTAAAATCAGACATGCTAGTTCACCTCTTTTAGGCTTCAGAGTTGCAGCATTTGTATAGATATATTTCTACATTTTTTATTGATCTAGTTGCCCATTTTTCATGGGGCCTGCTTAGCTGGGACTTTAATTGCTGAGAACATTCTTTGCTATTTCCTTCCTCAATGTTATTGATTTCAGTTCCTTCCACTTTTCTAAATTACAAGAATTTTCTTATTTCTCTTGAACAGGAGTTGCGATCTTGAACCATGGGCTGTTGCTTATCTAGCGAGTTTCCACAACTGTCAACTATAAAAATACCTCATTGCTTTTGAATGTTAAAACCATGCAATCTAGTTTCACATTGATTTATATAGATTATCTCTCTTGTAAAAACTACCTCACCAATGACTGAGAATCTGCTTGTCTGTTACTGCGACAATTTATAAGACTGTGATTCCACTTTCAAAATTTCTTTCCTACTCATTCCTCTGTTGTCAGTACCCGCATCATTCACAACACCAGTTCCCTCTAGCACTAAGCATGGACACAAAAGTCCAGCAAAGGCCTCAACAGCACTGCAGAAAATGAGACTTCCTCCCGTGTTCTAATAATACATTTCATTAACACCTCCCAGTATGAGACTTTCGTGATTGCTCACTCATGTTTAATTTTTTATTTTCTCTAATTCCCATATCTTTTCCTGGCATGCTTCAGGCAGTTATACATTTTTTTATATTTTGGTATTTGTTTCCTCTTTCATAAATGTGGCACACAGCACTTGTTTCTTTTTATTTCATACTGTTGATTTCTGGATCACTTTCTCCAGTTTCTCAAGATCATTAGAAGTTTGATCCTGACCTTCAAAGTGCATCTTGGTTTATCCACAAATTTTATGAGTGAGTTCTTTGTTAAATCATATAGGTCATTAATTAAAAACTGGATAGAACTGGGCCCAGGACATACGCCAGCAGGACTCCAGTCAAAATAACCTCCCAGTCTGACAGTGCACCATTGCCACCCACATTACAGTAATATCATGTACCTTCTAAACGATGAACCTCAAGCTATGAACCTGGCCTGCCAGGACAATGAATTTGGCTGTGGTCTCCCTCGCTCCTTTCTGGATTCAGACTAGAGCCCACAGGGAGGAGGGCTGCCCGCTGGATGGACTATTTTGAGTACACTGCAGGCCATCTTTGCTGGGAGCCCACTTAGTGCCTCTGATCATGGCAGTATGTGGGTCTGTCTGCACATATGCAATAAATCTCATTGCCCCAGGAAGCACTGGCTTTTCTACACTTGCACAATACAGTTATGCATTAGAGGAAGGGCTGCAGCATATGGTCTCTCCCTTATACAGAAACAAGGTAAGTGTCTCACCCAGCCAGAAATACTGGGCACACTGATATAGACCATATTTCTTTAGTCTGCTTCTGAGAGAATCATGTGGAACAGTTTCAAAAGCTTTCCTAAAGCAAAATATGTCCCATCTGCTGCCTCCTCTTCATCTACTAGACGTTATTTTCTCAAAGAAGGAAATTAGAGTAAGATCGCATGATTTATTCTTGGTAAATCTATGTCTTTTTTTTTTTTTCTTTTTATCTTCTATTTGCTTTAAATTGACCATGTAATTTTTTTTCAGACTTATTTCTGGGAAGAGTGGTCTCTAATTTCCTGATTTCTCCCTTTCAAAAAAGTAAACTGTGTTTGCCTTTCTATAGTGCTCAGTGATCTCACCTGCCTTCCAAGAGCTTCCAGGGTAGTCACTAATACTTCCATAATTGCTTCGGCTACTGTCTTCATTGCCCACATGGCTCTCACAGCACATACCCAGAGCAATTTGAGGCCAGAGCTTCTAATCTGGAGGAACAAAGAGAGAACAAGTATAAGGCACAAAAACAGTTGTCCTGGTTTTGGCTGGGATAGAGTTAATTTTCTTCCTAGTAGCTGGTATAGTGCTGTGTTTTGGATTTAGGATGAGAATAATGTTGATACCACACTGATGTTTTAGTTGTTGCTAAGCAGTGCTTACACTAGTCAAGGACTTTTCAGCTTCCCACGCTCCGCCAGGTGCACAAGAAGTTGGGAGGGGGCACAGCCAACACAGCTGATCCAAACTGGCCAAAGGGGTATTCCATACCATATGACGTCATGCTCAGCATATAAACTGGGGGGAGTTGGCTGTGGGGCGTGATTGCTGCTTGGGGACTGGCTGGGTGTCAGTCAGCAGGCGGTGAGTGGTTGCATCACTTGGGGTTTTTTTCCTGGGTTTTGTTTCTCTCTCGTTGTTTTCCTCTTCATCACAATTTATTATTATTATTATATTTCAAGTATTAAACTGTTCTTATCTCAACCCATGAGTTTTCTTGGTGGGTGCCCTTCTGATTCTCCTCCCCATCCCACCGGGGGGTGGGGAGGTAAGCAAGCGGCTGAGTGGTGCTTAGTTGCCGACTGGGGTTAAACCACAACAACAGTGTAAAAGGGCATGAGGGACTAGGCCAAGCTCAGACTGCTTGCTCTCCTCTCGCCTTCGAGGAGGCTCAGCCTCCTCTCACAATGGATAGTTTAGCATAGCATAGAATAGCATAGCACAGCACAGCGTAGCATTAACATAGCAGGGAGCTGCCTTCCAGCTGAGGAAAAGCAAGTTGACAACTCCAGGAAGGCAATATCTGAAAATACGTTTTCAGTTGAGAACTTTCAGTCTACTGTGCTGATGGGAATTTAAATACCAGGAGCATACCAGGAGCCGTGCATGTGATGACAGAGGTTTGCTGATTTGTAGGCAGAATATGAAGGGGTCTTTTATGAGACACCTAGGTGGATGCTAGAAAGTGCTGGGGAGGAGCATGAGGTCCCACTGCATGTCACAAATTTTAAAGGGAAATGCAGGCGAAGGATCCTGGAAGGCAAAGTCAGACGGCTGGCTAGAAGATTTAGCCCCAGGGTACTGCTGACAGTTTCTCTGAAATCCTTCCAGTTATACACACAACTCCAATTAGGCAGAGGGGAAGAAGACGCTACCCGGAGGTGATGGTCTCCGTCAAAAGTGAAATCAGACTTTTCACAAGGAAAACATATATGATGTGTTTAATTAAGTGGGAGCTGGGGGAAATCTGTCATGAGCTAAGGCAAACAGATTGCTAAGGGTTGGTAAAACAAAAATACTCTGTGTATCCAGCTAGTTCAGAGAAAAAGCTTTGTACAGGGATAGGAACAGTTCATAGGTGAAAATTTATTACATCAAAATGACACTGGACTAAGCAGCTAAACAAAGGTGCTCCTCAAATTAAGAACTATAAATGCATGTATATAAAAACTTTTTTTAAATAAAAAAAAAAAAAAGCTAGATGAAGTAAAACACAGGTAATAAAACCAGATCTTGACACAGCAGAAAACAGTAAATCCCAGTGACAAAACCAACAGTATACCATAGCATGTGGCCATAAACTACAGAAAAGAGAGTATAAGTCATAAGAGTGAAGGAATTTTTTTTATATCAAAGAAAATGTTTTAAGGAATCCAGTCAGACGAAAATTCTTACTGGAAAAGACTATACACTGAAACTGTCTGGCAGTGAGAATGTAAATATATGAGTAGAGTTATCCCATCAGTCACCAGAGAAAGAAGACTGAGTGCTTAATGTTGAGAGGTGAAATACTAAACATGGGGACCTCTATTATTCATAAATAAATCGATATAATGGCACAAAGGAAAAAAAGGTTAGAGAACCAATTTATAGAAACACAGTATGACTGCTTTTCAGAACTATTAGATCCTGAACATCCAAGAAGAGAGGCTGCTCTCTGCTTAATATTATCAAGGTACAAGAGGAGTAAGTTCAAGAAGAGGCAGTCAATGAACCAACAGAGAATATGGGCTGCTCTTACGGAACAGAAAACTCTATCTTGGGGTGCAATGGTTATGACTTAGGAGGTCTTAATGGGCAAGGAGCTCACCGCAAATGCTCAAGGTAAAAGCATGATAAAATGGGAGAAGTGATTAGAAATAAGGAATCCGTTCAACCTCTGGGTACAGCATCACTGAAACCACTAGTATATCTAATTCTGATGTTCACATTTAAAGCTGTTGAAAGATTAGATCAGGGGCAGAAAAGAGCCATAAAAAGTATATGAGGAGAGAAGAACATGTAACTGGCAAACTTAAACAGCTCAATTGTGGGGCGATTCGATAAATACTTTCACAAGGGGAAAATATCAACCAACACTTTTTAATCTAGCAGAGACAGAAGAAAGACTAGGGGCTGAAAAATGGAAGTGATTCAAACCAGAAATGAAACACACATTTTTTAACAGCAGTGATGATTAAATTTGGGAACAAACTACCACCTGAAGTGATGGATTTTGCAACTCTTGACATCTGGAACCTATGTTCCTGTGAAAAGTTCAAGTTTTGATAAATAAGAAATTTTTTTCCCTGAAAAACAATTTTGTCATAAAATTCTTAGCCACTATTTGGATTACTTGTCTATTTTAAAGTGCCAGAGAAACAGCTTTGTACATTGAAAGTTGGTCAAAATTATAATTAAAAGCAGAATAATGGAATTCCTCGATAAGGAGCATGATATGGTAGGAGCTAATTATCACAGTGTCTGTAATGAAAATTTTGCATCACTAATATTTTAGAATTATTTGAACATATCTTTATAATAATGATCAAAAGGGAACTGCTTGACATAATCTACTTGAACATTCAAAAGCCTTCTGACAGTCTTTTTGAGGCACAGCCTGTTCCAGAAGAATCCTGCATGGCCAGATATTGTGGATGCTACAGAAAGCCAAAGCACAGACCAACATGCAAAGACTACACTAACAGCCAGAACACTGCCTAATATCACAAACAGGTATTTCACTACAAGCTTTGGCTTTTATGTGGAGGTGCTAAGTGGCATTATTCCAAGTATAATTTTTGTAATTGCAATCAAGGCACCAAGAACTCTTGCATAAGTGCTTTTAATACACTACAGGAATGAAATATGACACATAAGGCACTGACAACTTGTAGAGCATCATTAAGCAGAGGAGTTGGGCTCCACTTTTTTTTTTTTTTTTTTTTTTTTTTTTTTAATTTTATTTCTTTAATTTTTTTTTTTTTTTTTTTTTTTTTTTGAGTAAAATACTTTAGAAGACTCCAGCTCATCCTGAGTCAATAGAATGTGAAGCATCACTGAAAAAAACATCCTCTTGGGATTTTTCATTGGACTGAGAATTGTGGCACTTCTCAGTAAATATCAGGCTTATCAGTGTTGTGAGTAAGCATCAGTTAGCTCTCAAACAAGCTGACTCTGTTCATTTTTCTCAGAACTGTATGTAATATTCTCCTGGCAAGGAACAACTCTTTTAGTAGACTGCAGCACAAATTTGTAAAAGAAGCTTGCCTCAGCTCTGATCCAAAAACCAAGAGAGATCTAGAACAGATTAGATGCCTGTAGAAAGATCTGCTTTTTGACTACAAACCCTGGATCACTTGGAGTTAAAGGGATACAAGAAAAACAGATTTCTCCTTTTCAGATCATAGCAGATGCACTAATTGTAAGAAAATCTTCTTAATACTTGTTTACCTACTTCAAATTACATCAGTAGCTTCAAGTATATTTTTGACCTGTGAGTGGTTAATGACATCAATATTTGCAATACATTTTCAACCCTTTATAAAGATCCTTTCTTTATTTCCACTGTGTAACTTTTCTCTTTGTATTGCTAGATGAGACCTAGCAGCATCATGGTGAGATCTTCATTAGCATTCAAATAAAAATTCATTGTTTGCTTGTATAGTGGGGAGATGAGTTCAGCATTCACTGTTCAGTGTTCACCGTTACCATCAGAAATGTTTACATTCATATCTATGCTTCATTTTCTTTTGACAGAACATAACAAAGCACAAGAAAGGCTGCACTGGGTCAGATTGAAGGTTCCTCTACTGCAGCATCTGGTTTTCAATACAGATGCCTGGGGAAGGAGTTTAAGAACATACCAGGCATGCAGCGGTTCTTTCTTGGACTATTACTCTGTCTTCCAACAATACGTGCCTTGGAACTTTTTGAGCCACAATCCTTGGTTTTACTATTTAACAGGTTATGCTTTAACTTCTCTCCGTTAACTTTTCCTGTTACCCCTGGAGCACAAGTAAACTTTGAGCATCCATAATATCCTATGGCAAGGGATTTTACAGCTTAATTACAAGTTTTGTAAAGACCCATCAACCAGATTAAATTGATTTCTAGTTGTTGCTTTGGAAAAGACACTAAAGGGGCTTCTCAGTTTGGAGAGAAGGTGGCGAGGGGGATACGAGTGAGAATTACAAAATCATGGTCACAGCAACAATAGGTGGACAGTGCAGGCAGATGGAGCACTGGTCTGACCCACTAGAGCATTTCTTATGTTGTTATGACTAGGTCATCTTAGTTGCACCTTCAGGACCCTTTCAAGAGCTCTACCAAATTTGTGAAATGTGTTTCTCACTAGAAAAACTTTCCCTAATATGCTGGGTTTTATCCATTTAATCATCTTATTCTTAAAATTTCTACTCACTTGCTCAGTACAGACTCCAATGTGACAGTCCGCAGTTCTCCGCTTCGCTCCTGGGGACCTTCTCAGGGATTGTTGTCACATTTACCATCTTCCATCCCTCCTGCAGGGAGACTGATTTAAGTGACGGGTTACACACTATAGCAGCTCCATAATTGCATATTTGTTTTCCTCCAGAGCTCTTGAGTGATTACCATATGGTCTTGGCAATTTCTGACTCTTCATCTTATCAATTAGTCCTAAAATACATTTTAATGTCATTTAATTTGAGACAGTTCCTTACACTTGTCCCCATAAGTTTGGCTCTCATGGGAGTATAAGCTACCTCAACCATAGTGAGCACCAACACAAAGCTTCAGTTTACTTTTCAACAGCAGTTTTCCTCTCTTACAGTAATTCTTTTAGAGACTGGCCATCTGTTGACCAAACCTCTGGAAAAGTACCTGATTCTGGCAATTTTGAAAATATTTTTACTAGTATTTTTATTATTCCTTTAGTGAGTTTGCACCTTAAAATTTTCCCATGCCTGCCCTACAGATTTAGCTTCACGGTTAACGCCTTTTTTTTTTTTTTTTATATAGTTTCTTGATTTGCTCAGAAATCCCTGATTTTCAATACTCTCTTCCACTCTCCTGTTAGAATATTGCCTTTTTGGTCCCTTGTAGAATTATTTCACTTAGTGATATACTGCTCTGAGCTTCAGATAGGGTGTTTTTATCTAGTTTCTCATCTTCTGCATCCTTATAGCAGCTGCTTTTAATTTCCTTTTAAGAAGCTCCCGCACTTTTGAGTGGGCCCCATTTTTAAGTTAGGTATTACTGTGAGGTAGTTGTGGGGGAAAATCAAATACTCCTAAGATACTCTGTCATGAATCCCTCTGAAAAAAAGATAGGTATCCACCAAGGTGTTTCCAAAGAAGGGAGGCTTTGGAGGAAAGAGGACATCTAACGCCTCCAGCTGGAAGGGGAAGGATGGGGACGACTCTGCCATGGCACTGCAGGGAGCAGGGACCTGGATGGTGGGTGAGGTGGGCAGAGGAACCTCTAGCACCAAGCTTTCAAAAGGGCCTGCGAGGAGGCTGTATCAGGGCCAGGTAAAAGACAGGTAGGGAATGTGGAGAAGCAACTCCCAAAGGAGGATTCATGTTCAAAAGCAGGAATGCGCCTGCGTCAGCAGAATGATGTGAACTTGCTCATTCAGACAGGGGAGCCGGAAAGATTCTCCGTTATTACAGGCTCTCTATACTCACACAGGTGGTGCGCATGGAGCAGAGTGGCCTTTCTTCAGCATGCTGGATCACTCTTCTGCTAGGCAGGCTTTGGGGAGGCTGCAGGGAGCTTGGGGTGAAAGCCCATGTGCATTTCCCTACACCATGGCTCCCACCTCTGCTGCAGTGCTCAGTACCCTTGTGGCTTACAGGAATTAATGATTCACGGACAATAGAAAAGCTGTGCTGCTTTTCTGGGTGGCTGGCATCTGGCTCACCTGGAAGAAACAATCTCACACCAAAAAAAGAGGGGCCAGCTCTCATGGGATGCAGCATGGGCCATGCACCTTTCTCTGCCAGGGCAAGCAAGCAGGCAAGACAGCTCTCTGGTTGCTGTGTCACTGGCTGGTGTCATCCCACACTGGGATGTGACAGCGGTTGGTCAACCTCAGGGTACTTAGGACACTGGTCTGTCCAGGCAGCTTTCTGCTCACAGATGTAGGTGTCCCAGCACAGCAGCACCCTGTCCGTGGGGACAGGTTCCCTCCTCCCGCAGACAAGGTTTACAAAATGCAATGTAAATGGAATAGGTTTACAAAATGCAATGTAAATGGAATAGAAAGCAGGCAGCTGGCAGAACCCAGGCAGGCCTGCAGATCCACAACGACTCACAGAGACAAATCTACCAGATGTTTCAGCCTCACAAGGGAGCCACACGCCTGTCCTACTGCAGAAATTGTGTTTTGCCTCCTGTTGTGTTGGCTTCCTGCAAGAACGCTGGAAAATGGTGGTGGTTTGAGAGTTACTTTCCCTTCCTAAAAGTGGTGCTACCATAGCTTTGTGTAGTTAGTGAATATCAACAAGAAATAAATCAGAGCTTAGAGAAATGCTGTTCTCCACTCTTCCTCCAGTGTGGCTTGTTTACACTGCTGCGCTGCAATCTGAAAAATGCCATCTATAATGAATACTAAATAGTGGGAGTCTTTTTCTCAGCAATGTGTTACCAAGCCTGATTGCTGTGCAGTATAATATGCTGGGAGAGAGCGGGGGCTTGACTGTGTTTCTCTGTTTCTTGCAGTCATAGAAACTGTCAAGCTTAGGTGCCTCTGTGATCTCCAAGCAGCATGTCTCTCCACACCCTTTCCTAGCTACCCATTTATTTTTAAAATGTTCCATTGTTACTGTAGCTGAGTTCTTTCAGTCAATTTTAATGTCATTATTATTTCTGTCTCTTTAAATTTTATCTACTTATGCAATTTTAATCTTTTTTTTTCCAAACCAATTCATAGTAATATGTTAACAGCTGCCTTGCAGTTGAAGTCACCTAGAGTTAATACTCAAAAGTCCTCACTATTAAGAAATGACTCACCTCTGTGTTATAAAATCTGTACTGCATTGCCTTGCACCCCTGTTCTCAGTATATTCATGTGTGTCTCCGCTTCATCACCAAGACCATTTCCGACTTTGTGGTGAGTACCTGCCTGTGGAGGGTACATGCAAAACCAAAGGATGCCAGAAAGCAAGAACACTTTTCCACACACGAATGACTTCTAGAGTACTTCTACAGCTCCTTAAGCTTAAAGGACCAGGAAGTAGAAGGGGATTTATATTGCAGAAGACGGTGAAAAAAGGGACGAAAGAAGAAAGAGTCATAACAGGGCCCCCGCACACACTTCAAAATTCCTGCAGCCAACATGGAATTCATCTGCCTCTATTTTGGGAGTTTGATGACACTTTTGATTTCCCTCCTCCGCCAGCAGTTCCATCTTCCAAACAGTTCATGGCATGACCATGATGATAATTCTACGTAACAAAATGCACAGCAGAAATGGTACTGACCCAAAGGCTTGTTAACGCACAGCATAGGTAARAGTTTGTTGGATAGTATTTTTTTGCCCTTTAGAATACTGAATTCAGGCAAAATCAAAGTTTCTGAAAAACAGCAAATGGTTCATACCAATGCAATGCATATTCTTTCTTCCTTGACTCATATACTGGAGTGTTCATATAAATATACATACACTTCCTATACACACAGCATCAAACACTCCAGCAGAAGTGCTACAAGACGAAGTATAACACCTTGTTTTGGCAAGATCAAACTTACAGTCACGTGGGCGCACTGAGCAGGAGATACTAAAACTTATCACATACGCACTTCTCGTTGAGCTGTGCAAAGGTCATTCTGTTCTGTGAATAAGCGCGTGTCAACAGTGAGCATATATTAGAGTTCAGAAAACACTTTGCTGAGGAGATCCAGGCTTTCTGGGTTAAAAGGTTATGAAATTTAGTCTAATCTCTATTTCTATTTTCTTAGATGTTCACTACCCATCTATTATAGGCAAAGAAGTCAGTGCAGCCCAAAATTAAGGTTTCCCAACTTCTTTTACATGACCCTGACCATATTTCTACAAGACTGTTCAGACTTGTAGTTCAAACTGTTCAGAATTCTCTCAAGCTAGCCTGAAATTTCTTTTTTAAATTAAGCTGATTTGCATCATAATTTCTCAGACTGAAATAAAATAACTTATCTTTGTGAAAACGTTCCTTCCACCACTCTCTTGAGAACCTTGTGTGTCTCTGTGCTTTATCACAGGAATTTCACATTTGGCACAGGGTTTCTCCTGGTGAAAGGTTTGTATCTGTTGCCTTCACAACTGTCCCCAAAGTTCTTACAGTTTCAAATAACTGGAACCACTAGCACTCATCTTCTACAAGTCAAATAGAATAACTAAGATGCCAAAAGATTTACATCCAGGAAAAGAAAAACACCAGAATAATCTGAATGATTTTTAAGCACATAGAAACTAATAAGGAGATGAGTACTTGTCAATGTGAATTCCTCATGAACAAAACAAGCTGACTCAATCTAATTTCCCTCTCGGATGGATGAGACTTTGTGGATAGGGAAGAAGCAGCAGGTACCACATACCTCAATGTCACTGGGGCTCCTGACATCGTCCCACACAACGTTCATGAGGGCAAGAATGCCCTGGCTGAAGTCAGGACACAAATCTGGTTGGAATCCGCACTCCAAGAGTAGTTTCCAAGGGTTCACTGTGGAATTTAAAGGACAAATTGAATGTTTACTCAGCTGTTCATAAGTTCCATTCAATATTTTATTGATAGACTGGATGAGGGAATGGACTGTGTGTTTATTAAATCTGCCAAGATTAAATCTGTGAAGAGTGGCTACAAATACATGGGGGATAGAAGTATTAAAAACTTTTGATGACTTGGACAAGTTGTCTATAAATACAGGAGTCATCTCAATTGTAAAAAGTGTAGCATTTTAACTCAGGCAGGAGTAAAGTGCACAAATACAGGATAGATATTAGCTTAGCAGAACGCGGTCTGAAAAAAAAAAAAAAAAGATCTGAAGGTTCTGATAGATCACAAGCTGAACAGGGGTTATTGTCCTGAGCAAAGAGAAAACACTACACAGATATATTAACAGAAGAGTTACCTGCAAGACATCTTGCAGGTCCTTTCGCTGTACTCAGTATTAGTAAGGCCTCAGTGCAGGGGCACGTCCAGTCTTGGGTACTGGTCCTCAAGAAAGGTTGACAGGCTAAGCAGCAAGAATAACAATAATGGTTAGAAGTCTGGAAAACATGCCCTGAATGAAGAGACTGAGAACAGGAGGCGCTCAAAAGAAAGACGACCACGGAGAGATGCAGTAACAGTCCTGCCAGAGTCAGGATCAGTGCAGTAACCGTCCTGTAGCAGATAAAAGTCTGCTACAAAAATAGAAGAGAAACAACAGTTCTGCATATGCCAAGAATGTCATAAGCAGATCTGATTCTATTGTGGAAGAAGAAGATGGACTACATGATCAGCTGAGATTTCTTCCAGCTTCACTTTTCAATGATTCTGTGCTCAGCTGATGCTGATTAGAGTTTGTATGTACTCAATTTGTCCTGATGTACCCCAGTGAATTCATACAGTAATTGCTCATGCACATTTACATCATTTCTGCATTAACACCATCATTAAGGTTACAGTGTTATACGTCCATCTTACCATCTTAAGACTATCTGTCTTACAAATACCTTATCAAAATGCTATTTGCCAAACCAGCTTGACTCGCAACTCATTAATCAAAAGCCATTTTAATAATTAGTCCTCAAACAGTAATTCAATAAAATCTTTGTATCTTGATTTTCCCTTCTAACCAGCGCAATGGGCAAAAGGATTTGTAATCATTTAGCACCACTACTCTCAGTCTCAAAGAATCTGGATTAGAGCTGCTGGTGCCAGAGTCTCCCATTTGACCACCATAATTTTAGAAACTGCTACAATTTTAGAAAAAATTGTATACATCTTGGGCCTCTCAGTTCCAGATTCTTATAGAAGACACCAGATCACTGCTACTGCCATTAGCATCTGGTCCAATCCCTGGCACAAAAGCAGGACCAGCACTACCTATGTCCATTCTGACATCAGAAGAGATGTACTCAAAGTCTTCCCCAGATTACCCATTTCAGTGATTACACATCCTATATTAACAACATATTCCTAATGTCGCTGTCAGTGCAGTTCAGCCTGTTATCTCCAGCCATCTCCCCAGTGGGCATGGAAAACAGTTAAGATGCAGTGGCCAGGCAGGGCAACTAACTGACATGACTGCTTTTTAGTCACAATTATTTACAATTATAGGGTGCCAAGGGAAAGCAGTGCTGCCTTATCAAATAATTATTATCAATTACCAATATTGATCAGAACCAGCTATAGCTCAGCTTCCCACAGGATCCATCAAATTAAATGGTTGTGCTGTAGTACTGCTGGAAGGAGAACAAAGATCCTTGTGAAGTTGTGCAGGTTCTGAGATTTATGAAAATACAGCTCAACTTCACTGGCATACAATCAGTTAAATCAACATTATATAAAACCAGAAATAATACAAGCCACAGACCTTGTTAGCTCTGTATACCCTTACACCATTGTTAAATTGAGTTGATATGTCAGAGTGGAAATGCAAAAGATTCCAGATTTATCATCTTAATTCTTTACATTTCTTCTCAAGAATTCACAGTGCTGTCATTTTCTCTTCTGTTCCGATTACCTTCTTTGTAACACATTGGCTTTCTTACTTTTACTGAATAATTCCTGGTCTATTATATCTATAATTATACTAATAATTAAGCATGCCTTTTCATCAGCTAGCAGCTAATTACTTCTGTTCCTACCCAGCTTGCTCAGAAAACAGTCAATTCATCTGTATCCATATCACTCTTACTGTTGCTAAGCAGTCAATGCTAGTCAGCAGTTGCACTGTAACCGGTTGTTTGGTTCACCGTGGCTTTTTTGCAGTAGCTGAGTGGTGGTGCCTTTCAACCTCAGAGTAAATGTTTTTCACTGGTAAGCAAGCTTTAGTCACACGTTGAAGGGCAGCACCTGCTTGGCAAAGACTGCTTATCCCCACCAGTTTCAGAGCACCTTTGGAGCTGTTAGTAAGCAGCTACTACCTACTGCAAGGAGCAGTCTGGAATTGGGAGAGACCTGAAAAGAATCAGCTAGCAAACCAGCCTCTACCATCTGTGGTCTTAGTCCTTTTGTGGTCAGACCTTATCCAAGATTTTGTTATATGCAAACTGAAGTCATGCAGTAGTCTAAGCTCCCGTTCTCTAGTACTATCACAGCAAAGAACTACTTGCATTCACACACTGTCCTTCCAGACTTCTTGRTATACCGGATCATTCCTGCGTCCGCTAATGTGAGAACTGGACATTGTCAGCCTGACTCCGCTGTCTCACTCTGGTTCCCACCAGCACAGCATAGATGGCTTCTGCCCAAAAACACTCAAGCTAGTTAGTATCAAACTTCAGTGATGTGGTGACAAATCAGCCCAGATCACTTTTTTTTCCAATTACCTGTCATTTTATCTGTTGTAGGTTGGGGAGAGAAGCTGATGTTCCAGGGCAGGAATTCCCACCATCTCCAGCTCTGGCAAGCCACTTCCTTCCCTGTTTCTCAGTTAATGAAATTGGTGAAATTAACATTAGTAAAATGTTAATGGCTGATATTTCTAGCATTCCTAGAGACTGGACTAGGCCAAAACCCGTAATCCTTTTATCTGATTCATGACTGCATACTCTGAAATGAAGAAATGTTGGAAATTCAGTTGCTTGATTCCAGAGAAAGGGTATTCAAAAATGAGGAAATTTGTTACAAAAAAMTGCTCAGAGTGGCAGCCAGAAAGGTAAAATGTTTTCAGATGGCAGGTAGACTATTTTAGGATTCTATATTGGAGGCTCAAAGCAAATGCATATAACCTGTCAAAAAAGACTTGAGAGAAAAACAAAAAGCTAGCATCTTAAAACAGCAGGATCAGGGAGGCTGTTGGAAGTTAAAAGGTATCCTGCAAAAAGCTGAAGTTGTGTCTGAAAAAGGAAAACTAAAAAGAACATAAATTCTGGCAGACTAAATGTAAAAGCACAATAACATAGACTGAAGAAAGAGTTTAGAAGCAGTTTGCTAAAGAAATAAAAAAAATGTAATAAATCCTTCTTGAACACATCAAGAGCAAGAAGCTTGCAAGAGCCAGTGAGCTATACAGGCACGAAAGAAGCACTCAGAAAAGATAATGCCATCGCAAAAAATCCCAAACTCTTTTTTTTTTTTTAAATCTCTCTTTACCTGGAGAATCTTGGAGAAACTCTGAAACCAGCATCTTGTTTATAAGGCATTCACAGAAGGCTTGTCTTAATTTAAGGTCGTTAAGAGTAGATTACAAACCAGACAAAATGAATAACAACATATCACTGGGCGCAGATGATATTCATACAAGATTTTTACAGAATGTTAAATATGAGTCATCTGAGCTAATACCCTTAGTATGTAACCTTTTGCTGAAAATTGGTGCGATTATCAAAGGACTGGAAGGTAACTAATGAGAAATCAGTTTTTAAAAATAAATCCAATGGCGATTCAAGAAACCACAGATCACTAAGTCTAATGTCCATATTGGTCGTATTGGCTGAAGCTCTAGTAAAGAACAGAACTAGTGAATACATGAATAAAAGTAACACATTAAGGAAAAGTAAATGTGACTCTTGTAAAAGGAAACTGAGCCTCCTAAATCTGCTGGAATTCTTTGATGGAGTCAAAAGCACGTAAATAACAGAGATCCGGCTGAGAAATTTTCCCTGTATTTCCAACTCACCCCAAGGTTCCAGAAACCTCAGACATCGAAGGTCTCATCAAAGGCTCTTAAATAAACTAAATAGCCAGGGAAGGCTGGTACAAGTAAGGACCTCACGGCGTTAAATAATAGTCTAAAAAGTCTAAAAAGAAGATTAGACTAAAGGATGAGTTTTCACAGTGGAAGATGATCATCAGTGGAGTCCCATGGGGATTAAGGTCCATGGTGTTCAATGTGTTCAGAAATGATCTGGAAAGTAGGTGGAACAGTGAAGAAGATTTCTGATAAAAACTAAATTAATTAGGATAATATTTACTACAAAAACTTAAAGATCTCATGACACTGAGCAGCCTCCTGATAAAGTAGAAGATAAATTTCAGCCCTGACAACTATAATCTGGCTATCCACGAAAAGCAACACTAACTTTACACACAGAGTGATGGGCTCTGAACTAGTTTGCACAATTTAGGAAATGCATCTTGACGTTATAATAGCTAGTGCTATGAATATATCACCTCATTGCTCAATAGCAGTCAAAAAAGAAAATCAAAAGTTCAGAATTCTTAGGAGAGAAAAGTATGATTTTGCCACTGTATGAACTCATGTTGCATCTGCTTCTCAAATACCAAGTGCAGTTCTGGTACCCTCACCAAAAAAAAAAAAAAGAAACTGTAACAGGAAAAAGAAAAGATACATGGCAGAATGACAAACATGGTAAGTACAAAACTGCTTCCATGTGAAAAACAAAGTTAGCATGCAGAAGTTGAATAGGAAGCAATCACTTGCCATTTGTCTTTCCCAATTGTGCTGAGCAGGTCAGGTGCCAGAAAGGGGAGACGGACATCGTACAAGAGCTCTGTCGTGTGCCTTTTTGTTCAGCTGCTGAAACCTTCATATTCTGTCAGACAAGAATTTCAAGGGATGTGTGAGAATTGTGACAGGTAGGTTTCATACACAATCCCAGCATGTTTTCAGGAAAAAATACAAGGGGAAAAGGGAGGAACAAAAGACTGCTATACTTGCAGTACTTTTTGTTTCCATTACTTCTAAATCATAATTCATTAGAGGACTCCAGTTCCTTTCCCATGCTACAATTTCAGAATTAAAATAAATAAAAAACCACTTCGGCAGCATTTACTAACACCTGACTATGGCAATCCAGCCATGTTGCTTGCCAGCCTCTATAGTGATGCATTTTAACGCAGCTCCTCTCACATTTCTCTCATTTTTCAAACTCCTTTGAGCATTGTGCGTTCGGGTTGTTAACTCAGCTCCATCAAGGACAGCACTACTTTTCATTCAGCTGTGCAGTGGCTAGTACCAATTGGTCCCATACCTGATAACAGCCTTAAACTACTGGCGAGCTATTAATAATATGCAAGCAATCATTTTAATTGCAACCGGGTGTCTAGAATTTAGGAGCTGTACGAAGAGCTCCTTCTATCTAAAATATTATTGTCCCATTGTGCATTTTGGAGTTTAGCTCTCATTAAAAGTAATAGAGGGAAATAGTCTGTAGCAAACTGAATGTGTTTGTTTTCACAGTTCACCTCCTGCTCCTCTACACTAAAACACACTCTCACTCAGTGACAAGACTACAGCTGTTGCCATCTTTTACTTACCTGCTGAGTGCAATATTTAGCTTGAGGGACACTGAAGTTTTCTGTTTGTTAGTTATCAGGTCAATAACTCTCACCTTATCACTTCAGTTTCCATTCTGTTGATAAAACCTGTCAGCCTTCCTTGAGTGGTTCCAGGCCCTCAGAAGAAATCACATTAAATTGGCACAACCAAGTAAATCTGTAAGGGATGTGCTCCTGACTTACCAAAGGGAAGCGGGGAGGGTTTGAATTTCTCTCCCTCTTCCTTCTTGCACAGCTCCAATGTCCAAGCATTTAGAGCTGTGCTGAAATCCTCCCTACGGATTCAGCAGTTCAAGTCAGCTCAGGTCCTTGAATATGGCCCAGAGGAGATGTCTGTGGAGCCAAAATTGATATGTTTAAGTGCAAGAGACAATAATCATTTCTTCAAGTAGAAGCTAAAAATACCCACAAGAAAGTGGAATTCATAATGGAGATTTTAAAGATCTGTGACATACCAGAGTCTGCACAAGGGTTTTAATGAGAGAGAAGCCAATTTAATTGGTCAGTGTGAGCAGATGCTTTGCTGGGTGAGTGGGCTATAACGTCTCACATTCCCATTTAATGCCAGGAGCATCACCGCTGTGCTTAACATGGCTGCTACAAGCCCATGTCAGAGGAGCGCATTGTCAGAATTGGGAAGAACCTTGATAATCAACGTCTCCGCGTTGTCAGATCACAGAGCCGAGCCACAAGGAGAAAGCGCTAAAAAGAGGAGGCAAAAGCTGACAAAGAAACGTTTCGAAAGGTAACTGCATGACTGACCGTCTCTGGTTGTCCTTTGTTTAATTATTATGCTAGGCATGAAGCTAAAACAGCCCGTTAAGTTTTGAAATCTGTTAACGCTGCGTTAACAGGGAGTTGCTGAGTACCAGGATTAAAATCTGCAGGCCTCCCCTGTGAAAACACTTCTGGATTGTATGTCACYGTTCATAGGAAACCCAGAAATAACTTCCGTGGACCATTCAATTATAGACAATCACCACACAGCACTCCCTCTACTTGTGGCATGGCTCATCAATCAGGTTTTCTGTCACCATGTCTCTTCTCATAGCAGTCACCAGAAGGCTCTGAGCTCCCTCCAAATTCATGTGACATTTACTGTCAGGGGCTGTCAACACCAAGAGATTCTCCCAGGGCCTCCGAGTTCATCACAAAGCAACAAGATGTATCCCCAAAACGTGCTCCCAGTTTCAGCTCTGGATTACAATGACTGACTGAGGGGCTTTGCAGCAGTCAGGGAAGAGTGAAACGGCAGTGCAAGCTACAGCTTATGCCCAAATACCTTCTCTTTCTTATCTTCTTGTTAGAAAAATACATCCGCATTAAGAGAGGTTTTAGGCCCATGATTAATTAAGACTTCCTAAAAATGCCCCTTATAAACTTATTAAGAGAAAGATGAGATTGTTTACTTCGAAATTTAGCCTTCCCATCTTTAGCATTGATCCTGCATTCAATGCCTGTTTAACAATACAGTGACCTAGTGGAAAAAATTTATAAAACTTAATAAATTGCAGTTGGCAGTATTGACAGAGTGTGTATATGCACGTTTGTTTCTGTATGAACATGTTATAAGAAATCTAATAAAGTAAAACAAACGCATTTTCTTTGTCTGTGAGCTGTGAAACTAGATCATCTGTAATTACAGTGTTTCAAGTATACTTGGTCAAAGTCGCATGGTGGGTTTTTCTAGCCATAGATTTCTGGCTAGAGGAAAAAAACCTGTTGTGTATCAAAGCTTACATGTTCTACTAAGTTACTTTGCTTAAGATGCAGAAAAAGAAAAATGCAGATGAAAACCTAACTTACCAGAAGACCACTATGAGATAAGAGGAAACAGCTCCAGCACCTAGGGAATAAAGTTCCAGCGGCAAATGTGCCTCAAAGAAATAATCAAGAACTTGGAGATATGTTGATTTTGCCTGGACTTTAAGGGGGGACTGGCATTAATGAGTGTTTAAACCAGTGAATAAAAAAGTGCTTTCAATTACAAGGTTTTTAAAAGACCTCAGAATGTGTATAATCTCCCAGAACATCGATGTTTGTTTTTAACTTGCTTTCCACAACCAGTCTGGTTTCCTCTTTCCACCAAAATAAATATATTTCTTAAGGAGCACAGTATTTATTTCCCTAAGGAGCAAAGTATTTATTTTCCTAAAATTACTGTGTGATTACAAACACAGTTTTCTCAGCCTCCTCTTTTACACTCTGTGTGCTAGCCCACTGATCACCATCATCTGAACCCAACAATCCAGGCAATTTTCCATCCAATTTATAGTCCATTTACCCAATCCATACCTCACCAGTTTGGTAAGATGATACTATGGGAGACCACGTCAAAGGCCTTGCTCAAGTCAAGGTAAACAACACCCACTGCTCTCCCCTTGTTCTCTGAGCCAGTCTCATCACAGAAGGCAATCAGGGTGCTTAGGCATGATTGCCCCTGTCAGATCCATGCTGGCTGTTCCCAATCACCTTCTTGATCTCCACATGCTTAAAACAAAGTTTCCAGGAGAAGGTGTGCCATCACCTCCCAGAGACCCGGGCTAAATAGAGTGTTTTAGAGTTGCCCAATCCTTCTTATTACCCTTCTTGAATGCGTGTATGATGTTTGCCCTTTTTCAGTCATCAGAATCCTCTCCCGATCACTGTGACCTTTCAAAGTGGCCCTGCAATGACATTGGCCGCTTCCCTCAGCACCCTTGGGTGCATGGAACAAAATACCACCAATAACAGTCAGAAAAGCTGTAGCAAGACACTCTGCACCTGCAACAATTCCTGATGGCTTCTCGCCTCTTCCTTCTCAATGTCCTTTCCACACTCTGACTGCAAGTTGCAAGGATGCAAACTAGCTGAGCTGGAAAGACACAAGCAGCAGCCCTCGCACGGAACGTGCTGTCCTCCTGCATAGCTCGAGTCATTTCTCTCTACGACATTTACTCCTTCAGTCACGTTACTCCACACCAGCCTACGTCTCTGATCTTTCCTACCTCAGCTTTGTTCTTGCTCTGGACGGTCCCATTCCTCGTCTCTCAGAATCCCCCTCTCGCCTCATCTTCATTCGGCTATTTTCCTTCTCCAGAGTAAAAGACACAAACGCACAGCAACTGCACAACTGACGTTGTTCAACTCCTGTGGCATCCTCACGATATGAATCAAAACAGATTAGCTCCGCTACTGACTTGCCGGTTGCAGAAAAGACAGAGAGTATTGCACACCAAATGGCTGGGGACTTGAAAGGAAACTAGGACTAACGGCATTAAAAATACAGTGATTAGCTGAGAAGATCTTGGATGAACCAATACCAACAAATGCAGTTTAAGTTTTTTGAGCGTTAATTACTGATATCAACTTGATAAGTGAGAAAAATAAAGCAAAATTATAGAATGGAGATGCTGATATTTCTATTTTGCATGTAGTTTTCATCCCCAAACAAATTGTAGTAGCTTAGGAAATATCAGTCTACTAACATGAGACAATTACAGACACATTTACTAAAACAGACAACTAAATTACTTTGTAATTAAGGTATTAAGCCAAATCTGGAGTGAAAAGGATAAAGGATTTGTATCCCATATAACACTACAAAAAAATAAAAGCTATGGAAAACCAAAAGAAATTCGGTAGTTTAAAGCAAGCGTTTAGGCTGATGGAAGAGAGCGATTACGTATCTCCTGGAAAGCCACTTGGAGCTAAACTTGCAGCCAGCCAAGCATAAAACACGGATAATACTGAACAAGAACTACGAGTCCATAACAGGAATTACCCGCAAAGGGAAAACCATATTCTGGAAAGAGAGACAAACTGCCAGAATGACCAAGAATTTCTGTGTCTATGGAACGAAGAAATAAACATGAAAGTACACCGTTCAGCTGGAATGAGCACAGGGGCGGCAATATTCATACTTCTGAAGGAAACCACTAGAGTAAGGAGAATATAAAGCATGTCTTTTTCTCACACTGGCGTGCCATGCTCTCGGTTGGGAACTCTGCCATCTCCTGTTGCAACACCGTTGAAACAAACACAGAGACGTACAGCAGATATAAGCCAAGGAAGTCCTCTGCGAGCACGATCAACCACAATATCAGGCCGACTGCCGACAAGACGTGGATGCAGGTTCATACACAACCCAAACCGTAACCGCATCTTAATGCATGTTTTACACATTTCCATTCACAAATGTTTCGCATGTATACCCATTTCCCAAATATAATTAATCACATCACTGGTGACAGGACAATTAACCGACAGTTTCTGATCACACCTGAAATTACTTTCTTGCGATAAGAAAAGTACTTTGCAGTATGCTATTCTTTCTTGTCTAACCCATTGCAGTGCACTCAAATGTCCATCCACCCCGCTGTTGCAGGCCGTTCTGGGTCAGGAAAAGGCACCGTTTATTCGGTTTATTAGGTAATCACAGGCTCGGGTACACTTCAGCACTCCCCACTACTAATTTGGTCCCTACATCGTAAGTCCTCACCCCCAGGTCCAATCTCTGGGCTCAGGGATTCCTCACAGAAACCCCAGACCTGCAGCACAACCGGCTGCCCCCACCTCCTTGTGCTTTCCAAGGGGGATTTATCCCCCCAAGCCTCAGGGGATCCCCAGGGACACCCCCCCAGGACACCCAGACCTACAAGGGACCCCCCAGGCCTTCAGGGAACCCCCTCGGCACCCGCTGGGCCTACAAGAGACCCCGACCCTCAAGAGGACCCCCGGGGCCTACATGGGCCCCTCCAGGCGCGTGGGCGGCCCAAGCCTCCCTCAGCCCCGTCCCGGGGCGCAGCGGCCGCCGCGCCGTTCCCGCGCTCTGCCGAGGGGCGGGCCGGGCGCCGCTCTAGCTCCTCTCTATGGTGTGTCGGCGCTCTATCCTTACCCGCCTGGCGGGCTCAGGCCGCCTGAAACGGCTCCTCGGTGCTTTGCCCGTGCGGGCTCCGCTCTCCTCGTAGCCTGGCGTGGGGGCCGCCGCCGCCGCCGCCGTCTCCGCCCCGCGGGAGGCCCGCCGGGACTAGCCGATCCCCTCGGCCGCTCCGTCCTCTCTATGGCCCAGGCCGCCGTCGCTCGGCAACGCGCCCTCTCTATGGTCCCGCGGGCGGGATGTGGCGGCTGCTGCTGGGCCGCGGCCTGGGCCGCTGCTGGCCGCCCCCCGCCCGCCCCGCCTGCGCCGCCGAGCCGCCCGACGGCCGCGGCCCCAGCCCCGAGCGGTGAGTGCGGCCCGGCCCGGGGGCCCAGCCCGCCGGCCCGCGACGCTGGCCTGCAGCGAGAGCGGGGTGTCCCCCTGCCCTCAGGGCACTGCTGGCGGGGGGGCTGGGGGCTGATTTCTGGCTTCACGGTGTCGGTGTTTTCTGGTTGTTTTAGAGCGCCCGGTTGCCAGGATGGACGGCCCCGGGATGGCCGGGAGCCAGGAGGAAGGCAGCAGCCCCTGCCCGGCCTGGTGCCCCGCTACTCCGTGCTGGAGGCCGTCACCTGGGTGAGGAGCCGCAGGCAGGGCCGGGTGCCCCTGGCCGGGAGGGATGCCGCCAGAAGGCCTTGGGGGTGTGAAAGGGGATGGGAGCAGTGGGCACTGCGGGAGCCCCCAGGGAGGGGAGCCGTGGTGGGAGGGCTGCCCGAAACGGAGCTCTGGCCAAGCTGCCGAATGGAAACGGGACAGAAGGAGGGAGCGGGGCTGTTTTCCTTGACTTGTGTYTGCTTTTCTTCAGGGAGCACTCGGTGCGCTTCTTCTGCAGCTGGTCAGACAGATCTCATGGCTGAGATCGCTGCCGGACGCCAGGAGAGAGCACAGGTCTCTCTGGCTTTCTTCGCTGCCCTCTCAGCAGACAGGTTAGCAGCTCTGGCTTGTGGGAAGGGGTTGTGGGAGGGCCCGGCTATCGGGCAGGATTTCTGCCTCGTGATATGTTAACTAAGACTGGAAGAGAGCTGTTGTGAGAAGCTGACAACCAGATTTCAAGCTTTCTGGGGAGAGAGGAAAGGGGAATCTCGCTGTTTTCTAACGATTTGGTGCAATCCCACTTTGCATCCCGCATGCCTTTACCTTTGTTTTCTGTTCTGGACACTGCTCCCTGAACTTTCCTCCTGCTTGGCTTTGTGGTCAGAGCAGAGGAGAACGCTGGGTAGATATACAGTTCGGTGCTGTCTCCTAAAGCAGACACTGCACAGCTAACAGGAACTGTTTTGCGCTCTATATTTCAGTGGTGACTGAAGCCTCAACCGGCTGTCCCAGTGCACAGCTGGGGTCCCACTTCCTGCAGAAAGGAAGTCCAGAGGTTGTACCAGAGAATTCATCCTCAGGCATCCCCTCGGGGCAAGGAGAGAGCCAGCCCTGGGCAGAAGTAGGTACGTGCAATGTGCTGCGGGGTAGGATGCTTGTGGCAGAGGGAATTCTGAGTCTCTGAGTTTCCCGAAGGCAAAGCTAGGAGCCAAGAAGTGTGTAGCCATTTATTGACACTTGAGGAGATAGGTTAGAGTGGAAAGACAGAGCTTCAGAGAGATGAATCAGGAGTCCAGAGACAGGAGGAAAAAAAGCTCCTGAAGGCAGGGGGGACCCTGCACTGTAACTGTGCGGGTGACATCAGCTTTACCAATACTGGTCTGCCTTAGTGACCCTATTACAGCATCCAGTTTCTGTTCTTTTACTGTGGGCAGATGTTTGCAGCCAGAAGGATTCAGGCGAATAGTGCACCAGTGATCTGGGAGACTTGTCTACATGGTGTGAAACTAAAGGAATTATTTTCTTCCTGGAAAATGAGGATGTATATCCGAGCGCTTATGCTGTAGATAAGACAGTGGAAGGAGGTATCAAAGACATTCTTATTAAAATGAGTTTTATAAAAACAGGAAGATACACTTCAAAAAATTTGAAGTCTTATCTAGGAAAGCATGTCCTACATGTTAAATTTAAAGTCATATCGAGGATGATCAGATGAGGCCTACAACAGGGCTACGTACTAGATGTATAAACACTTCAGGAAGATTGTTAGAAGCAGGAAGCCTGCTGGAGCAGGTAGAAGGGGGGGCAACATATGATCATGGTGTAGAAGGGGCACATAAAAATCAATCCCACAGATATTAACTAGATGATGTAAGGTGTTGCAGAAAAGGTCAGACGGGTTCCCCGTTCTTTGCTTTCTTCCAGATTTTTGGCTTTCTTCTGTGCTGATTGAAGCTACTGCCCATCACTGCTTATCAAACCCATCTCCTGCCAGAGGTTACCATTCCCATCAGTTGGCAAATGGAGCATTTTGTTTCCATGTCTCCTAATTAGCTCCAGGAAAACAGCCAGGTTAATTTACCTAAACTGCCAATTAGACTGTTTAACCCATCTGCTTTTGCCTGGAGCGTATTAAGAAGCACTCAAACACACTGCCTTGCTGGCAGATTACTGGACATGGACCTCTGGGAGAAGTGGTGGGGAATAAGTGGAGACAGTGATGCCTTCGGCTGGCACAGCTGAACATTCAGGAGCGAACGTGTGTCTGTGTCTGACAAACAGTTTCCTACTGAGAGTCAATAGGAAGAGCTTTTAGGCAAACTGATAAATTGAACAGTGACAAGTCACTAAGGCCACATGCTCTTTGTTCAGATGTTCTTCAGAAGCTATGAAATCACTGAGCCTCTAATGATGATATGTAATCCAGTGCTTAAATCTGCTGTATGACCAGAAGAATGAACACTGACAAATTGGACGTTGGCTTTTAAAAAGAGGGGGGAGTTGTTTGAGCCGCAAAACTGCAAAAAAGGTAATTCTGAGTTGATAGAAACTGTGTTACAGAATAGAGATGTTAGATACCTGGATGAACATGCTATATCAAAGAATCAAAAGTCTTGGAAGGATTTAGGAAGCCGTTTCTCAGGCCAGCTTGCTCCATTGCAGAGACTTAAGAGAGTTGTAAATCTATTAAGAGTTCTTTGGAGAAGTCAACAGGCATGTGGAGCAAGATTATCCAGTTTTAGCTTTCTGAAARTCTTTCAGCCAGGACCTAAAAAAAAGCTATCTGGAGAAATAAAGCTGATGTGAAGGAAGACAGAGGGGCTACTCTTGGGCTAGTAACTCCTTAAAATACAAGAAATAGTTTTCACAATGGAGAGCCGTTACTGTTGGATTCCCCTAAGTCCTTTGTTGAAACCTGTTCTGTTCAGCACAGTCAGCAGTGATTTGGAAAAAAGAGGTGATGAGTGAGGTGACAGAAGAAGCAAATGGTACAAAATTATTCAGGACAGTCAACTGTGAAAGTTACAGCAAAAGATTGCACAAGAACTAAAACCAGGGTAATCCCAAGGTAGGTTAAATTAGTATATGCAGGGGAATGTAACTGTAAATACACATACAGAATGAGTAGTGTCATATTAATAATTATATTGCAGAGGGAACATTTAAAGTCACCATGGATATGTTTTTGATAAGGTTAAGTCAGTGCTCAGCAGCAGTGAGGCCAATTAAATGTTGATTATTGTAAAGGAAGGAACTCAGGACAAGACAGTATCGTAGGTTTGTGTAAGTCTATGATGCAGCCACATCTTGAACACTTAAGGAAAAGACAATCTGTCTTAAAAACAGTAACAAAAATGGCATAGAAGAGGATGCCAAGGAGACAATTACATACTAATAAAGACTGACTCTTCAGCTTAGAAAAGAAGTGGCAGAGGGTGTGCTAGTGCTCTGTGAAACTAAAAGTGTTGAGGGAAGGTGAATAGGGACAACATTTTTCATAATACAGATATTAATAGGCAGCACAGAAGTGATCAGGTAGCGAGTTTGAAAAAAGGCGAAAGACAGTACATGTTTGGCCAGTGCACAGGTAAATTGTGGAACTCATTGCTACAGGCCAGAAGTATAAATGGGCTCCAAAAAGTGATTAGGTAAAACTACACATTCAAATTAAACTTAATTGGTCCAGCTGAAACCTCCTGCTCGGAAGATCACAGAACAGCTGATTGCTGGAAAGTTCTGCCAGGAAAAGTGTGACTTTATAATCCCTGTTCCTTACACTTTTTGCCCAAGCATCTACAACTGTCAGTTGTCAGAGACAATATATGTCAGAAATAATTTGATTTTGCTCAATACATAAGTCCTCAGGTAACATGCTCACATTATGCTGTGCATCCATTTTGTGGGAATTTATTGAGAAAAGTCAGGGTGAAGAGATTCAGTAATTTTCACTGAAGAGTCTGAAAAAATGCGTAGTTTTGTAATGTGAGAAGTCCTGTGAATCCTTCCGTGGAAAGTTTTAAAGTGAAGCTTGTTGATGCCTTGGTGATACCTTTCTGTCAGAGTATGTTTTGCTTTCTACAGAAAAAACTGCCTAAGGTTTAGGATTTTTTTTTTTGCTGGTGTTTAGCTACTGAAAGAGAATGAGGCTGGCTAAATCAGAATCCAGCAAGAAGCTGGGGAGAGCAGAAGGAAGGGAAGGACAGACGCCTGGCAGATGATGCAGGGGAATCTGGTAGAAAAGTCTTGCCATTAGAGAACAGACCTCCAGAACTCGGAGTGGAGCAGAATGTACCTTCACTTCTCCAGTTTGCTGTTGCCAACAATGGCAAAGGACCTTCTAGAGAGATTGCCATGTCCTCAGCCTTTCTTTCAGTGTTTCAGTTAATTTCCAGACTTGCTTGTGCTGGTCTACATGTACAGTGACAATCTGTTATTGCTGTCAGCTACTTCGTTACCTCAAGCGGCAAAGATCTTTGTGATGGATCCAAACACCCCAGCTTTGCAGATGAGCCATTCCAGTTTTAAAATAACACAATGTGGTAGAATCTATTACTTTTAGTGTGTTTAAAAAGAAAACTTTAGGAAATTCATTTAAAAGTTGCTTTAAATAGCATTCTGGATATTACTATCAGCAAGTCCTCAGCTGCATGATCACATCCTATTTTTTTCATGCAATTCATGCCTCACGCGAAGCTTTTTTGCCAAAAGTTGAAGGCACATAGTGAATGAGCAGGTGATTACAGCCAGTCTCAGTGTTATAGCAGCTGAATGCTGCCCTGGGGAGTTGTATTTTACCCCTGGCAGAACTGTAAAATTCATTATTTCAATTCTGAGATTACAGACATTTCAGAAGTGTGTTTTCATTTCAAAGCACAACGAAACCAATTGGAAACACTAAAATTTTCCATGAGGCAGAAATCCTGGATTTTGTCCAGCTCTTGTTGTGAATTCAAAGCGTTCGAATGTTTTGGGATGAGCAATCTAGACTGCCTATGAGAAGATTATTAATTCCTCGTTTGGAGCTAGCTTTGAGCAACATTTGATTAGTACAGGTTGAACAGTGGGGAAATACCACATGTTTATTAGCTGCTGAATATGTGAGCGTTGGGCATCCAGTACACTGAAAGCTGCAAGATTGCATGGAAAAAAGGATGCATAGTCATGTTACATCATAACACGTGTTTGAAGAAGTAGAAATAAAGTTGAATAGAAAATTCCAACTGTGCTATTCCCAGCTTTTGTGTGCTTTGAACATACAACCTTAAGAATAATTTAACGTGGTTCTGTGTGTGCAACATAGCAATGAAATTTGTTCAAAGCCTAGTTCCTATGAAGTTCTGCTGAAGCTTGACCATTCTTTGGGAAATAAGAAACAAACCGTTGGGGTGAACTTGTATTACGTAATGATAGTCTGAAGGTTAATCTAAGCTGGTCTTCTCATTCTGCTGAAGTGGGATGGGATACTTTGCTGCCGGGGGGTGCTTTTATTTCTCTGTTTACTGCTGAAGGAACTTAAGCGTTGTTTTTAGATTGTGTGCCTGTTATTGAGGCAGCTGCTCTGAAACAGGCCAGTCTTAAAGTTCGTGATATCCCTGAAGAGTTTTGATTTGAGGCATGCCCAGCCTCAAAGGTGAGTTCCGAGAGAATTCAATAATCTAGTCTTTCAGGAGATGGGACTGGGTGTCACGATCAGTTGGTCCCTGTGTTTTCTTCCAAATGACCTTATGCTCTCCTGGAGCGGTAACTCTAATCTGGGGACATTACTGGGATTTGGGTGAGTGGGGATTTCCAGTGGGAGAGGGGCAGGAGACAGTTTTACAGGCTGATAAAATTCAGAATTAGTTTCTGTTTATTTTTCATGGGGTAATGGTTTGTCTGAATTACAGCATGTTTTCTCAGTAAACGACAAATCTCTGATTTAAGAGTAGATGTCTATGCCAAATAGACTACATCAGTGGACATGGGAAGGGCTACAGATGTCATCTATCTGGACCTCTGTAAGGCCTTTGGCACGGTCTCCCACAACATCCTTCTCTCTAAACTGGAGAGGTATGGATTTGACGGGTGGACTGTCCAGTGGGTGAGGAATTGATTGGATGGTCACATCCAGAGGGTAGTGGTCAATGGCTCAATGTCCAGATGGAGATCGGTGACGAGTGGCGTCCCGGAGGGGTCCGTACTGGGACCAGTACTGTTTGATATCTTCATCAGTGACATAGACTGTGGGATCGAGTGCACCCTCAGCAAGTTTGCAGACAACATCAAGCTGAGTGGTGCGGTCGACACGCCTGAGGGACGRGATGCCATCCAGAGGGASCTGGACAAGCTBGAGAAGTGGGCCCATGTGAACCTCATGAGGTTCAACAAGGCCAAGTGCAAGGTCCTGCACCTGGGTCGGGGCAACCCCTGGTATCAATACAGGCTGGGGGATGAAGGGATTGAGAGCAGCCCTGCCGAGAAGGACTTGGGGGTACTGGTGGATGACAAGCTGGACGTGAGCCGGCAATGTGCGCTCGCAGCCCAGAAGGCCAACCGTAGCCTGGGCTGCATCCAAAGCRGTGTGGCCAGCAGGTCGAGGGAGGGGATTCTGCTCYTCTGCTCTGCTCTCCTGAGACCCCACCTGCAGTACTGCGTCCAGCTCTGGAGCCCTCAGCACAGGAAAGACATGGACCTGTTGGAGCGGGTCCAGAGGAGGCCACGAAAATGATCRGGGGGATGGAACGCCTCTGCTATGAAGAAAGGCTGAGAGAGTTGGGGTTGTTCAGCCTGGAGAAGAGAAAGCTTCGGGGAGACCTTATTGCAGCCTAGCAGTACTTAAAGGGGGCTTATAGGAAAGATGGGGACAGACTTTTTAGCAGGGCCTGTTGCGACAGGACAAGGGGGAATGGTTTTAAACTAAAAGAGGGTAGATTCAGACTAGGTATAAGGAAGAAATTTTTTACGCTGAGGGTGGTGAAACACTGGCACAGGTTGCCCAGAGAGGTGGTGGATGCCCCATCCCTGGAAACATTCAAGGCCAGGTTGGACGGGGCTGTGAGCAACCTGATCTGGTTGAAGATGTCCCTGCCCATGGCAGGGGGGTTGGACTAGATGACCTTTAAAGGTCCCTTCCAACCCAAACTATTCTATGATTCTATAAATGTAAAGTTTCTTAAAAGCATGAATGTACTAATGTTGTTTAAACAAATAGTTGGGAGAATTTTTAATACAGACAATTTTTTTCATGAGATTTGCTGTTGTATGCTGTTGCCATTTTGTATGGCAAAAAACCAAATTACATCATGAGGGAGATACCTGAACAAGAGATAGAGTCTTACGGTGAGAAAGATCAGATAATTTTATGCCTGATCTGAAAATAAATGTAAAGCACAACTAATAAATTCATAGATTATATTACTTTTGATGGAATGATGAATAGAAATTGTGTTTGCTATAGCGATCTTGCTTGTTGGGTGAGTGGGGCTTGTTCAGATAAAACACATTTTAATACAGCCAGAGGGGAATTACTTATCTGGGAATAATGAGGCTGCAGCTGGAACTTAGGCCACGGCTTCATGTGCATTGCAAGACGGTGCAGGCACTGCAAGAAGCAATCCTGCCTGTTGCACACTCGTTTCTGCTGCTGTGCCGGCACAAGTGTTTATGTAGCCATATAGTGCCAGGAATGAAGGAGTTGGACCCCCAAAAGGACGGATTTTTTACTTGTATTAGCTCCCTGCTCTGCAGCCCCACAGCTTGAGAGGGAGACGGGGAGACATGGGCAGGGCACAGCTGCTTCTTGCATTAGCAGCACTGGCTTGAAGTGATCCAGGCTTCAGCACCTGGTGTTATGTGCCTGGTGGGATCCAGCTGCTTATGGTGATTCAGGTTAAAAATAATTGGCCTTAGTCAGCCCTCGCCTGTTCGTCCTCTTTGCTGGAGGTCACCATCCTCTTAGAGTAGCTGGCGTAAATGCCTGTGTCATCGCTTCCAGCACAATTCTGTTAAGAGCAAGGTGGCTTAGCTTTTGCTGTAGATGTTTTTGTTAGATAATTCTGATTGAAACTGGTCAGATAGTGGCTGAACATGTGGTTGTGCCAGCGTATCTAAGAGGGCAGCGATGAGCGAGTGGGCACATTGGGGTGATAACCTAAGCCTGCACGCGATGCAGCCGGAATAGCACATCTGATCATCCCCTTGCAGAAGCAGAACTGTACCCTGGAAAGAAATTACCTGGAAAAGGAGCTAGGGAGGCAAGCGCCTAAGCGTGAGAGCTCAGTGTGATGCTCTGGGCAATGGGAATAGGAGCACAGTTCTGATACATGCAAACTAGGCAGTTATGAATTCGAATAAGGAGGCAATTTTACCCTTCCTGTGACACTGGTGAGAGGGTCCGCACTTCAATAACAATGTTGAAAATTCAGGAATAGTGGCAAAAAGTCATAAAATTAATCAACTCGGGCAGAAAAGTACTTCATTTGAAAGACATGAACAGCACGGTCTGTTTAGAATCACAGACAGGAATCAAGARGGGTTGATTAGTCGTATCAGGACTTTCAAAAGGAGAATGGGCTTTTTAGTAAAGAGGAAAAAAAGCCTAGAAGAGCCAGCGCCYGGGAGCAGAAACCAGATGTATTTTAATTTGAAATGAAGCGCAGAGGTTTAAAGCAGTGATTACAAGTTGCTGGAATAAACTTTCAGAAGAAGCAGGAGAGTCTCTACCTTTTGGTGTCTTCAAATCAAGACTGGGGGCCTTTCTGGAGGAGGTGCCTTAGCCAGCTGCAGTTTACAGCACTGTATTCATGCGACACTTGGTTGCTTTTGATACAAAGGTCAGACTCGTTGATGTTCTTTCTGTTCTTAATGTCCCTGACTGGGAGGGTGATCGGTCTTCTAGGAAAGAGCTGTGGAGTAGAGAAGATGGGAGGAGGCAAAGATACAGCATTGCTTAACCCAGCTTTTTTTGTTCTTTTTTTTTTTTAATGTAGGGGAGTTCCAGATCCCTGAGAGCTCCAGCTTGGAGCCAGTTCTCCGCAGTGCAAAGGTACGCTTTCATTTGTCGCACCCACCGTCTGCACCTGAGACCCCTTCCCTACAGGAAGACATCTCAATGCGACCCCAAGCACAGCCTGAGCAATCCACTCACGCGCAAAACTGTTTTCTGCCCTGCACAGCTGGAGGCCAGGAGGAAGGGAGATGAGATATGCTGCCCTCTGCTTTAGCCAGAGCAAAGTTCCAGGAACTACAAACTGGCATCCCCATCCTTTAAGGTGTCTGTGTAACAGGGGTGCTAGTAGGGAAGCACTGACAGAAAAACCCTCAAAACAAACAAACAAAAAAAAMCCTATCCAGTAGCCCTAGTCTGTTCTTGTGTATTTGCATTTTGATGCAATCTTTCACTAGGTGATTACATGCTGTTGCTATTTTGGTTTTTACCAGACAACCCATGACTGGAGAAGGTGGTGTCACTCCTCCTAAAGCTGCAAATCAGGACTGGCTCTTGTCTGTTACAGAGAGGAAGACACTTTGGGCTTGAAGAGGGTGCATCAGCTTGAGAGTCACAAGGCCGTAAATTATATTATTGATCTTGTTGTGATTAAACCTGCTAATTCCTTGCAATTCACAGTCTTAGGTGCAGATAATTCCCCATTTTAAAAATCAGTCAGCTGAGCAATTGTTCAAGGACAGTGTGAACAGAGTGGAGATAAATTCAGTGTTTAACAGAGTCGGATCCTCTCTTTGACATGGAAGTGACCTCTGCTCCCCCACCAGAAAGGTGTTCGCTTGGTCTGCTGAGGGGTTGAGCGTCCAGCTCCCCATCCTAGGAGGTACCACTTCTGCAGGGCCCATAGGGAGAGTCTCTAGCTCGTTCGTACATCGTGGGGCAGGTCTCAGGAGGCTCTCGGGAGAGGAGGGGAGTCAGTCCATGCCTTGTCCTCTTGTGAGCAGCTSCGAGTGCTGGCTGAGCAGTAAAGCTGTTGGGTGGCAAGGGGCATTTTTGCTTCCCCGAGTGCGGAGGCATCTCAGCTCGTGCAGTGTGCACTACTGCCACTCGATGGCACTAAATTTGTACACAAGCTTGGAAGCTAAAGCTGCAGGCCAGGCTAATCCTCCTCCCACCTCCCAGAGCTGTGGTAAAGTAAAAAATACTGTTCATTACTGAGAAAGAAAAKACATTGTCTCTGCTGTGCAGGATTTTATTAGGAATGTACAGCGTTCAGTAAGCTGACAGTGTGGGCTCAGCTTGAATTGTGTAAAGCATATACAAATACGTCAGTGCATGTTTGGCAGAGACTGTTTGTGCTGTTGACATGATGCAGGAGGGTGAACAAGGGCTAACGTTACTTTTGAAGGGGGGAGTTATGAGTGGTATCAGGTTTTTGCTAAATTCTGAAAGACCTGATGATGTCTAGGAGGCTACACCAAGCTCCCTGGCCAGAGGGGAGGCAAGCAATGTCCATACAGCTTCCCTAACTAGACGGCTGTGTAGGACAGGGAGATTTTTTTGTGGACACATGACACCAGATTACATCACCCTCTTGATAACTAGAGTACAGTACAAATGTGTCTCATTGCTTGGTTTCCAAGAAAGAATCTCCTGTAGGGTTTGTATGGTTTTGCTGTCTTAATAGCTTTCCTCTTTAACTCCTCAGGGTGACCCAGCTCAGCGAGGGCATTTAGAGGAAGCTGCTTTCCAATTGCAACAGATCTTCCGGATTGACATTTCCATTGCATTGAATATCCTCGGTAAAGTGGACTTGGATTTGTTTTGTCCTTAAACCACACATTTCTCTTTTTGGAGGACCTCCAAATTGTTGCAGGTCTTGTGTGAAGGCAGAGATGGCATGTACCCAAGCTGAAGCCTCCTTTCAGCAATTTCAACTGTGCTTTGAGAGATTTATTGCCCTTTGTCCCATCCTGCCACCTGATTTATATCAGCATATTTAAATCCAGGCTTGGTTGAAGCCTGCACTGTTGTCATGACATCTGTAGTTGGAAATTAAGCCATCTCTGCCTTTTTTGCAACACAAACTGTCATATCCTTGTATCCTTTTTCATTGTCTGAGATCTCAGTCTTCATGGCAAGCTGAAAAAGGAATTGCAGAATTGCAACTCTAAGATGAGTTGAAGGAAGATGCAATGACCTAAGAAAAAAATCCCTGCCCTATATACACCACTAATTGCAGCACTAAAAAAGCGAGCCACTTCTGTGCAGACCATACGTTGTGTTAGCCCGTGATCCTTCGTTGCAATGAGACTAGAAGAATCCCTAAAACACAATGTTGCCATTTTTCCTGTGGAAGCTTTGGTCCTGTGGAATGTGGGTTGGTGAGCCAGCCAGAAGAGGACCAGAGCACTTGGCATGGGCCAAGGAAGGACCAGTAGCTGTGGGGGAGGTTGCTGCATTTGAGGCTACATTCTGTCCATTTTCTTTTCCCCTGTTTTTACGTTGTGTTCTTCTCAGGGATTGAAAGTATGAGAGCAGGCCATTCCAGGATAGCCTATACCTGCTTCAAACTGGCAGCAGATCGAGGCTACAGCAAAGCCCAGTTCAATGTGGGTCTGTGTTACGAGCATGGCAGAGGCACGGAAAAAGACTTGGAAAAGGTATCCACGGCTTGCAGGGTTGTGTATGTGCGGCACAGACCAGGAGAGTGGTCTTTGTTGTGTGCGCAGGTGCTTTTCTCCTTTTGCATGGGTGTGACAGTCTCTGAAGTCTCGTTAGAAAATGCTGGAAATAATATAAACTCTGGGTTTGCAGTGCTGGCTTCAGTGTCATAGATCCCCGCAGAGATGTGCCCCTGAAATCCCCTTTCTCGTAGCTTCTGAGGTCTTCTCATAGGTACGCAGGCTGTGCCACTAGCACCCAGGAGAGTATCAAGGAGAAACCTGTCATGTTACTGTATTTAAAACACCACTGCACATCCAAGGGCTTCTTTACATCTCGAGATGTCCAGTTTGGGTACCTTAACTACAGCCTGCCACCTAGTGTGTGCTGGCCGTAGTCAGCATCTTCTGTAGCTGGAAAGATCTGCAAAGGCAGCTTGTTTCGAGTAATTGTGCAGATCCGCGTTGGCACAGAGTAAGCTTCGGTATTGTTGGCCCAGTGCCACCTGCTTCAACACGGGGAGTTTTGACTAGAGAAGGCAGGGTGGTTAGAGGGCTCTCGTATAGTTGCAGTCCACTGTCTCACTTTAATAATCTCATGCTCTTCAGCGGGGAGGTGTGGGCGAGCTGCTGGGGTAAGCATGTGCAGCTTATGATAGATCTAGACAGAGAGGTTAAGCTTGTCCTGGCCAGAGGGAAGTCATGTCATGTTTGAGGGCATGTATTACCTGAATCACACAAGTGTGTTTCTCTCTTTCCAGGCAGCTTTTTATTACTACCACGCGGCCAGCAGCTGTCACCCCATGGCACAGTACCGCTACGCGAGATACCTCTTATGCCACAGACCTGAAAGTGAATGGGACAGGCATCAGAAGGCAGTGACTTTCCTGGAGCAAGCAGCAATGGCCGGGATTACAGAGGTTAGTGTCCACAGCATGGGAGTTCATAGGAGAGAGCCAGCACAGAACCCTGTCTAAAGGATTTGAACCACGAGACATCCTAGAAAGCAGCATCTGTGGGACTGGAAGCAAAATTCTTCCAAAATATTTATACTCTGACAGTGTATGGGAGACAGCCCTGCCTGCACATGGGAGGCAGCTAGGTACCCACTGTGTCAGCAATGTTGGTTGTCTGTTTTGCTGTTGGGCTTTTTAATGTGGCTCTTACATTAGACACCTAGATTAGACCATTGGCTTAGGAAAATTGACCTACAGTTGAAAAGGTAGCTCTGTGTTTTGTCTCCTCTCGATTCTGAGAGTACAGGTTGCTTTGGTGGAGGAACTTCCATGAGATGCTTGAAGTAAGAACAGATCCTCATATTGTATCTGTGACTTCTCAAGATGATTCATCCACATGGATCTGTGTACCCTGCCCTCCTTTCCCACTCTTCAGGAGATGCATTTAGGCATGTGCCATCTTGTGTTGTGAATGCCAGTCGTTCTGGCAGTGACTGTATCTCATGTAGCACGCTGTTCCAGGAAGTGCATCTGCTGTATCTTACGGACAGCTCACGAGTAGGAGCCGTTTTCTGGCTCTGACTTCCACAGTGCAGTTTGAAACTATATTCTGGGTCTTACGGTGTTAGTATGGTAATGTTACTGCACGTATAGCGGAGTTCTGTAGATCAAATGTGATTTTTCGTGTTTAGCATGTCAGACTGATTTTTTTTCTAGGACAGCCCCGCTTCTGTCAACAGCCTCTGCAGCAAGCAGGGTACTTTGCACACCCATCTTGCAGCAGTAACCCCAGCATTTGAACAACTTGAAAAATCAGTAAAAGAACTGGAGTAATTAATGGGGAAAATCCTGGCTGATTTGTATCGTGTGATTTTGTTGCAGGCGCAGGCTTATCTTGGAGTGTTCTACATGAAAGGGCTGCAACCTAAGGAAAAGAGAGGTCTGAAGTACCTGCTGCTGGCAGCAAAGAACGGCGTAAGTAATCCCTTTGCAAGCTATGATTGTTCTCAGTTTGGGATCATTGCAAGTTACAGGTGGCAGATTTCAGGGCTTCTTGGAAATGGGCGCGAGTGTCAGGTTTTTACCACACAGTCTGAAAGGACAGAGTGGAGCCCTGGTGCATCTTGGAGAGGAAACAGGCCCTGGGGCAYAGGCCCTACAAAACATGAATGTAGAAACAGCCCTATTGGGTTGGAGTAGTTCTTACAGCACCAGTGCTTATATTCATCTAGCATAATTTTACAGGTTTCCCATTATGGAGCATCTACACCCTCTTCAGTCAAACTCTTTCACTACTGTATCATTTTGAGAACTTTGTTGTGTCTATCTCGAATCTGTTCTTCAAAATTGTCCCATTATTTCTTGTCTTCTATAGACAAGATGAAAAGACTATTTCTGTTTCTTTGCAGGGACCTTTAACATACTTAAATACTTGAATCTCCATTCAGCCTTCCCCCATTGTTGCAGTTTCTCTTCACACATCATGTTGTCTAGATCCCCAACAATTATCTTGCTTGCTGTTGAATTTTCGCCAAGTGACACAGGCTTTTTTTTTTTTTTTTGAAGGGCAGTGCCACAATCTCGGCATAGTACTGCTCCTGAACCCTTACCAGCACTTAGAGGAGTAGAAATATGACATCCCATGTCTTGCAGCCAGGTTTCTGCATCCCACAGTTGTTTCTTTACAGCACTGTGACATTGTTCACTCGTTTTCAGCTTGCACTGCATTGTAATAGCTAGTTTTTTCTGAAGAACTTGTTCATTTTAACTTCAGTTCCCACAGCTTTTGTGTAATGGAAAATAATTAATAGCTATTCCCTCTTCTTCTGGCTAATACTTCTGATTCTGTCGCCCTTTAGTATGTCCTCTCTGAGTCATTTCTTTTGCAGGCTGCAGAGCGCTAGTTTAGTTTGTCTCTCCATGTAGTTAAGCTGTTCCATTTTGTGTGTCAGTCTTCTCTCTATTTTTCTAGTTCTCCTTTGACCATTTAAGATGCTTGGACTCAGGATGGAGGCATGCCTGGGATCTGACATAATGAGATCCTCTGCTTTGGTTCTGTATTCCCTTCCAATAATTCCTAATATTGTTTGCCCTTTCGCCTGCCACTGAGCAGTGACTTGATGGTTTCAGGGAACTACCACAGCGACTCACATATTTCTTTCTATAAGCCCTACTTTGCATTTGTCAACACTAGGTTGTGTTGACAACTCTGTGATTGTGTTGCCCACTCTTAGTCCTGCAAGATCTTCTCTAATTAATTCTTTACAGTAAATTTGGTCACTCTGAATGACACTACATCACTTGCAAACTTTACCACTTCAGTTTTCACCCACTTTTAAGAATGCAGACACTGTCAGATCACTGGTGAGACTAGACCTGACTAGCCCCAGCAGCTCAGACATCATGTTCGTGATGGTTGATACAGTATTTAATTCCAAATCTGCTCAAGGTCTCTCATAAGCTGCATCATTGACTCCCTTCTTCCAGCCTGATGTCAGATGCATATGCTGCACAATATAACAATGACTTATCTCATTAAATAGATGATTGTCATTTACTGAATACCTAGTAGGCCCTTAACAACAGAAAATCTAGCAGGTAACTGCAGGTCCCAGGGGTACCCCCCAGTAGATCAGTGTTTTGCATGTTTTGGTCACAGACGTGACAGTTCTCAGAACCCAATCATCTTTCCCATCTCTGCTTCCCAATGGATGCTGGCTGTGGATGTACCACAGCCTCATCCTTGGTGGCATGCTTGTGCATAGGCTCCCTGGGATGTAACCCCCACRCATTCTGCTGGGAGAAGGGCTCCATGAGTATGTTCTTTTCCCATTACCCTGGAGTATGAATTTATGTTTAGTTGGTTAAAAGAATACTGGATATGGGTGAAGCAAGGACAGCACCATTTAGCTACAACTCCAAAAAAGGGAAAGCAGGCGCAAAAAGTCACGGGTTAACTGTTTCTCTCTCAGGTTGTTGCTCTGTGCTAGAGCCAAGGGGGGAACTCTGACAAGTGTTCTTCCAAATACAATGATGCTTCAGAGAACTGCATTTTAGTTTGGTTACCACTTTTTATCCTCCCTTATTTTATGCGTGCAACCATAGAATATAAAAATCATATTAAAGACTGTTGTTGGAGAACTGAGTCTGACCTTCAGATTTCAAAGTATATCACAGTCACTTACGCCATGCTAATTCGGGAATCTCTTCTCCTTGTGGTCTTGTCTTTGAGGCGTTCATCATATAAGAGACGGCTGGTGGAATACTTCATACTTATTTAACCCTGTCTCTTGTCACATCTGAAGTGCCAATCCTTCAACATGTTTATCTYGTCTCTAAAGAAGTTTATTGCTGTCATAAACCGAGACTTGCAACATTTTGCAAAGCACCCACTCATTGAGTTCTTCGCTTTCCTCTACCAGCTACATCCCAGACAGCAACACTTGCAATATGTTCTTTTCTCATGGCTTTATTAAAACTAGCTACTTGCTTCCTTGTTTCTTTTTTTTTTTTTTCTTCTTTTCTTTTTTTGTAAAGCCTTGTTTAGATCATGTTTCTGGCAGTCATGCTCTTCAAGTTATGTTGCTGGCTTTTTTGCTGGAAAAGGTCTGTGTGACCACTAGCCCATGCCATCTTTTCAATGTCTTCAGGACCGTCATCTTGCTTTCTTGCTATCTGTGACACCCTGTGCCTCCTATTGGATCTCAAAGATAAAGTGCACAGCCAACACGTAAACATATCACAGGTTTGGATTTGGCTTCACTGACCCATCTGCAGTGACATCCTCTACTTTCTAGATCATTCTCAGCAGTTACGTATGTCTGAGTAGTTTAGGTGCTTTTTCTCTAGCACTTATTTCCTTGACTTCATTTCTGCTGCTTGAGATTTCTTCTGGAATATAATTAGGTGGCGCTGAGAAAGATAGTGGTGCACATTTGTGTTGAAGGCCTGATGGCCTGATGCTGCCAAGAGGAGTCTTCCAACCCTTGGCAGCAAGTACCCCTCTGGTATTTTTCATGTTTTTACAAGACTTCTGTGTGAACTGTAGTAGGGCAGTCCACAGGGTGTGCTCAGAGTTTGGGCGTGATCAGGATGTGGGTGCAGTCAAGGCAGCCCAAGTCCTCTCAGCTCTGACCCCTGAGACAATCGGGATGCTCTGYGGAGACAGCTGTTCTTTGTTCCTGTGACACAGACCTGGATGTTGAAGGGAAATCAGTGAATTTAATTGGGAAGGGATAGGAAGGAGCGGAGTCAGAGATAGCTGGTAAGAAATTCTGCTTTACTGTGTGCTTGGAGAAGGGACTAAATTACTGAAGATATGGTCTGAGGGATAGAGGAGTGAACTTTAAAGAAGGTGACCAAAGATAGAGCAGTAAACTTTAAAGAAGGTGTTAAAGACTCTCTGTTCTCATTTCGTGTGCTGTCGTCACTTCTCCATCATGTGGGGCTGATTGCTGTGCTTTCTCCTGTGGCTAGGATGCCCAAAGCAGGTATCACGTGGGCGTTTGCTATGAGAAGGGCCTTGGAGTGCAGCAGGACCTGGCAGAAGCGATGAGACACTACCGACAGTCAGCTGCTGCAGGGAACAGGAACTCCCGGGAGAGACTGCGAGTGTTAGAAGAGGAGGTGGAAGGTACCACAGGCAGTGGGGGAAGAGGGTGTGTGGGACTGCATCGTGTAGTGACCCCATAAAAGTGGGGCCCGTATTGCCAGAGGAAGGGCAGCACAGGGCCGTGGCAAAAAGGAGTCCTTTTTACTGAAGGGAAGGGAGCACTTCTCCTTTTCAGTTCTTTCTACTTCTCACCGGCTATTGCCAGTCGAGCTGAAGTGGAGAAGCCGTTCCCATAGTATGATGCATCATTAGTATCTTGTTTTAATGTACTTTCAGATGTGCGAACAAAGCATCCATTCCCTTCTGGAATAAGAGCCTCTTCCTCTAGCCCCTGTTTCTGGGCTATTGAGCGTGTGCCTGCAGGCCTCCATGCCACCCAGCCAAGACAATCTGCCCTCTCCCTGCCCCACTCTTGGAGCGCAGACGGACTCCACATGATGACRCTCAGCGGTGCAGGATGGAGCCGTGCCCTCGGAAACAGGGCAACGCCACTGGAACTGCAGTGCCTGGAGCCCCACCACTGCTGTTATTAGAGCAGTCGGTAAGTGAAACAAGCAGGCAGAAGGGAAGGCAGCCCTTCTTGGTCTGCGTGGAGCTGGAAGCAGGCTAGCAGTGAGTGGAAAGAGAAGGCTTTCTGTTAATGGAACAGGAGCCATTTTTAAATACTGGGGTTTTGAGAATAAACCTTGTGATATCTCCTATGCCACCATGTCGCCTGGCCCTCTACCTTCCAATACAAGSACCTTTCTTATGCTCCTACATTTCCATATAGAGCTACATATAGACTCCCACCATGCCACGGTGATATGATTTGGGGCTATAATTCCAGTATCCCTGCGCATCTTGCACACGGTGCCCCAGTGAGGTTTACAAGCCACCATATGGTGATGTTGGCAGCTAACTCTGTGGTGGGCCTGGCCTGCACCCTCTGAGGCAATTTGATCTCACTTCAAGGCTAGCTGTTCCCACAGTGGTTCTGCTACCAGCACAATCTGGGCTTGTCTCTACAGTGCCATTGTGGCAGTTTAATCTGCTTTCAAACCTGTGCAAGCGAGAGAGTGAATTCTGATTATTAGGGCAGAGGTTTTTGTGGGATATGGCTTGTGGATCCACTTGTACTGGTGGAAGTAACGGCTGTCCTCAGCCATCTTGCACCGTTGTCCGTGCCTGTCGGTCCCCGGTTATTATTCCTTCAGCTCTGGCAGTGAGCTGCTCCTATGGGTACACCCCTTTGAGTCATGACAAGGAAGGTTTTCTTCAAAATTTATATTGTACATGTTTGCTAAGCACGCCAGCTCATTTCACTGAAGTGGATAAGGGATGCTCCCAGCGGGCAGTAACCACTGTCAGGCAGACAGCGGCAAGCAGCTGGTATGATAATTTCTTCCACTGAGGCAGCTGAATCCGGAAAAAGATATTTGTCCACACCAGTTTAAACTGGTTCAAGGGCATCTGTACAAACTGTCCAACTTCCTGTAGCCATGGTGCTCTGGTGCTTTGTGTAGATCAGGCTCTGAAAAACAAAGGCCATGGCCCCATCCTGAACTCGCTGTAGTCTCCATTCAGCAAGGGAGGGGCACAGCCAGAGCTCAACACATCTGATTGTTCTTCTAGTCTGGTCTATCCTTCTGCTCAGACCAAACTTTCTTAGACCATTTCCTTTATCAAGCAGGATACAATTAGCAGGAAATTCCTCGGGTGGATTTCCTATTCTGTGATAATCCACAGCATGCTTACGCATTGGTCAGGACAGGACGGGGGTAAGGGCTGGGGGGGTTGAAAGCAGTTTGCAGAATCAGGAAATAGAACCGAGAGAGGAATTTGTCTCCTTTTTAATCTTCTTATTATAATGTATTTTTGTGTAAAGTTTGTCCTTTGACAGGCACATCAAAGTAACTTTCCAGAGGAAGATGTGAGGTTGTGGCGTGTGTTTGTCCTCTGTGTGTGTTCCCAAGACACAGAGGAATCCCGTAGGGCTGCATCTCCTCACAGTCACAGATATGCCTCCCTTGTGGTTTGCACAGCTGCATCTCAGTTAGAATTTGGCTCACTGTCATTGTTTTGGTGCAAGAGCCTGTTTTGTTTGTGAAACAAAACAGCAAGGCATTTCTATTAGCAGTGCGGCAGTATAAGCAGGCTGGGGCAAACCCGTCAGTGTAGTTTATTGCCAGAGGTGGGGTCATCTGTAAAGCACTTTGGAGACTCCAAATACGACAGTGGATATTTTGGATATTAAAGAGCCTACCTGGGGAAATCTTACTCTGGTGCTTTTGCCATTTGGTCCCAAGAGCAACAGAAAGGGATAACTTTCTCATTTACTCTGCTTTAAATTATCTGTATGATTGTCTGCTGCTGTGGCTTGTGTGTGTACACACTAAAAGCAGAGCACTGTGACCTCTAGGTGCATGGAAAAGGACCACAGGTAAGACACCCTTGAGGTGCTCCAGGATCATGTCTGCTGGGTCTTGCTGCCTGTTCTTTTTCAACTTAACAGTAAGATGAAAGCCAAAAATATCACCCAAAGACACCTGATGCGACAGCCTCACCATGAGCAAATTAGCTTTGGAGAAACCTGTGTTGTGAACCGCGGTATCTGTGGAGAAGTCAGTGTGGTATTTTTAACGTAAAGCTGGTGAAGGAAAGAAAGCAGTTGCGTATGAAGCACTGCTGGCCCTGCACTCTGATGGAGGGGAGGCTGGCAGTGTCTTCTCAGCCTCGCTGTTGTAGTCACTCAGCAAGTAACGACGTGCATTGGTAGCAGTGGAGGCAATGGCTTACACTCATTCCCATAGCATGACTCCTCTCGCCTATACAGCCACTTTGCCAGCATGCCCCAAATTTGTTCTGGTGTTTTGTATCATAGTTGGAAGGCACAAACTATGGTACAGAAGAGAGTCCTATGTGTGCACGATCCAGAAGCGCTTACCTGCCATCCATGCACCACCACGTAAGCCTACAAATGCACTCCAGATGCTTATGCCACTGTTGTCTTTCCATTCTCTGCAAGCGCAAGTCCCCATGGTTAACAAAACCTGTGTGCTTCTTCCTCTGTTACTAATATCTGTATCTTAGTTTTCCTACACATGCTATTATCCTAAAACTGTCTTATAGCTCACATACATACAGATCAAAGTGAAAACCTGTAATATCGTTGAAGCTTGTGACTGAATACTTCAAAACAGTGTTTTCACGCTTCCCTTTTTCCCAGGTTACCTTTGGCAGACTCCAGCCATCTGTTGTCTGCTTCTGGGCCAGGACTATGCTCCAAAATCCCATGGCCTCAAAAGAGAGCATGGAGAAGGAAATTGTGGACACCTAGTGCAGCCATAGCAGAGATGCCAGAGCAGAAGTGCTGATTTTGGGGCGTTTTACAAAACGCCAAGTTCACAGTGGTAGAACCACAAAAGCTGAAAAGATCAGCGGGAGACAACAGGCAGATCTCCCTTTCTGAGTTGCCATTTCAGGCTTTCTGCAGATACATCATTATGTCACCTATAGTGCACCTTGTTCCAGAGATGGTAGTGTTAGAAAAAAACAATTTTATTTAAATAAGAACTGAGATCCTGGAGCCCATCTCTGCAGCATGTTGCAAAGTCCATGACTGCAATATTTTATCGTCCATGGTGCACAGTCTATAATCACGTGGATGTAGCTGACTGTGTTGTGCTTGTGGTTAATCTGACAACCCCTCCCCTCAGTCAGCCTGCCCTGGGAGGAAAGGGCCCTCCGGCTGTTGTATGACTTGAGTGTGATGGTAAGGTGAAAGATGAGGGTGGAAGAGGAGGAAAGGTAGGAAGGCAAGAAGAGGCAGGTAGAAGGGAACTAAACAAGGTGAAATCAGTCACGGAGAAATTTGGTGGGGTGAGGCAAAGGAAGAAACATGCCTGTCATGATCAGTCTAGGTGTGGATGATGCAATGACCCTGTTAAAGCACAYGTGTGCACCCCAAATGCAGAAAGAAGCTCTGTCTGACTCTTATCTCCTTATCAGAGCTGCCAAGCTGCCTACAGAACAGGAGCGCTGTCTTCCAGTCCAAGGCTCTTCCCACGTGCCGACAGCTGCCGCAGAAGCCCCGAGCCTGTTTCATTGTGGACTTGGACCTTCTGGGACAAAATCATTTCAAAGAGGGTGCTCATTTCTGAAAGGAAAGTGCTGGCCAGTCTTGTCCCAGCAGCATTCGAGTCAGCCGCGGCACCTTTGCCAAAGGTCTCAAAGGTCCTTGGTTTCTCCTGCCTTGCAGCTTCCTCATCCTGAGGTGAATGCAGAGAGTCAGGGGAGAAGATGTTGTCCTTGTAACTACTGGTGAGCGGCAAGGAGAGCCGAGCCACCCATGCTGGGTCAGCAGCCGTCAGCCTCTTGAGGGCCAGCTCTGGAGGGAGTGAAAACAAGAACTGTTGGTGAGACGTGGAGTAGAGGACACCACAGGAGCTGTAAGGCTGTGATAAGTCAAAGCCCTGTTTCCCCTGATGTTCCTTCTCTCCAGAGGTTCTTGGACCCAACGGAAGAACAAGGAAAAAAAGAAAAAAAAAGAAAAAAAAAAATATTGAGAAATGAGGAGACTTCCTGAAATCAACTGTGAGAGGACTGATTGTAAACAGGTCTAGAGATAAGCTACCAGCAGCAACATTCAAACCAGCAGCTTAAAAAAAACAAACAAACTAGAACTGGTTTAAAACTACTGCATTTTTGTTTTGTTTTTTTTTTTAATATAACAACCATTAGGGTCATTTTGCTTTCTCATTTGTTGCCGCGTCAAGTGGCACTTCACTAAATTGCTAGCAAAGCCAGAGAAAGTGAGGGTTTAGGACTGGCTAAAGGGGAGACGACAATGGAAAGCTTTCAAGGGGGAAGTATCGGACAGAAAGAAGGTCACTAATGAACTTCCCTTTAGGGTCACTCTAGGGTGGGAATTTGCTGCTAAGCAGGCATACTGAGACCGAAAAGAAATGGGTTGTTGTGAAAACAATAATAATAAGTGGAATGAAATTCTAGATTATAAAATGCACAGCTGGATAGTTGAAGACTAGTAACAAAAAATTGAGCTATAAAGTAGTTGTTCATCAACTGGAAACAGATGAGGAGCAGTGGGAGCCTGGTGTGGGTGTTGGTTGCGGGCTCATTAGTGTACCAGTAATGTGATTCTGCCCCAAAACGGGCAAATGAAATCATACAATGTGTTGGTCAAGGTATTCCCTGTTGGCATGAAGACGTATCCATGGTATTGTTACTAGGTCTGGTGAGACCTGATTAGGAGTATTACCTACAAATCTGATTATTCATCCGTAGGAAAGAGGATCTGAAATGACAGAAGCGCAGAGAAAAATACTGAGATGAAAACAGGAGTGAGTCCGGCTTACATGATGGAGACCCCAAGAGGTAGGGTTGCTTAGCCTAAGGAAGCAAATGCTCACTGGGGATCTGACTGCAACCCGTCGTTATTTTGATGAGATAAGCACCGACAAAGGAAATCTTTATGCTTAAAATAGTGTTGGCAAAAGAAGAAGTGATTATAACTGTCCATGAATAAACATATACTGGAAATTAAAGGAAGGGACCCCATAGCAGGGTGAGCCTGGAATAGCTTCCTCATCAGACGGCAGGAAAGGAAACGGGGGTTCTTGTTTTTTAAGGTAGAGCTTTGCAGTTGGTAAACAAGACTCCGTGATGTGGTGCACAGGCGCTGCCTTCCAGCCCCGCACTGCTTCATTTCCAAAGCATAACCTAGAACCGCTGGGAGGTTCGAAGCGACCGCCGGGTTTGTGAAACACTTTGAGTCAGAGAGCAGCAACACAAATAACTGGTGTCTGGTAACAAAACACAACAGCCCCAATCAGATGGCAAGAGCTGGTGTCATTATAATAATTATGACTTATAAAGTGACCTCAAAGAGGGTCCCCATTCTCATGCACTTATCATGCTGCTTCCAGAAGATAATCAATACCATGCCACAGCCTGGGACACGTGGTCCTCAGTCAGTGGCTAGTCAATCACTGAGACAAGTCTCCTTCCTCAGCCAACTAAGTAATTAGTCCTTTCTCTCTGAAAAACAGCTGTGTCATGGGGTAGGATGGGAGTGGGGGCTGGGATTCAAACCTGGTAAGGAGAGAAGGGCAGATACATCGCTTAGATTTTGTTTCAGCTGAAGCCCCAAAATTCTTCTGTATTGCTTAACTTCCAGGATTTCTTTCTGCAGTCTCAGTATTTTCTTTCAGTCGCAGTGACTGTTCCTTAAGGGATCTCCCAAGCTTGCTGAAGTCCCGTGTTTTTGCTCTAAAACATCCACAGTTCTCTCCTCCTCAGTCTGCAAGAAGCCACTGCATTCCCTGAGTATTTTGATGCTTCAGCTCTGGAGCAGGGCACAGCAGTAGTGTGGTCGCTGTGGGGAGAGCCAAGACTCAGTGGGCTGATGGTCCTGTGACCATGAAACCTTATAAATGTATGTTTAATTTGACCGGGAACTCTTTACTGCCTTATTTTAATGGTGTTTCGGGAGCGGGGGTTGTTTTTATAATCAATAAAGTTATATCTCTCATCTGCTGCTGCGAGTGCTCTGTGTCGCTGGTGGGGGATAGGTGTTAATAGATGGTGCTGAGAGTTCAGCCCACAGCTCGATGCTTACAGCATAAACAACCAGAGAGCTGGCTGGGACAGATGACTCGCGCAGTTCCCCCTGCTGCAAACAGCACAAAGGCCCAGCCAGCCCCAGCCAGCTGTTACGGTGCTCCTGAGCACAAGCAATGCTTCCTTCCTCCCTCTCGCAGGACGCAAGTCCACTTCTCTGTTTGTGTTTGGGAGAGGAGGAAGGAGTCCAGCAGCTCCGTCGTCTGCGCTCCGTTGCCTTTTCAGGAAGGTCTGGGCTCATGGTTAAGGTTGTTTTTCACCACTGAAACAGGGCAGCCTCTTTTGTCATGTCCAGCACTACTACGTGGGCAGGAAGCCACACTGGCATAGCCTCAGCATGCACCACTGGCGCTCAYGGTGAAATTCCAGTAATTTGGCAAAAGAGGTTTTTTTCTATCAAATCCAAGAAGCGTGGGAGATGGCACTTCATGGATATGCCTCGCCATAGCACAGGTTTTCCAGGATGCTACCTGTCTGGGCAGGACTGGATCTGCTGAGCAGGTCCACCAGTCCCTTTACTGGGACTGGTACATGTCAGTACACCCATGGGACGGTGCTGGGCAGCCTCTTTGCTCCCTGCTCTTGGCTGCAGGACCTTTAAATCTGAGGAAGCTTGCAGCTCTCGTTTCACTCAGCCTTTCCTTCATTTGCTCCTTACTAGAATAAAAGGGCAGGAAGGCAGACAGAAGCAGCGTGGTTCTCCCTCCAAGCAAGAGCACAGAAAATGCCCAACTCTGGAATTAAAATGACCACAGCAGCAAACCTCAATGAGTTCCTCTTGCTGTGGAGGAGCGCAGAGGCTCCACAATGAAATTTCTGCTACAGGACGTGAGTCAGCCCAACTCTTTCAAATTGAAATGCCAGTAGAAGAGATTTTTAGAACAAATCAATAAAAGGAACATGTAGAAAATGGCCCAGATGGTATTCACCCTGGAGTGCTAGAGGAACTCGGATATGAAATTGCTTGGTTTATTAACTGCTGTTCGTTAACTACTGCTTCAAATGAATAAGGTATCAGAGGAAGGGAAGGTAGAAATTGTGACATGAGTTTTTAAGCACACGATGGTGAATCTAGTGCAGGCAAATTCATAGAAATCATTATATGCGAAACTCAGCAGATAGCCGAGTACCTGCTATTCAGGCAAGGACTGACATGACATTTGCAAGGCGGGGAATTGTGTTTTGCAAATTTGTTGGCGTCTTTGGAAGAGGTGGATGAGGAGTCCTGGCTGACAGAGGACACCTGAGCTTGCAGAAGAGCACCAGCCGGGCTTGCAGGGGACCTGAGCTGTCCCTGAATTAACAGCCAGGTTCTGAAGGGACTAATGTGTGTTAAAAGCTGGGAAGCGAGGGTAGGAATAAATAATCTTCCCCAAAAAGGGAGGTCATTAGTGGAGTCCCAGAGTATCCATTCAACATGGTGATAAATGATGTGGCGCAGTGGATGGCGTTGGTGTTGACTCYGCTAAAACACCACATGACATAAAAGCAGGGGGTTGCTGAAGGACCTAATAATACTGAGTGCCGTGAGCAAAAAGTGGCTGGTGCATTTCTGTGTCACTAACTGTTGGATAATTGTCATGGGGAATGACGCGTCATGTATTGATGAATCTCCCACCACGCAGAGGAGGGATTTGGGAGTCACCATGAACAGTTTGGTAACAGAGCTCAGCATGGAGCTTGGGCAGGAGAGGAATGAAGAACAAACCAGAAGACCTCCTTATACCACCAGTGTAGATGTATCCTAAACACTGCACACAATTCTAGTCACCACATCTCAATAAAGATACACCAACATTAGAACAGGTTGGTCACAGGAGACAAGACTGGACGAGTTCAGCCTGGTAGGAAACAGGTGCCTGATGGGGCTTAAAGGGTCTATAACATCATGAGGGGCTCAACAAGGCCAACACTTCACCTTTCTCACTCTGCATGGACTAGGAGACCACAAAACAAAGGGGCCCAGGTCAGCATGGGAAGCGGAGTGTTCACAGGGTGTGTGGTTAAACTGGACTTCACCCCTACAGAGGCCAACCTCACAAATCAGCTCAACAACAGCAGACGCGTCTATGGGGGGAAAGATCTACCAAGAGTCATTAAACATGAAAAAACCCAATGTGAAGCTCAGCAAGTCCCTTTGCTGTAAACTGCCTGGTACCAACAGCATAGGATGGTCCGTACATGCTGTCCCAAGCATCTGCCACTGTCAGAGCCACCCTAGGAGATGAGATGTCCCCTGGCTTGTCACAGACCAGCCAGTTTGATCTTCTGAATGGGGTTAGTGTGTTATTTGAGGAGATCCCACTGCTGGAGCCCCCCACCAGCCCCAGCATGGTCCCAGTAGCGAGGCCACCTTACCTGCCTGCGGCTCCAGGAGGGTCTCCAGCTCCTCTCCCACCAGCTGATGCACGGACAGCTCAAACCCGCTCTCCGAATCGCGGTCCTCCGCCTCGCTCTCGCCGTGCCCGCTGTCCTTTGTGCTCAGGCAGTCAGCGTCCAGCCCCGCAGCCCTGCGATGGGGCCAAAACACTCAAATCGCACTTCAACCCTCAGCACGACCCTGCCCCACTGATTACTTTAAAGGTGGTTGTCTTTCTCCCCCATAAAATGACCCAGCGGTGGGGTGTGGGCATCCTCTCAGTGCATTGTTCACAGTACCAAAGGCATAATCATTTCAGTCCCCACCAATTAATTTTTTTTTTTTAATTTTAAATTTAAAAATTAAAAAAAAAAAACAACAAACCAAAACAAACAAAAAAAACTCCCCAAAAAACCCCCAAAAACCAACCAAACAAAAAAACCCCACCAAACCAAAGACAAGACCATGAAAAAAGGCACTGGGATCAGGAGTGCCACGGACCCTCTGAAAACCGGGCCCCAGCTGGGTGCTGGGCTACACATGGGGCTGCTCCACATTTCCTGCCCAAGAGGGTCTTTATCCTTCTGCCGGGAGATCCTGAGCAAACAGGGAGCTGCTGGCTCTTCCCTGTGTATTCGGAGGAGCTGCCCATGTGCAGGACCGGGCGAGGAGCAACGCAGCCCAGCCCTGCCCCAGCAACCCCAGAGCGGCTCTCCCTCCCTCCCTCTCCATCCTCAGCAGATGGAGATGATGATGAGAAAGGTGGAGAAAGCTGTGTCTGCCCATGGCCTGGGCAGGACAGGGGGGACACGGCGAGGCAGTGATGAAGCCCTGGCATCCTTGGGAGCATTCACCCAGAGATGTCAACACCATAATTTAATGGTAATGCCATAAAGTTTGTCTCTGGGAACGTCTTCAGCATGCAGCTGGGATATCTCAGTCCTTCCCATTGCTGTTAGCAGCGTCTCTCCCTCGCTAGCCCCCTGGCCCAGGGACAGATGCCCTGAACTCACGTCAACAGGCAACAGCATCTCTAAGAAAGTACCCAGAGCCATGAGAAAGCTTGTCCTTGTGCTGCTGCCTACAAAGCTGGGACCCTCCGTGCTCATCAGTGCACCTTTCCATCGCACTTGAACACATCGGTGTTCCCCCAGCAAGGATGGGCAGATGGTTCATGGCTGCGGGGGAGCTCAGGTGGGTATGGAAGGAGCTGCCAAAGGTGCCCCAGGAAGGAGGCAAAGAGCAGCCCTAAGAGGATGCTGGATACCAATGGGGAGCCAGGACCAGAGGAGCACAGGCATCCCCTGAAGGGAGGACCTACCTCCCCAGTCTCAGGTCAGCAAAACCGGGGACGAGGTTTTGCCTTGTGTGTCTGCTGCCCTGGTGTCTCCTGCCCTTGGAGGCTCTTGGGGCCAGTGGGGCTGAAGGAGAGGCAGCAGAGACGCAGGGGAACGGGGTGTGGGGAAGGGAAGGGCTGAGAGCCAGCCTTACCTGCTGCCATTCTTGGCCGTGTACTTGTTTCCCCTGTGGTTTGTTTTGGGCTGGAACTGGCCCTGGTGCAGCAGGGAGAGCAGCTGGGAGATTTGCTGTAAGGCAGGAAAAGCCTGTTGAGCCCCGGCGATCGCCACTCAAGCTGCTTCCTGCCAGGACGTCCCCTCTGAACCCCCCCGGCCTTTTTATAGCGTTTCCTCCTCCTGCAGATGGTTCAGCATCCCCACGCGGGGGGGAAAACAAGGGGCCGGGCAGCCCACCTGGCCCCAGTGCTTCCCCTGCGCCGCCTCTGCCTGCCGTTCCCTGCCTGCACGCTCCCCTGGGGAAGTGAGCATGGGGTTGTCCCCTTCCCTGTGTGACAACCATCCTCCTCCCCAGCTCCCAGGGCATCCTGGTGGGCGCGGGGAGACCCTGCCCGTGGTGGGGTGGCCGTTCATCCTACCCAGCCCCTACTGCTGGGGAACCTCTGCCCAGCGATGGGAGAAGAGACCAACCAAAGGTTGCACATTCCCACCACCCCAGGGTGTGCAAGACCTGGGGGAGGAAAGATTTGGAGGGTGTGGGGGGTGTCCACGCCTCCAGCAACGCGCGGGGCAGCTCTTACCTGCACCGGGGGCGACTCCATCGCGAACTCCCCGGTGGGGCTCTGCTCCGCCAGTGCCACCAGCGACAGCCGGACCAGGCTCCTGAGGATGTGCTGGTGGGGCTGGGGCTGTCCAGGTCCCCCGGCACCCACAGGCTGATTGGGTGGCAGCAGGGGCTCTCCCACGGGCCCCTGTGGTGGCTTCACCAAGCTCTTGCAGTGCGGTGGTGCATCCGGGGGGCTCGCAGCCTCTTTCGATGAATTTTTCGGTCTGTGGGGCTGGCAGGGCCGGCGCTGCAGGATGGGCAGGTTGAAGGTCCCCTGCGGCTCATCTGAGTCCTTTTGGGTCCTCTGATTTCTCAGGGTCCTGTAGAGAGTGGGGGTGAGGTGGAGGGGAGCCTGTGGGGAGCCCCCCGGCGCAGGGGCGGCGGTGCCAGGCAGTTCCTCCTGGCAGGGACGGGGGGGCTCAGCCTCCCGGGGCCGGCCCCGGAGCAGCGGGACGAGGTGGATATCCGTCTTCTGGATCTGCCTGTGCGGCTTCTTGAGCTGCTGCTGCCTGCGGGCATCCTCTGCCTCCCTGCAGTTGTAGGCCATGCCGTCCTTCTTCTCCTTCTTACGCAAAGACAGAGTTAAAGCCAAAAGGAGAAGGCACCCACCCAGGAGAGCGGCCAGGCAGATAACGGCCACCACGGATGGGCTCAGCCACCCGGGATCCTGGGCTGAGATTTTGGAGAATGCCCCATGATGCCGGAAAACTAAGCGGACCCGGGCCAGGGTGTGCAGGGGGACGTCCCCCCCATCGCTCACCCGGACCACCAGCTCCCACTCGCTACCGGCAAGGCTGCTGGTGTTGCTGGCGTTGAGGAAGACCTGCCCCAAGAGAGGGTCCAGGATGAAAAGCCCGGCGTCATTCCCACCCACCAGATCATACCGGAGAGCCCCGTTGATGCCGGAGTCCACATCCCTGGCCGCGATGGTAAAGAGGAAGGGAGCGCCGGCACAGGACACGAGTGTTGCATTGGTCACCACTGCAGTCCCTTGGGTGCTCCTGTTCCCGGGGACCACCCAGAGGCACCCCGTCTCCACATTGACCAGGACAGAGAGCGTGGCTGCGCCTCCCACCAGCGCCGGCATGGTGATGATGGGTGCGTTGTCATTCCGGTCAAGCACAGCCAGCCTGATGGAGACATTTGACGCCAGCTTGGGGTGACCACCATCCTCCGCGGTCACCAGGAACTCCAGGCTCCTCACCTGCTCGTAATCAAAAGCTTGGAGGGCAAAAACATCCCCAGTGGCGGGGTCGATTGAGACCAGACCCGAAGCAGAGGAGTCCGGGATGCTGTAGGTGATTTTCCCGTTGAAACCCAGGTCAGGGTCGGTGGCACGGACGGTGAGCAAGAAGGCAGGTGCTTCGCTGTTCTCAGCAACAGCAGCCTCATAGGTGGCCTTCTCGAAGGAGGGGGTGTTGTCGTTGACGTCGCTGATGCAGATAGTGAGGTGCTTCAGCACGGCCAAGGAGAGGTCACCCTGGTCCCGCACTACCAACGTCAGGTTGTACTCGGCACGCAGCTCCCTGTCCAGCGTGGCGTTGGTCATCAGCACRTAGCTGTGGCTGTTGGTCCTCTTCAGCCTGAAGTGCTCATACCCTTGACTGAGGGAGCAATGCACCTGCCCGTTGCTTCCCGAATCAGGGTCACTGGCCGTCACCAGAGCCACGAAGCTGTCTTTGGGGAGGGCTTCGGAGACCACAGGCACCTGCGCGGCCCAGGTGACGTGGACCTCGGGAGCGTTGTCGTTGACATCCAGGACTTTGACCAGGATCTTGCAGTGTGCTGGGATGGGGTTGGCGCCCAGGTCCCGGGCTTGCACGTCCAGCTCGTAGGCGTGGGTTTCCTCGTAGTCCAGCGGGTGCTTCAGGATGACGCTGCCCTTGCGGGCATCGATGCCAAAAGCGCTCAGCACCTCCGGGGGTGCGTGCTTGCTCAGGCTGTACTCGATCTCCCCGTTGGGGCCCTGGTCGGGGTCGGTGGCTGTGACTGTCACAAGGAGGGTCCCGGGCAGAGCATCCTCCCGAACCTCTACCATCAAAGAGCTCTCTGCAAAGACGGGGCTGTTATCATTGGAGTCAAGGACGATGACTTTAATTAAAGCAGTACCTGATTTTGCCGGCTCCCCATGGTCAGTGGCCGTCAGCACGAGGTCAAAGGAGGAGTGCAGCTCCCGGTCCACTTCTTTAACCACGACAAGCTCCGCGTGCCTCGTCCCATCGGAGCCGGAGATGACCTCCAGAGCAAAGTGCTCACTGGGGGAGAGGGCGTAGGAGCAGCGGGCGTTGGGGCCGGTGTCAGCATCCAGGGCTCGGTCCAGCGGGATCCGTGTCCGCAGGGATGCGCTCTCCGACATCTCCAGCTCCAGCTCGGGCGTGGGGAACCGCGGTGAATTATCGTTGACATCCAACACTTGAACCTCCACGTGAATCAGAGCCAGGTTTCGGGTGGCCAGCACATCAAACGAGACCCAGCAGGGATCGCTGTGCCGGCACAGCTGCTCCCTGTCCACCCGTCCGGCCGTGCTGAGCACCCCGTCCCCGCTTCCCACATGCAGCGGGAACCTCCTGGGGGTCTCCATCAGCTGGAAGGTGTCTGCTGTTTCGCTGCTCTCACCCCCCTCGAAGTGCTCGGCCAGTGTCCCTATCACCGTTCCCAGTGGCACTTCTTCAAACACCCGGTACTGCACCGTGAACGTGGCCACCTCCTGGGCATCAGTGGAGAGGACGAGGTACCACCACAAGGCTGGGAGATGGAGAACGGAGCGGCTCAGCAGCAGCATGCTGCTGGCAAAGCCCACCACCCCGCTGCCCCAGCACGCTGCCACGGGCTTGCCCGTCTGCCGCCGCATACCCAAATGGTCCTTACAGCAATTGCAAGTCCTCAGCATCCTCTCCCATCTCCAAGTCCCATGGGTGCCAGCCATCAGTTGGAAAGGAGGAGAAATGGCGAGCGAGTCCGGTGGTTGTCCCCYGCCCCGCCATTGCCAGGGGACAGCCAGGAGAGCCAGCTGCTCCCCGGGCTGAAACGCTCAGCCCGGAGCAGAGGGGACTGCCACAGCCGCAGCTTCAGCCGGGGAGCAGCGTCCGGCCAGCCGGGAGGTGGACCAGCCGTGTTTCCTATGGAAACCCCACCTACAGGAAAAGGGAGGACCGGGCTGGTACAATGCCTCGGCGAGGTGGGGGCTTGTGGGGTGTGGAAGTGCCCTCAGTTTCCAACCTGCAGGGACCATCACCACTGCCTGCTGTCACCTGCAAAATGCATTTTACAGAAGGTGCGATTCCTCCAGACAGTCCCTAACCCATCTGCAAAGCCTCACGCGTCCTTCGGGAAGATGTCTGCAAGGACCAGTGATGATGATGGACTTCTGCTCTTGCATTACCCCAAAGGCTTGTTCCCCACGTTGTTAGATTTCTGACTTACTCTGATTTATTTTCATTTTGTCTAAATCCAGCGTGTAATCCCTGCTCCTTGCCTTTTGCTGCCAGTTTTGAGGGCGATGCGCCCATGCCCCCTTTTCCAACATATGGCTTTTATTATGTCACTGCTTCATTTTCATCCGGACACACCAAAATGAGGTAATGAATCACTGGGAGGGTTGCCACGTCAAACACAGGCAGGTGGGCACAAGGGAAGAAAGGAGGGTCTGGCAGATGAGAGCTGTGTCCTGTCAAGCCTCTCCCCACCCGCTACATCCGTCCATCCTGGCCAGCTCCCCCCGTCTTGGCACGTGCTCTATCCCCAGCTCAGCCCTTGCTTTGATTTCCCCAGCATCGCTCCTCACCCAGCACTGATTTTGCACCACCAAATCCTTTCTTTGCCTTATTTCAACATCTTACCCCGAGCCCCCGCCTTCAAGCAGCCCGCATGAGGCTGCGCAGCCGAACTGCCCGCTCGCTGGCCAGCCGTGCACGCTCCTGTGCGTGCATAGGTAGCACAGCCTAAAGTGGTTTCACGTGTTCCTCCTAAGCAGGCGGCTGGCTGCCTGCAGAGCCCAGTTACCCCAAGCTGGGCTGTACTTTGGGTCTCAAGTTGATTGAAGGCATTCAGGACAGGGAAGGTCACTGCAGAAGTTTCTTTGGGCATTACAGAGAGCAGAGCATCCTCATGGTGTGGTTTGAGTCCCACCAGCCACATCATCTTCATCTTGGCCCCTACGTCTACCAGGCAGGCTCCAGCAGCCCTGCTGTGTCCTGTGCCCRCCTTGCCCCTCTCCTCTTGCCTTTCCAGCCTTGCTGGGCACCCCCATACCTCCATCCTATTCCCATCCCTCCCCTCACAGCTCTGATTTTCCCAGTTGAGGCTCCCCATTGCCTGGCTCCCCTCCCAGTTCCTGGCTTTCATCACTTGTCTYCTATTATGGTAAATATTAATGCCACAGTGAACAGCAAAAGCAAAACCACCCCAGTGCTGACCAACTGTTTTGCCCCGGGGGGCGGGGGGGGGTTAGTGCCACGGCTCAGCACACTGGGAGGAAGGGCCGGTGCAGCTTGGCCATGGCAGGGGGTGGCAGGAGACCCGGCGCTATTAGGAATAGCTCCAGGTGACCTTTGCCAGGTCATTTCCCTGCTTTGTGCTCTTGCTTCCTCCTCAGCTGAGCAAAGCCAGCCTGCGGGCTCTCCCGGAGGGATGCTCTCCCGCTCACCGGCTGCCCGCAGAGCTGCGGATGGAGAAGCGGATATCTCCCAGCCCGTGCCCTGCTTTCAGGTGGGGGGGTGGGAAGACTACTTCCTTCTGGGGGGACTCTCATCCTTCCCCCTCCCTTTTTTTACGCCTTTCCTTTTCAGGGATGGAGAGGAACAGAAGAATGACACTGAAATATCACCAAGAAAAGGAAATAAATATTATGCCTGGGAACTGTGGGGGTTCCCCAAAGAGCCCTGCAAGACATATCCTTCTCCCTATCGCTTCCCAAGCCATCTGCAGAACAAGCCAACCTCACCAAGTGTCCCACATTTAACCCACCACTGATGTGCCAGGAGATATATTCCCCCTGACACCAGCACCCACGTGTGCTGGACCCTGCTCGGTGCAGCCCCCGCCCCACCAGCTGCAGGGACGATGCCCCTTTAGGCTGCTGCAGCCCCAAACCGCTCCTTTTTCTCCCCAAAGGCGGGGAGGCAGATGGGATTTTGATGAGATTTTGGCTGAGTTTGCTCAGCCATCATAGGGAAAGGCTGATGTGACAGTCCTGGCGCTGGGAAGGGAAGTCACAGTCACCGAGACGAGGGCTGTGACCCCCTCCCGAGCACTGTCCCCTGCCACCAGCTGTGCTGTCCCAGTCCGGCTGTACAGACACCGGCACTGGTAACAGATCTGGACTGCCCAGGAGAGGATGAGCTGGAGGAGCTAATGCATTAATTATTATGATGCTTCAGGAATAAATCCCTATAGACTAGACCTGTGACCCCAAGCCATCAGGACACGAGCAGTTTGCAGGGAGGATGGCTGCAGGACACTGCAAAAGCATTGCTGAGCTGCAAACCACGCCGGCCACGTCTTGGTGGAAGATGGGCAACGTAATGCTAACAAAGAAAATAGAAAAGAAAAATGGGGTTGAGCTGAGACTTGCCAGAAGCACAGACAGTAAAATAAGATCTGGTGATAAAAACAAAACACGTCTCCTCCCGTTTCCTGTTCATGCACAGGCAGGTTTCCAACGTGCAGGTGCTTCAAGACCTCCATAGACAACGTTGTGTCTATGAAAACAAAATTTCCCCCTAGGAGGTTGGCTGCACCTAAATCCTTTCATTTAAAGCTCAGARAGAGGATCAGTTATATTCAATTATTGTGGTATCCTTCAGCTTCTGGGTGATGCTATTAGTGCCCAGAGCAGATGTAAATGCTATTTACTGGTGTGAAAAACTGGCTCCTCTTAAGCTCAGCTGCTCTCCAGGCTCCAGGGCAAGACATGGACACGGGGGACACCCCAGCCTCCCAGGGGTGCAGAGCTGTACTTGAGGCACCACATGCTCGCCATCCATCACACGGCAGAGAGCAGCCCCACCACGTTATTTCGAGCTCCACTGCACAGCTGGAGGTCTTCAAATTTTGTTTGTCATTTTGGGTTGGCTTGATGTTAGCTGGGAACCACAAGCTGTGCTGCACATCACTGGCAGGGTGCATAGGTTAACATAAAAATGAGAAGGGAAGAGAAATTTTTTTCAAGTGCAATAATGAAAAACAACATCAAAAGGAGAAGAGTTCAAAATGAGCACGACTAACGACGTACCAAGATTTGGCCTCATTAGGGTGCTCAGGGCTTACCATATCCTGTGGACCATTCAGGGAAGCAGGACTTGGTCTCGTCTCTGCTCCACAGCGGCTCCATGGGGTGGGAAATGGTGTCTGAGGGTCAGGACACAGAGGCTATAGGCAACAGGATGCACCCCGAGGTGGGACGTTCTCGTCCAGGCTCAGCTCCGTACCTCAGAGCACCATCCTCAGCAGGAGGACGGCTGCAAATCCAGATGGAGCAAGTAAAAGCATGGCTGCTTCTCACCAGCTGGTGCCCTTACACCAGGGATCATGCTTTTTTTCCTGAACTGCCCCAATTTTCAGCCCTTCAAAGACAGGCTTTGCTTCTCTAGAAGTGTCACTCCCTTTTCAGCATAAAGAAAAATATGTTTTCTTAATCCATCTCTGTGCATTAGATGTTTTAGGAGCTGGGTGCAGATGCGCAAGGTGGCCCAGGACCTGCCCCATCCTCAGCTGCCCGCAGGGATTGGGGAGGCTCTTGGGGGACCCTTCTCAGGAGGAAGGACGTGATTGACCCTCTCACACCAAACAGCAAGTAGACAAATCTGCAAGAGGTGGATGGACCTTCTCTCAGGGCTCTCCCTGTGCTCATCTTCTCCATAAAATCAGAAGCTGAAAGTGACCTTCACGTGCCACCTGCTCCAGCCTCCCACCCCAGTCAGGTCCAGGTCCCTTTTGGCCCGGGTTGCTCAGGACCTCATCCTTCATCACAGTGAAGACTTCTCTGCCTCTCCTTGCAGCCTCCTCCAGCAATGCCTTCCTCGCACCGGGGAGCCCAAAACCAGGCACATCCCTCCAAACACAAGCCTACCCCAGCCGTGCTCTCACCGATGCTGGAGAGAAGCAGGAGAAATCACCACCCCAGCTTGCTGCCTGCACCCCTGCCTGCACCCCTGCCTGCACCCAGCGTGCAGTTGGCTGCCTCCACCACAAGAGCCCACTGCCGCTCCGCGCTCGGCTCTGCCGCAGTCCCCGGGCTCTCCCCAGCACCCGGGCCGATGGACAGGGAGGTGCTGAGAGCCACCAAGCAGCAAACCTCCAACGAGAGGGTCTCTGACCACCCTCACCCCAACGCAGAGGTCCCGGTCGGGCTCAGCTGGCTCCCAGCCCTGCAGGGAGGCACTGGGCGATGCTGCAGCTCCTCTCCATCCTCAGCCTCTGCTGAGGCTCCGGATGCCTCCCGCAATTTTGCACATTTTTAGACAACCCTGCAGCATCATGAGCAGAGTTTCCTGCAACCCCAGCTGTAAAACCCCTGCTAAATGCTCCTGGGAGCTACGTGCCTGTGCAGGGGTTATATAGGTGCTCCCCCTTGCAGCAGGTGAACACCCTAATTAGGAGGGAAATAAAAGGAGGTGCAGGCAGCGTTAATAGATGATGCAGCAGCTTTTGAAAGCTTCCTAAGGCAGCAATCTGGCTGTGAGAAAAGCAACTAATTGCAAAGTCTCTGCCAGCTCCTGCTTGCTGTGCTCCAGGAGCTCCCCTGTGTAGAGGGTATGATATGGAGAGTTATTGTTGCTCTGCATTCATAAAAAGATTATTGTTAAGGAGGGGAGAAAGTTATAAGTGAAATAAATTGGAACAAGCTCAGTGTTTGAATAGAGAGTAATAATGTTATGATAATTTGCATGCACAGCCTCTGCCGCTCGAGAACCCTAATGTATTTTATAAAGTCTTGTACTACAAAGAGCAATCCTATAAGCGGATAGCAGTAGAGCTGGCCAAATAGAACAGAAGAGRATCTGTAAAAATGACATTTTATTTGTAGGAGAAAGCGGAGTTGAGATATAACCCTTGGTGTCCTTCTGGAGAAGAAAGCTGGCAAGAGATTGTCCCTTGCTTATATGATCTAGTTTGCTATTATGAGTCCTACAGTAATTTTTTTCCTGTATTTCAAAAGGTAATATCTAAATATCTGTTTGCAAATGAAATACATGGAAAAAATCCTGAAGGCCAGAACTTCAACACCAGAYCTTTCCAGAAAAGGTCATATAGAAGCAGGGGCCGCTGACAGCTCCTGGACTGGGCTGGAAGGATCAGAGCACAGGACAAATACGGGGGAAACTGGAGCCCCATCAGCACCAGCGTTCTCTGCCAGTTTTATTTGCTTTTAGTCTGACAACCTGAAATACCTGAACAACGGCAAAGCGTTTTGCAACGGTGGGGTTTCACCAGCTCCTCCACTGTGTAAGTGATAGATCTAGGCCACAGCACGCTGAAACATAAATCAGACCTTTACGAGTCCGCAGCGGCTGCAAATCAATGAGTTCTAGCAATAATTACCCATTTTATCTTCCTCTTTATTAATATTTAGACGTTTTTAATCTTTTCTTTGCAAACACGATGTTTCCCTGCTGCAGTTGTCCTTCAGTGGGAGCTGCCACGAAAGCTCCTGTTTCTCCGATTAAAGACTTTGTCTTGAACCAAGCTGCTCCCCGATCTGAAACAACACAACCACGAACGCTGGGTGACGACTCCGCCGATTCACCCTGGACGGGTGAYGCCACCTCAGCGCACAGCCGGTGTCCTCCAGCCACGGTGTAGCCAGTCTGGGTACCACAATGCAGATCTTGTGATGGTTGTAAGGGATGTTCTTAAGCTCTTAGACTGAGCCCTCACCATGGGTGACCCCCTGGATTATCACAACCTACAGCCATYGTTTAAAGAGATGTCTCCAGAAGGTGGTTAGCTCTTCAGGTGGTGCTGCTAATTAGGGACGTATAAATTAAAAAATAAGCCCTGTGTTGACACGCAAAGGGAGGTGGGACTCCCARTGATTTTCAACTGAAATGATAGACCTTATCTCCTCTAACACAGGCGTGGGAAAGCTGATAATGCACTATCACCTCTGGAAAACAAAAGAGAGAAAATATCAAAAGAGACAACAACACCCCCCAAAAAAGTAATATAAATTACATTTATTGTAAAGACCAAAATTTTCCAGCAAGTCCAACCACTACTTAGCTTTAAAGTAAGTGAGAGGAAGGACRCTGGAGCATCTGCCATGCTAGAAATACCTCCAGCGCCCAGAGGAACAGGTAAAAGGCCCCGTTTCTCATCCAACAGTGCACAGAGGGATCTGTGCCGGGGATGCGGCTCAGGACGGACACGGATCTGGCTTTTCTGTTCTGGGGTGGGGAGGGGAGAGGTGGGAACCATATTTTGACTTCTGGGACTATTCAGCAGAATAAATCCTTGAGGGTGATCCCAGAGGCTGCGCTCCCTCCCCAGGGACTGTCCTCCAAGCCCACACACTGAAGACAGGCTTTGATGTCCAGCTTCCACCGAGTGAGGAGAAACCGAGACCAATGTCTTGTCCGAAGAGATGCCYGGTGCCTCCAGCAGCAGAAAGACTCCCAGGGCTGACCAGGTCATCATGGTCTGCTACCACCAGGAGCCTTACGGGGCTCAGGACATTTCACCTCTCCATCTGCTCCCTCTGTGCCACCTCAATGAGTTTCTGCCCAGGGTGACCAAGCCACATCAACATCCATCCCACCGTTTTTGGCTACACCAACCCCACCATTGCTCCCTCCTTAGCTGGGATGTGCCCTGCTGCTTGCAACGTTGAAACCACCCGAGTCCCCACATCCCCAAGCAGAGCTTCCCTTGGCACAGGGGCAGCAGACAGCGATGGGGACAATGAAGATGACCACAATGAAGATGACCTCAGGGCTCCCCATCCCTGCTATTGTGCACAGAGATGCTGCAGGCTCTGCCCACAGATGCACGCATTTTTCCAGCAGTGCCAACACCTCAAGATGTTCAGCCAACTGCAAGAGGTGGCTGATGTGCCGTTATCACCTCTCCTGCCTCTGCCGTGTCACCTCTCTTCTCTCACCCACCTCCACTGGGGACTGGACACGTTGTCCTCTGCTGCTGGCTCCACCGCTGAAACACCAGCAYGGGTTCAGGTCCTCCGGCTGTTTGCCACGACGGGCTGAGCCCGCTGCCGGGGCTGGCAGGAGGGAGGACAGTGTTTCAGCCCCCCGACGGAGGAAAAGGGGCTATGGTATGGAGGAAAAGAGGGGCTGGAGGCTTTTCTGTGCCATATAAACAGCATAATGAGGACACTGTGCATGTGGAAACATCTTTAATCTGGAAAGCAATTCCAGATGATGTAACTTCCAGCTCCTGTCAAGGGGCCGAGCATATGCCCAGGGCTCCCCAGCTGGGGCAAGGACCAAGACAGCTCTCCTGGCCACTCCCAGACAGCATGGGACAGSTAAAACCAGGGCGAAAAAAACCAGAAGAGATGCTAACGCTGTCCCACGTAGGCTGACCCATCCCCAGAGCCTGGGCTGGGGACCCAGCTCTTGCCTGGGGACAGTGGCACCCCCCGGGCTGGACTTTTGGGGGCTGATGATGGGTCACCRCAGTGACATTCAAGCTCCTGGCTGAGCCTACCTGGGCAGAGACACAATCCTGGGGAACTACCACCTCCACGTGTGGGAACTGGTGAGTCTCGGGCTAAGTTAACATCCCAGTCACTATTTTTCCAGGGGGACATGGTCCCTTAAGTCCTGCCCAGGTGGCCCACAGCCTCGTCACAGGTAGGTGATCTCAATGACATTGGGCTCAGCGCTCCCGCAGGGAAGGTGATGCTTGCAGGAGCACTGGCAGTTCATGCCGGCCACATCCACACCAGCCAGCTCCCACTGGCAGGGCTGGGCAGGCAGCTTCTTCTGGGAGCCCAGCTTCTTCCAGTCCATGAGGTGCACCCCATTGTCCAGGTCCTGCGGCATGGGCTCGTGGTAGAGGGTGATCTGGATGGTGCGGAGCTGAGGGCCGTAGTGCACCACGATGATGATGAAGACAGCCAAGAGGACGAAGATGACGACGATCGCTGAGATCATGGGCAGGGCATCAGATTTCTTTGTCACGGTCCTGACAATGGAGATGGGAGTGAAGGCGGCCACGTCCTGGGGCTCGGGCTGTCTCAGTTGGCTGCCGGGCGCGGAGGTGTTCATGGCTGAGCAGGCTGACCTGGGACAGAGAAACGCGGGGTGGAAAGGGGTGACCACGGAGCAGAGGCTGTCCGATGTCCTTCTCTCCTGCCCTTGAGTCGGCAGCTCCTGCCCGCACTTGAAGCTGCCGGGGAATGGGACGGTCCCGTAAGTGCTCCCTCCCTCGGGCTCGCGGGACAGGATAAATTTTGGTGGTTATATCTGGGGTTGCAGGACGGTTCCCCAGACATGTTCAGCCAGGGAGATGATGCCCTGTGTCCCCTTGTCCTGGACACCTTCAGTGTGGGGCTCTTCCCTCCCCACTACACCCTGCTCCCTGGTGGGGAGCCCTCCCCCCTCCCCCTTCCCCTCCTCGCTCCCAGCCCCACAGTGCTAATCCAAGACCAAACGCCAAGGGGACCTCCCTGGGAGACCCAACCCCACCAAAACACACCGCGAGGCATCCCTCGCCACAGCCACAGAATCCCATGGGAGCCAGCACAGGTGGGAGCAGGGGGCAGCGGGGGGGAGAGGAGGGTGGGAGAGCCCTCCCCAGCCCCGCAGGGGTACCTTGGTGTCCCTGCTGCATGAGAATCATCGTCTCCAGCGATGAGGCTGGGAAGCTGACGGCAGGATCAGCAGAAAAATCTCCGTGATGGTTCTCCGGTGTAGGTGCAGCCAGACTCACCTCGGAGGCTGCCACGTCACGCCTCAGCCCCACACCCCCCGGGATTCCGCGGGGCAGAGGAGGAAGCGGCTGCTCATCCCGCAGGCAGGAGAGGTGCTCCCTTACCTAGCCCGGTGCCACATCAGCRCCGCCGCCCCCTCCCTTGCTGTCACGCACCCTCACCGGAAAAAAACCCTGCTCTCGCCCGCTGCAAGACAAGTGCCCTTTTGTTCGGGGAGAAAGCACCTACCACTCCTTCGGCTGCACATGTGCAACCCCCAGCCGCCTAACTGCAGGAAACCTCCCTCCTTCCACCAACTTGGCGTTAAAATTTAATGCGGTTAAGAAATCAGTGTAAAAAAATCACCCTTCTGCACGTGAGCTCTTTGCACAGCCCGGCAAAGCATATCCACGCAATGCTCCGGGCTGGAAGAGCCTCGCCCCGAGAGATGATGCAGCCCCAGGGTTGATTTTCTCTGCCGGGGGTCCCACTGCTGCGGAAGGACCATTCGTCAGCACTGCTATGGCCAGCAGCAGTGTGAGTCCACAGCGAAGCTCTGGAGCCTGGGACCCACTCAGGGTCGCAGGCAGGAGCCAGTGCCAGGTCGGTGCTCGCACATCTCTCCCTTCACAAAGCGGCCGTGCGAGCAAGGCTGCAGGGATGCCCTTGAGTCTGGCAGCGTTTACCCCTGCACGCAGGCGGGTACGGTCCCCCTGGTCCGGGGATGCCGTGTGGTCAGACCCTCTGCCACGTGGAGTGACCCTGAGCACATCTCACAGCAGAAAAGATGGATCCTCTGGAGTTTTAGGCATTACAAAACATGACTCCCCATCTTTCTGTCCCAAAACAACACTGCTCTTACCTGGAGGCTCTCAGCAGACAAGCTGGGCTGAATATCTGGGCTCTGTCCTYCCTGCACATGGGGAGGATGGGGTGGGAAGTGCCTCTTCCCCCATCCAGCTGAGCATCCAGAAGAGATTTGGCCACACATTAGAGCTTCTGGGAATTTGCACTCATTTCAGGATTCAGTAAAACCTTAATCTACAGCATAATCTCTGAGCATCACATCTGTGCAAGAGAGAGAAAAAATGATGGGGGAGGCTGCTAACAGAGGTTTTGTAAAAGCAAAGGCTGCTGTGGGACGCTGGCTGCTTTTGGCTTGATGGTTTGCTTGGATTTTTGGAGGTGTTTGAAGAGACACACTGAAACGCAAGGAGCTGTGCAGTGCATGGGAGATCTCTCCCTCCGTTCCTGCTGCCGTCTCCTGGTCGTGGAAAGCAAGGACCTTGCCAGCACCATAAGACACCCCCTTGATGCGCTCCATGCAGCAAAGGAGCAGCTCCCTTGGCCTCGGCCGAGGCTTTGCAGCTTTCCAGGGGGCTGTGGGAGGGGGCTGGACCAGCCCCTCAAGTCAGGAGACACAATCCTGTGGATTTGCATCCTGAATGCCCGCACGGACCCTCCGAGATGGGCGGACACGGGAGCCGTTCCCACGTGGGGACACTAAGACCCTTCTCCTCTCCCCAAACACCCGTTCACATCCAACACGGGGTAACTTGTTACCTCTGAAGTTCAAACCGTGCCAGCAGGGGACAGACAGACAGACAGGACGTGCCTAGACAAGYGCATCACAAGGTTGGGGCCAAGAAACCAAATGCCCCGAACCCCTTGGGCTGGATGGGGGGCAAAACCGGCTCAATTTTCCAGTTCCTCCCCTTGTCAAGGAACTGGGGTTAGGGTAAGTCAAAGCCTGCCATGCTGTATGTCCTGTGGGGAAGGATGCTGCTGCTACCTGAAAAACAGCATCCCAAAGCCAGCATCCCAAAACCAGCACGTCCTGGTGCCTAGACTCGCTGGAGCCGCGCAGGGAGGCGCAGGGCACGGGGCAGCACCGGCTGCTGAGTTACCCTGGCCCCACGAGGAGCAAATATTTCCAAATCCCTCCCAGAGATGTTAAGAAATCCCCTCTCAGGTGGGAGGGGAGGACTGGCTCCTCCAGCAGCTCCTCGCCCAGGAAGGACCAATGCAGCCTGCAGCCCTCACGGCTGATGCGGAGCAGATTGGACCCGGGGTGCACATCCTCACCACAAACAAAGCATCTCTGAAAAAACCCAAGCACCCTAAAGAAGCTCCTGAGGCCCAAAGCAGGGCAGGTCTGCCGTGCCACCGCTCTCCCCCACTACAAGAGCCGAATCCCCCAACAAACTGATGGCGAGGTTTCCTTTGCCGTCGGTAAGCGATGTCTCACATCCTCTCCGACCATAATGGGCTAAAAAACACAGTTCCCCTGTGGATTCAGCCTGTTTCCTTCTATTCTTTAACAGGAAGCTCCACGAGAGTCAGCCCAGGCAGGCAAATCGCTCCTCACCCTCTTGTCCCTCCCGGGATGGACAGAGCCTTAGCGGGGCTGCAGAGCCACAAGCCACTGAGAAGATGCTGGCTCCGTCCGTCCATCCGCTCCTCTGGCTGTTCGGCTGCGTGCTGTTCCGAGGTGAGATGCTCCGCTCACACCCCAGGGAGGGCGAAGCGGTGCTGGGCGGGGGGATTTGGGGAGCCCGGCTTCACAGGGGGCACCGAAGGGAACCGGCCAGATGTTTGAACGTGTAGTAGCTGCCATCGGAAAGCTCAGCCTTTAAATTCAGGGGTGGCGGGAGTCAGGTTGCTGGGAAAAATGCGGCCATACCAGGTTTACAGGGTTTATTTGACGTGCTGGAATAAAAGAACCTGTTTCCTGGTTAACAAAAGGAGTGTTTATGCTGCGGGTTGCGATGCTGAGGCGTTTTGTAGTAAGTGACTTTTGTCAAATAAGTGTAAAGATAGAACATTTAAATGTACAGGACATTATTTTCCTCAAAGGTATTTTTTCCTTGGCTGATTTTAATTTTTCCTCTCATCGATATAAATACAAAGACCATGTGCAAGACTCATGCAGAACGTGCCTCATCCTTATTGTAATAATTCTGCTCCTTTGTGATAATTCTGCTTTAACTTCTCTTTCCCACGTGAGTCGCGGTGTGGGATGAAGGAAGCCGTTTCCTGCTCTGAAGGGTGACAGGTTGTTTTTTCCTGCATCGTCAGGCACCTCTTGTGTTGCTGACAGCTGGAGTAGCTAGGAGCTGAAAGGCATTCAAAGGAATATAGACTGCAACACCACCGCTGCTTCTAATAGACAACCACCTAAAAATAACGTGTCTCCAATCCAAAGTTTTTATCATTAAACCGTAGAAGTTGCCTATGGGTTACAGCCAGTGTGCTGGTAATAATGGGATTTTTAAAAGGCAGAGAACATAGAAACCAATTCAGTTAGGAGCTGTGTAATTCTGAGAAGTAAGAGCACATGGATTGGAAAATTTCTCTCTTCATTAGAGGGCAATACGGCTGGCTTCAGCAGAGATGCAAATTGTGCCCCTATCATACAAGGGACTTTGAGGCCCCTTGGCCATCCTGCTATGCTCCTTAATGCCTGGCCAGAATGCTGTTTTTTCCCTTAAAACTACTTGGTATGGTTTGCATGGGACAGGAATGCCACAGAGGTTGTCAGACAACCTCTCTGGCTCAGCTGCATCACGCCGAGATCCAGCCCCTGCCCGGTGCGGGACCGCCGGCTGCATTGCCCCCGGAGATTCACCTCCCGGCTGGACCCAGCTGCTGCAGCATCAGGCGGAAGGGATGCCACCCGCCGTCCTTCGGTCCTGAGCACATCACTTTGTCCTCTGCAGTCTGCTTAAAATCATGGGGCAGGGACCGTTCTCACGAGATGTGTGTCTGGCAGCTAGCGCCGGACCCCAGCGGGGCCAACGCCTACAGACGATAACGGCATTGCTGATGCTCGATGTGCACCAGCTGATGCTGCAGCTGCACCTCTCCAGCTTCGATCAAAACAACCGGCCTTCCCCACTGTCATATATCCTGTCTCACTTTTTTGCATTGATCCGACAGTTCTGAAACGGCTTTAATTGTATTTTTAATTTTTTAGCAAAGGCATTAAGGTGGTGTAGCACTTGGGGGGGAAGCTTCTGCGCAAGGCAAAGCAGCAGGCTTAGCGAAAGGGGCAGAGAGGGGGTCAGTGATGCCGCTGGTTCCCCAAAACACAGGCAGCTGGAGAAGGGAATTAGAGGCTCTTGAACAGGACAGAAGGGCTCAGAGGTCTCCCTGCACCTGAGGAGGTGGAAGTAACCTTGCAGGAGAGACAGAAGTTGCTTTGGCTGGAAACTAATACCTGTTTCCACACAGGCTTTTTCTTTTTTTTTTTTTTTTTTTTCCATAAACACTTTGTGCAAGTTCATTACTTTATTAATGAATTTATTATTTCTTAATTTAAACTTCTAAGCTCTCACAGTTATTTCTAAAGGAAGGTTCAAATACTGTTATTTTGAAATTGCTGAAGTGGGAAGGTTTGGAACATTTCCAACCTGTTTTTCCTCCCCCAGAAACACTTTAACAGAAAATTTGTCCAAACAAACCTCTTCCTATGAACAGTTTCCATTACAATGGGCAGGCATTTCCCAGACAAAAGATTTCCACTGAAAAATTCCTCCTCGAAGCTGATGAGAACCCAGCAGGATTTTCCCACTGTCGCTCCATCCACTGCTCTCCTTATCTGCGCCACAGCCAGTGGATGGATACTGCCACGAGAAGCATAGTATATTGAAAACATATAAATATGTCGATACATGTTTTTGATAGAATCGAAAACATGGGGTGCAGTAGAGGACAGAGATTGAGCTACCAGGAGACCTTCCAGACACAGTGCTTGCATCCTAAAACCAGGGCATCGGGCACATCCTAAAACTGATTCCTTGGCCAAAAAGGAGCAGCCAGTGCAACCCTCGCCTGGTGAAGAAGAAAGAGAAAGCAGGAGGTTGTTAGGAGAAATGTTTGTTCACAAAACAAACTGCTCCCTCCTAGTAACACGAAACCCCGCAGATGACTGCAAATCTCACCAAAGTGGCCAGAGATTGTTTCCAGGAATTAGGTCCCATTTACAATAGGTGAGTCAACAACAGGTGCCCTTGGAGGGGACGGTGCTGGTAACCCAATGCCGGGAATGCTCCTGTTGGGAAAGYCAAGGCATGGGCTTAAGCCCGAGGCTGGAAAAGGGGAGATCAGCGCCTTGCGTAGCACCAGCAAAAGGCACCACTGCCAAGCTCAGCTAGAAGGTCTCATTACTCCACTGCCTGGAGGACCCCACTCAGCATGACCCAACCACCGTAACGAGGAGGAACCTCCCACTCAGTCTTTTTTGTAGACTTGTGGGCTGAGGGGGACTGTTTTTACCTTTCAGCTAAATCATGCCAGCACAGCAGAAAGGAGCAAAGTCCCCTCTAGTATCTCTGGCTGCAGGGGTGTTTGGAGATATAAAAGTTTCAAGGAGACTTTGCCCCTAATGYCGGTAGCTTGTGAAACTTCCTACAAACCTGGTGAAACACCAGGGATGCAGTTAAATGGCACTGCCTCACTAGCCACTGGATTTCACAGGTTAGGGAGAATCTTCTTACCGCTGGCTGGGGACCTGGTTTGGGACCCAATTCCCCAAGATCAAGGTTGCTGATCCAGGACACGGTGATGGGACAGGGACATGGTAGTACAGGAGCAAAGCTAGTGGCTTGGGCTTGCCACCCTCCATAAAGAGGCAGAGAGCTCACGCAGAGCTGTTTGTTGCAGAGATGTGGAAGAGGGGGCCAYGGAGGTATGGAGCATGTCTGTGCACCCTCCGGAGCAAGCCAGGCAAACCCTTCCGGCACTGGGGACAGCCACCACTGGTTCTGGGCAAGAGAGGGGACCCAAGTTGGGTGTCCTCCACCTTTCCCACCATCATCAGGCACAACTGCAGACTCTGCACGCTCCCGAGGGCAGCACAACTCTGGGCGAGCCGCTCCAGACATACGATTCAATAAGCTCCTCTCGTACGTTAGCTAGAAGTGACTCTGGAGCTGCTGAAAATCTTGGAATCACATGGAAATTAGTGTGATTAGAAATGAGGGAGAAAGATGTCACAGCTGACGATGTACCGGATGGAGACACAGGACCACTGGGCTTTGCACCTGCCACTTATCACAGCCACGTAACGCTCCCGTGCCTTGTTTTCCCCAGATATGAAATAGGGATAATAAAATGACCTCTTCCATAAAGTGCTTTGAAATCTGGGAATAAAACCTAGGTGATATCACCAGGGTCACTCACCTAAAATCTGGACTCCGAGGAAGCTTGTCGGGCCAAGATGCTTTACCTGCGCTTTAGCTCCTGCTTCTGCAAGGCTCAGCACTTCGGGCAGCAGCTGCACGGTGCCTCCCCTGCACCGATGCGCTGAAATGACTGCACCCAGGCAGGGACGTCCTTCAGCCGCTCCCCTGGGGTTCAAGCCAGGAGATTTAAGAAAAGAAAGTGGAAAGGACAGGAATTATGAGAAATCCCTTTGCCACCAACCCCTTACACACCTTGTCTCCTGGGTCGCTAGGTGGGAGCTAAACCAGCAGATCACGTTCCTGCATGGTGGTTCATGAACACCATGCAGCCTGGCTGCTACCAGCAACGCCCAAATAAACCTGGGGAATCTTGGAATTACTGGAAAGAATAATAAATTTATGAATAAACTTGGAAATGGTAGCAAAGAGCCTCCATGAACTTGGGGGGAAGCAAGACGTGCCTGGCAGGCACCTACCGCTGATCCACCACGTTGGCTGTGCTGCTGCAGGGCACGGTAACGCGTGTGCTGTTGCAGGGCTCTGCGGACGCCTGTCCGGCGGTGTAGCGTACAAGCAAATACAGCAGCTGATCTCCTACAGCAGCTGGAGCACACAACATTTGGAACAAAATCGTACAAACTGATGAGGACCACCTGCCAGGTGGCCTGTACAATGGCAGGACCTTGGCTGGTAGCCTCGTCAAGGTGTGAAAGCAGCGCTGCTGAACTAGCCTGCAACTCGTGATGCTTCCTCTGCGCCTCAGTTTCCCCATCTACAGAAAACAAAGCAGAGCTTACGCTACCCCTCTCCTCTGTAAGGTGCTTTGAGATCTGCTGATGAATAATATTATTTTTAAAAAAACTGTAGGTAGGCAAAAAGCACATGCTGGGCTCCAGCTCCCATCAAGCCTGGCCAGGTAGTCTTTCATTTGAACTGGGCATAGAACRATTTCCTCCTCCAAAACCCCAGAGCCAGGGTCAAACCCTAGGAGCAGCGKAGCCAGGAGAAGGGCAGGACCCACATCACCAGCACTACGGAGACCAGGAGCAAACACAGAGCTCTAAAACAAGCAGGTCACGGAGGAAACTGGAACCAGTAAGCAGCTGGGAGGGTGACGGCGCAGCAGCCCGATGGAGCAGGTGTTTATTCCCCAAACACCACGGAGCAGTGGTGGTGCAGCCATGAGAAAAGCCATGCTGCTTTCCTCTTCCAGGAGCAACCACTTTTCGTGGAAAAAACAGACTTCAGCATGCACGGTGATGTGGCAGAGCCCGCTCCGTGCATGTGGTTTCCCCACATTGTTTGTCTCCCGGCTTGTTTTCTACATTCAAGTGGGTTTTAATTGACTTCCGCTAAGATCTGCTTCCAGAACAGCTCACCAGAGAGGAGCACAGAGCATGATGCTCAGAGAGGATGCCCAGAGCTGGGTGCAGCCCTTGAGGAGGGGCAGAGGAAGGCTAAGATTAATTTTAATTGCCGACGAGATCCGGGTTTAATTCCTGGCTCTCTAAACTTTCCATAACACTTTGGCCRAATCATTACAATTCAGAACCACTTGGCAGTGAGCTGCCAACCCCCCCCATGTCATTTGGGAATTAGACGCTTAAATACCTCTGTGGATCTGGGAGCTGATTCAGGCTGTCAGTTATCCAGCCTGCATAACGACACTTTTCCTCTCTCTCCTCCACAATTTCCACCTTACCTGTTCTGCTGTGTGACCCATCTGTTGGACTCGATGATCTTAGAGGTCTTTTCCAACCTTAATGATTCTACCCTCAAGGCAGAGGCACCTCTTTCAGGCGCTTAATAAAATGGGACCTAGGCTTTTGCAGAGCTCTCTGCTTTCCAGGTTTCCTAATACAGGATTTTTTTTCCAGGTGAAGGTCCTAAGAATTGGGTCTTGTTGCTCTCTGCTGCTTCAGCAGCTGCTGTGCTTCACCCAGGAAACAGCTGCACTTGCATTAAGCAGTCGGTATATTTTTGTCATGGGTCGTTTGACGGAAGTGACAATATACGAATTGAAAAGTCTAATTTTAGGTGGCTAGGTCTCTTTTCGGAAAGCATTTGTTTACGCATCTGCAAGCAGAGGGTGACACCGAGGCTGGCACAGCAAGGCTGCACGATGCCACACGGGCTCTGCAGCCCCCTGCCACGCAACGTGCTACCTGGGGACAGGTAGGACATCACCACATCTCCCCCCAAAACTGCCAGGGAAGGAGAAGAGTCCAGCGAGTCCAGGGTTACATGTCATTGGGGATAGATGGTCCCTCTCCATCACCAGTTCTGGGTGGACAGGACCAGTCCCAGTGCCTTCATACTGGTGCCAGAGATCCTCCCCTGTGACTCCATTCCTCTATGAATACAGACTGGACAGCACGAGCCCTTCTTGAGCCTCATCTAAACCCTGCTGAAGTGCTTCCAACAGCTGGCCCAGGTCTCTGCTACAGCAGTGCTGCTATACAGAGGCTCTGATGTAAAGTTTGGGTTTTTTAAGTGTCAGTGCCTCTGATCAGCAGCTGCAGAAACCACTCTCTAAATGTCTACGATTGCCAAAAATAATACCAAAGCAGAAATACCTAAAATTCACCTTTTTTTGTTTTACATCATTCTCTTTTTGTGCCGAGGAGTGAGCAGGGTGAGCTGCTGGCTCTGGGAACATCTCGACTGCCGTGAGAGAAGGCTCCATGGAAAGACACCTCTGCTCTCAGTCTAACACTCACATCTAACCTCACAGAAGAACTACTGCAAATAACAGAAATCCCAAAATCCCCTGCTCATCCTCTGGAAAAATTAACTGAAAAGCAGCTAGCACTGAGTCAGAGCTGAAAGGCACCTGCAGCTCCRATGCGCTCCTCGGCAGCCCTATGGGGGGTAATCAGGAGTTTCCCATTATAGCAAGAGCAGAAAGCTGTATTTCCCATCGTAAATCCCTCAGCAAGCTCCCCGTCTCCACCTAGAACTGCACAATCCAGCTATAAATCACTTGCACCCAAACACGCAACAAATATCTTGGCAGTGCTTGCGCTCAATGGCGAGTCATTTGAATGGCTTTGATGTTTATTGCAATTACAGCTGTGCTGGCTGCGTCCTGATTATTATTGTTAGCTGCTTATATAGCCAGGGCCCTCCATGGAGGGGAGCCACGCCGTGCTGGCAGAGGCACCAGGAGGAAATGGTTTCCAGCACCGTTTGCACGAGAGTCCCCTGGGGAGGTCTGCAGGGAGCCGCGACACGTGGCACTTTTTTTGTTCGTACCCATCCTGCTGCCCAGCCCCACGACGTGGCTTGGGTCTCTTCCTGCTTTGCGCACATCCATCCCTCTCCGCTGTAATTCAACCAGGATGCTAAGCACCTTCACCAAAAGAAAACACCTAATATAACAGGACTTTTGATTATTTAAGTTGGCAGGGAAGGCATAACAAGCAGCAGTGGCCAGAAGTCAGAGCCAGACATGCTCCGCTTTGAAATAACGTGCAGTCGTGTTTATAGATTCAGGGCCATTTATTCCTGAGCAAAGTGCCAGAAGTGGATCTCCATCCCTTGACCTCTTCACAGCAGGACAGGTCACTTCTCCGCAGCAAAGCTGAAATGCAGCAGACCAGGGCGAGCATCTACTTGGCCARGTGAACTCCAGGGACTGAGCACTGGAAAAAAACCTGCTTATTCATCTTACTTACAATAACCCCAAGGTTTAGTTTTGCAAACGGAGAACTCCTTATGAGCCAGTGCTCTGGTGTGACCTTCAGTGAGGAGCTGAGCTGAGGTGGAAGAAAGCGTTGAGTATGGCCCTCTCGCCCTAGCGCCGGGGATGCTGGAGCTAGCCCACGGGATGGTCCCAACAGGAATGGCAGTACAGGGCAGCAATGTCATCTCCCTTGCTCTCAGCTTCCTCCCGTCCCCAGAGGCTCTGTTCAAGCTCTCAGATTTCTCCTCAGCTGCACCAAAAATGGTTGAATAAACTGCTAGCTCAGCACCTTTATCCCCCTTTTCCTTCGACAAAGACTAAGTGTAGACAAAAGCTCTTTCTTCAGCGATTCTGGATGCTTTCACATGCCATGTAGACTAAAAAGCACCTGTGATAATTTAAAAATGAAAATGTGTTACAAGCAGCTACTTCTCCCCACGGAGGAACAAGACAATGGCTTCTGCAAGGGAGTTTTGGAGAAAGGAGCTGTTTGAGTTTGGCAGCTGCTAGAGGATATTGGCCCCCATGATGATCTCAGCACATTATTTTTTGTGCTGAATGTATACAGAGTGCCTTAAGGCATTTGCAAAGCAATGTCCAGAAATTGTGCTGTAAAGCTGTTTAAGAGGAAGCCCAGTGACAAAGAGAAAACTTGGCAAACTCTTGGGATCGATGGAAACAGCCCAAGTCACCGCACGTTCTCCATGGAGTCAGCTGGGCCCCCGGGGAGCAGGCAGTGCCCCRCAGCATCCCAGGCGACAGGGCTGCAAAGGGGCGCATCCCCCTGCCTCAAAAGAAGCATCTCTACCTCTTTAAGAAGGGCAACTGTTTGCCCAAAAGATCTTTTTTTCCATTACATTAGTTGATTTAGTAAGTGATGTTACATCTGTCCATAATCCTGCCTATGTTACTAGACTGATGCTCATTTAACCTGCTCTTCAAAACCTGCAGAGAAGGATATCCCATCATTCTCCTACACAATCACTCCTAGCAACTCACTATCCTTATGTTACGGCCGTTTCCTATTGCCCAGCCTCMCTTTTCCTTGCTGCAGTTAAAAGTCCTTGCTTTCTGGTCAATGGATTTAGAAAACCAGTTAGTCCCTTCCTCTCTATGTAATTAAAGATCCTATCGTGTCTCCTCTTTCAYGGACTAAACAAGACAGTTTTCCCAGCCTGCTGCCCAGAAGGCTAGAAGAGAAAAGCATGGAAAAGATCTGAAAAGTCAGGTCTGATTTTCACAGCCAAATCCTATCTGGAAAGAGACCATGTTTTATTATGTATTCACCGTGGTTTACACACTGTTTTGGTTCCTGTTTGGCTGGGATCATTGTCATAAAGCCTCAGACAAAAAAACAATTACGGCTCCAACACAGTTACGTGAGAAAAATGAGATCAATCAGGAGCTCGCTACACCCAGATGGTCCCAAGGGGCGAGCTCTGAGCCAAGCCCTGATAACCCACATACGCTGCATGCTAAAGATCTCATTCCAGATACACACCACTATCAGGGCATCCATCTGACCTCTTTCAGACACCTACAGCGTAGGTACCTACCACAAAGTTCATCACCTACATCGCCTCTACGGCTCCTGGTAAGAAACGGGGCGTTGCAGGCTGTGGCTCCTCTAGCCACAGCTAGAGTAAGGTAGAAATCTGAAATAGTTAAGGTAAGGTAGCAAGGTAGAGATCTGAAATAGGTCAGAGCAATAGGGTTTTAGAAGTGCCTGGTCCTCTTCGGTGAGAAAGAGAGCCTGGAGATGAGCTCTCTTGCAGGCTGGCTCATGAGAGATGTAAAGCAGCAGGTGAGATGAATCTCGTGTTCACGGAGGACAGATTCTGGCTGTAAATGGGTGCACAAGCACAGCTCTGCTCTGGCTAGCATTGCTGGACCTCCCCTCCTGCCACCACACCAGGCGCAGCATCCTGCACCTCATCACGGACCAGCGTTGCAACGGAGCCACACGGCATTACAAGGGGATAGCGAGCTGGAAGGATTCAACCTTTACTGCTGTCCCTTTTTGTCCAAAACCTTTAGCTCTTGTGGGACTCTGGTGAGATGGATCACCAGTGGGATCAGATTCAGCTCGTTTCTGTAGCTGTAATGTGGTTTCTTCCATTAATCTTAACTACAGACAGCACCAGGATCACCAGCAATAACCATTTAAAAATACCAATTAGGATATGCGTTTCAGAAATGACAGACTCAAAGTCACCTTTTCGAAGTTAAACCAGTTGGRTTTGATTTGAGTGTTTAAAGTGCATTTACATCTTGTCCCCAAGTATGGGAACTGGACGTTTCTTTCTTCCATTTTAAATGGCAGCATTTTTAATTGGCATCTCATCTAATCATAGGACTCCAGGAGCTGGGGCTTAAAGAAAAACACCAGGGATCCTGAGAGTAGGCAACATGGGGGATTGGTGCAGGGATGCTTTGTCATAAATCCAAAACAAAAACAAAAAACAATCAAAAACACCTTTCAGTTGAGAAACTAGGGACTCAGTGCCACACCTACAACCCTGGGAGAGCAAAGCCCTGTGTGGACCTACAGGACTACCCACCACTACCAGGGAAGGCAGCTCTGAGTCAGTCCCCAAGCTGCAGCCCCCTCGCCGTGTCCGGACTTACACGGCCACAGGGCTTCAGCCAGCTCCCCAGGATGCAAATACCCGGGACAGAAGGATCAGCGSTAGGAGGCAGGAAGGAAAACAGTCCCATCTGCTCCTGGAAGCCTTTACAAACCTCATCCATCCACTCACTAAGGTCTCAAGGGGACAAAGCGTTCAAATGAGMGTCTTAACGCTTTAAACAGCTCCAGAATACAGGTCAAATAGCCTTTCTCTGCCAAGACCGCGCTGGAGGCAAACGGCTCATGGGGAGGGAATGACCCCACTGATTCATATGGCCTTGCATTTTCTGTGTAACAGAGGAAGATGGCTCCCTGAAGGGTTCGGCTCCATCTGGGGAGGAGGGCATTTATCCTGGCTGAATAAACTCCAGTACTAATTTACTCAAACCTGATAGTGTTGCACTCAGTGTTTGCTACTACTTCTTTGCTAATGCTTTTGGGGAAATCATGTATTTCGAAGTCATTCCTACAGAAGATGAGGAAAACCCAAACCACACAACCAGCAAGAACACCAAGGCATTAGTGACAGTCACAGATTAGCACCGCTAATACGCTTATTCTTTCATTTCAGGTACTACAACCTCCACAGACTCCTCTGTCCACGCTGTAACAGGTACCTCCTGGGTTGTGATCTGCTTTAAACGTCTATTTGGATGTGGATACACATGCCCATGTGGGGATGCAAAATGGAGAGTCCACAAATGGGAACCAGATTCAGAACTCCCATCCACTTCCCATCCTTTTCCCAGGACCCTGTGTTGCCCACCTCTGCCTGCCCCATCTATCATCATTCACCCCCAGATCTCCAGGGGCCATGGAGGGCACTGCGCCCCAGAGGGTGACCTTGCCTGGCTCCCCTTTTCTGGTCTCTGCCCCCAACCTTGTCTGGAAGAAAGCAATGCTGTGTTTCAGGAAGCCTAGTGAAAGCAGAGGGATCCTGCCTCGTCTTTGCTCTCAGGTCCCCCCCGAGCTGTTTCCTAGCAGTTTTCCTTTAGCATGCTCTCCTCCACAGATCCTCAGAGCCAAGGTCCCTATAGCCACACTGGTGACAAACTCCCTCCTTAGCACCTCTTGCCTCCATCACCCTTTCAGCTCTTATTGGCTATAATGGTCCCTTTCTGGCCCATCCTTCAACCCTCCCGACGGGGATCCCACCAACAAGGAGCACGTGTAGATGTCACCTCCATGTCTCTCTGCTTGTGTTACAGGTCAATCCCAATCAACAACACACAGCCCTGAAGTAAAGAACCATACCTCAGGTAACGCTCATCTGGAGACCTAAGAGCGCAGCTCAGGGGCATTCTGGCTTGTACCTGGTCTGACCTTCAGTCCAGCTGGGCCATCCAGCAATAAATGGGGCTGTGCAGTAGCAGGTTAGATGAGAACAGTGGTGGGGAAGAAGGAAGTTTTGTGGCATAAGAGCTTCTGATCCAGCCAGCTCACCCCAGAGGGATCAAGGCACAGGTGTGAGCAAGAACAGGGAAAAAAAAAAATCATTAAATTGAATAGGGAGAAGCAGGGTTGGCAGGTCACTGGGCTTTGTATCTTACGTGCACAAAGGATGTGACAGCCCAGAGCCCAGGCAAGGAGCCAGGCTGGGCGGTGTCCGTGTTGCTGCATCCTCCTACCTGGCATCACCTGCTTTGCGTAGCAGCTCTTCCGTGCAAGGACCGTCGGGTGTGTGCAGTACGTGCAAGCACAGTGCCTCGCACACCGGGTCTGGCCTTGGCTCCTGGTGCCGTGACGGAAGTAACAGCAATGAAGTCATTGTTGTAAGAGCTTCCCTGCATTACATTTACTGTTCAATACTGCTCTCTTGACAAGCCTGACCGCATTTTTTTATTTTTTTAACTAAAAACTTCCAGTGCTTTGCACACCCTCAGCACCTCCCATACAACGGGTCAACATGTTCCCCATTTCTCCAAGAGGAAAAGGGGAAGCATGAAGAGGCTTGTCCTGAACTGTACAATGTTTGTGTCAGCACAGGGACCGAACACTGCCTTAGCTCTAATTCAGTTATTCATGTTGGGGGTTTTGCTTTGTTATCTACCTTCATGGGAACAGCAACCACTCATAAGGACAGAAAAATATTTAAAAGTTATACGAACCTCTGAGGAGTTCCCTTACTTTATTCTCTTTTTTCTGTTCTCCCCTTCTGCTGGAACCAGTTTCAGGACACTACCACGTGTACGTGGTCACACAGAAGCCCTGGAAGTGGGCGCAGGGAGGTGTTAGCAGCAAGTTACACGTTTCAGTCTGAAAATACACAAAACCAAATACACAAGAAGGGATCTCTCCAACTCCAGATCCACATCTGTTAGCGCACTTGGATCTTTGGAGACAGATCTCTTCCTGCTATGTTTGGGGGAGGGAGGGCGGGGAAGGAATCTTTCTAAGCATAGGTACCCCTCCAAAGGGACCCCAAAAACATAAAGGAAAAAGATCTCAAAAAGATCTCAGATTCTCCTTCCATGCCTTGCAGAAAAAAGAAACTTATTCCTAAATTCAAATATTTTGGTGAAGCATTTGGATAAAAGAAGAAAAAAAAAAAAAAAAAAAAACAACCAACCTTAAAACCATTTTCACTCTTTTCTCATTTTTATTGGAAAGCCAAGAGAAGTCTAGACAAGGAACTTGCCTATAAATTCCAAGCTGGTGATCCACTCTTCCTTGCAGAGGGCTTATTGAAAGCTTTTTCCCCCCACATCTTGCTCTGGATCATGTTCTTGCTATGCAGCTTTGAGTAGCAGGTTGAGGAAGATGACAGAGCCTCCAGACCACTGCAAGATCTGAATTATTTGTGCTTAGAGGCTCTCAGTGAAATGAAACATAAAAGTTAGCATTTCAGATAACAAGCACACAAACACATGGGTGCCAGGCAGCTCTAGCCAGTTAAAGTGTCCAGTGATAATACCACCTTCATTTTCAAAGCGGGAGAAAAGCAGTGGCAAAACCCAGACTTTCTCCACGTGTCTCCTGAGCTCTGCCAGCTCAGCACCTCTGTACACTAAAAAAAAGCAAAAGCTAAGGCCAAAGTACAAGATCTCCCTGACTCGGGGAAGAAGCAGGACAAAGGCTATTTCCTTGTCTACTCATGCCCATGCTTTCCCTAGCAGATCATCCATGACTCCCAAGGAGTTGGAGGACCCTTTGCAATAGCCATGCCCTCCTCCAAGCTGTTTCTGAGCACAGCTTGTGGTGAGCAAAGCTCTTTGAAGTAACGCTGTGCTTCCTCTACAGAGCCTTCAGTAAAATCAACACCACCAACCGACTTGAATCTCACCTCTGTGGGTCAAACTACTACAGCCAAATCCTCTTCCGTTGCTACAACACCGCTAGTGTTGACTGCACAAGGTAAGTATGGAAAACTCAAATTTTTGCTCAGTCAGGACCTGTTTATGCATCCCTCCTTATCCTGGGGGCATCAGAAAGACTGGGCTAGTCCACAACATGCTACTTACTCAGTAGCAGCAACTTTTGAATCTCGCTGAGTCTTTGCTAAAAGAGCAGCTCATTCCAGCTCCCCAAAAGCACAGGGCTAGACACAACCAGACCTAGATGTGGCAGCTGCACAGCAAGCCCGTATCAGAAGAGCCAGATCACGCTTTACCAGGTCATGTTTTGTGGAGGAGCTACAGGCACCCCAGCCTCCCCAGCAGACCTCTGCCAAGCTCACCTYTCATGTATACTCCCTAAATTGACTGCACGGCTTGCTAGCTGGACATCTTGATGTTTGTTTGGAGGGGAAGTCTCATGCAAACAAAGTTTTTTACCCCAAAGAAACCCAACAGCTCTCCATAGCACAATTAGTAGCAGCTTCAAGAGTTAATTCTCCTTTCCCATGTTTTCTTTATCCAGATGAAAAGTCTAGTGGAAGCAGAAGCACAGCAGCTTCACCACCACAAGGTACTTTGTCCTTTTACAGAATAACAGTAAGTTTAGATAATTTCATGGCAATTAGCTTACTTGGTTCACATGGTGCAGGTTATCTAAGCACTAGTCTTTATCTTGGGGTTGAGCCATCAGTAACACCCAAAATCATGTCTGATATCTTTACAAGCAGTGATAAAACGCAAGACCAAATGCATTAACATCCTCTGCCTGGGATGAACTTGAACAGTTGAAAGACTGATCTGTGTTTAGGAAAACGGAGCCCTTTTAACATCCTTTTAAAAAAAAAAAATCATTTTGCTTTTGACAGTTTKCTTAACCCAGCCCGTAAGCAAAAATTAGAGAATTCAGTAAGAGTTTTCTCAGAATAAGGGCAGAATCCAAGTGAGCGGGAAGACTGAAATCTGATGGCCCATGAAAGATTCAGCCTCAGAAATCTGCAATGGTCAAGACAGAAACTGCTCTGCCTCTCCAAGTACCTCGCAGATCTTCTCTAATGCAAGCAAGGTTAAAAACCTGTGGTCAGCTCTGCCTGCACAGATGTCCAACCAGCATGCCTGTGCCCAGCTAAGCCAAGAGCCCTTTGCATCAGAGCAGACTGCTATTAATTATAACCCTGCTTTATATCTGAAAAGCTCCATACATCTTTGACTATAGAAATGTTGCTGATGCTTCCAAAAGCGAGGTCTCCTGTTGTGCGAGATCCAACATTTCCCAGGGACAGGGTATCCATGCCAGGCTCAGCAAACCACAGCTTCTGCCCACTGCCCATGGCTAGAAGAACAATTTCAGAATGAAACAAAGGGTTTGATGACTGGTGAAAAAAATTGTACAGCAGTAGTCCCTGCTTCTCAGGACTGTTCTGCTCCATGTGGTTTTGGAACCAGTTAGATTTGTTATTTCATACCTTTTCCCCTTTTCATACCATTTCCCCTTTTTCTTCTGACTTTTGGCAAAATTACATTCTGAAACAGTGATGTTCTCTGCAAGACAGGAACCCCAGTTTCAGCTGCACGCCCTGCGCTCCACTGCAGAGTGCCAGGAGCTGTTTCACACTTCTCCAGGCAGCACATACTTTTGGCCAACACYGCTACTGGGAAGGTGGGGATGGGAGAGGAGGAAAGAAGATCCTACTTGACCTACAGATGATCTTCTGCAGCTCTAAAGTATCATTTTTAGTCTCCTGACAGGGCCTGTAGCTCTTCATTAAGGTCAATGCAGATAATCTGGCCATTCAACACACATCCAGGAGGGCAGCAGAGGATTTTCTTCTCTGTAAAGTGAAACACACAGGCTAGCTTTAAACTTGCTTGCACAGGCATTGGAAGCAGATGTCGCAAGCCAAACAGCTTCATATAAGCCAGTTTATCCCACTGAGAACTGGAGGCCTTGCTCGAACAAACCTCTACGCTGCCACAGCTAGACTACATATGGTGTACAAGTTAGCCCAACTCAAACTAGCTTAATTACTTCTAGATAACCCAGGACAGCATACCCATTAATGACAAGGACAAGCTGAACAGTCAATCCACACCCATAATCTGCAGAATTTCTTCCCCTAAGCACTTTTTTTTAAATCTCAACGTTTATGAGCAATAGCAAATCTATRACCTTCCCAGTTCATTCTTCCAGTATTCAATTGCTGTATCTGCCCAAAAACTGCATCTGGGAATGCAGAACCTGAACAGTTTATACAAGTGTATTTGAATTTTGGTTCCCTGAGTTTCTATTTGGACATGGAAAACAGTACAAAGTATGTTTGGTGGGAAGGTTTTAGCCCGAGTATGAATTCCATGTTTCCCAGATATCACSAGCATTACTGTGAATCCGTTCTCTGTCCAGCATGCCCATTAATTCTTTTGGTTATTAGATGACACTCAAGGACAAGACTCACATTCTGCGTTTCCTCTATGCAGGTCAAGGGCCCAAGAGAAGCGAGAGTACTACAACATCAGCAACTCAAGGTGCTTTCTCCTTTCTCTCGCAGAGAGGTGATTACCGCTAGATATTTTATAGCCCTTTTCACAGCCAACAGCAAGGCCATCATACTGCTATCGTCAAGGCAGCATGGTGAACAGCCAACGAGTACCTGAGGGATGCTGGCCATCCCATCTAGCCCTTGGAAAGCCTGTAAAGCTCCATAGAAGCAGCACTTCGGGGCAACCTGTTGAGCCTGGGAACAGTGGTTGCGAGTCACAGCAGGAAAGGTGCCACTATAGCAAAAGGTTGTAAAAGGAGGGAGACAGGTCAAGCCTCCCCCTCAAACACACTGCCAGATCAGTCCTTCACCTGCCACACTCACCTTCGACACTACGGCCCCAGCAGAAAACCCTGCAGGTGTTCTCAGATTGTCGATAAAAGGGGCCACACCAAGACAATCTGATTCCCATACAGGTCTTGGTCTCTTTGCTGTTAACATTGATGGGGCTGGCCAGGATCCAACACTATTCTCTTCAGTAAAGTGCAAGTGCGAGTTAGGTCCTCTAGCATTGCTAGGAATCCTCTTCCCAACCTTGGAAGAAAGACTTTTACATAAAGCTACCTTTTTCCCCTCTTGTAGGCACCTCAAAGCCAGTTACCGCAACACCGAAGTCCTCTGACTACTTGCCTGTGCCCACTCCGACAGATGATAAATCACCGCTGACTGTGGCAGCTTTTGGTAAGATCTTGTGCAACCTGGGGAGAGGATGGGGGGGTCTGTTTCACCAGGCCACGCTGTTTTGGACACTCAGCTTCAAAGATGCCTCCCTGGACATGGCTCCACAGTCATCTTCTTCAGCATGCCTGATCCTGGAGTTTTCAGAGTGCAAGGGAAAACCTTTGAGAAAAAGACTTGTTACCAGCAGGCAATAAAGCACCTAATAAATACTCCCAGCCATGGCCAGTATACAAGGGACAGACCATTTGAAAGTCCATCATAGCTACACCTGAGCTTGAGATCTTGCTCCCAGCACCACTGTTTGCCCCAGCTCCATGTTAGGACTAGACCTGGGCACAAATGATCCCATGCTATGTCTTGGTTTCCCTGACAGGGTCTAGAATAAATATGCTACCCTCCTGGAAGCTTAGACAATTTTTTTCCCCTGTTGGGACTGCATTCCCACCCTGCCTTACTGCCTTCCCCTCTACAGTTGCACCCTGCTTGGCAGGAAGCAGCCAAGTCCGCCGCATCCTTCAGACTGTGGAAGGATGGAGCAAGAGATGCCATACCTTAACCTGGCAATAGATTTGAAGATAGTCACGGGGTAGACTTAAGAGTCCCACTCTGCCTTGAGCTATACTTTCCCCCTCCTCCCTGAAGACGAGGGAAAAAACCACTTTGCTCATTTCTATCACACTATAGGAAAAAGTGTTATTTCAGAAGCATTTTTAAAAGCCAAGTGTTAACTTCATAAGTATCATTTGCTTATGTCCTCCAAGGGAAGCCACGAGAAGTCCTGAAGCAGTCTTACCAGGACAAGATTCCTGTGCAAGGAGCAGTTTGATTTATCGAGACCAGACGTATGAATCAAATCTGCAGTTGGCCACTGGTTCATGAGACAGATAACATCATTCACAGTCTTTAGCTTGTCTCTCCCCGTTACATTACGTATTTATCTGACTTTATACACCTTTAGGATAAGAGTTACCAACTGTAGTAGGGACATACTGACTTCAATCAATCCCCAGTGTAATCAGCTGACTTCTGCTGATTCCTGACACTGCCTTACCAATTAAGTATTCATCAGAAGCCCTCTGAGGCTAAAACACAAGAGGATAAAGCCACTCACTCTAGTGACTACTWACTTCTCTGCCTATTACATACCATGCTCATTTTAATGAAAATCTTGATTTCCTACCCAAGTGTTGATGACAGTCAAAGTCTCTCCGCTACCCCAGAAGCCGAGGACAGGCATGTTGTTATATCAATCACAGACAGTTCTTTCCTCCATCCCCAGGTGTCATCAGCTTCATAGTTATCCTGATAGTGGTTGTGATCATTCTGGTCAGCGTGGTCAGCCTGAGGTTCAAGTGTAACCGCTCAAAGGACTCAGAAGGTATTTGCCTGGGGCAATCTGTCTTTCCCTAATCAAAAAGTCATCAGTTTCTACATGGATCTGGCAATTCCTAAAAGATGCTTTTAAAAAGCTTACATAGTGGGGAGGTTTTGAAGCCAAACTGGACACAGATTCAGCAGTTAGGAATGTAGTGTGACCACCTCTTTAGAGCCCCAGCCCAGACCCATCTGCACAAGGAAACAGTCTCAAGTTTGCTGGAGTTAAATGTGCAGATTTCCAGAGGTGGGCAGCTCTTCCAGCAAAAGTCATGGAGTTTGACACTCCTCTTCCCTAGGAATCCCATTTCCCACTAAGCAGTGCCCGCTAGAGGGCAAGGCTGCTCTACAGCAAGACAGATAACTGCCAGAAGACCAAAGGATGCTAGTGACTAAACAGGCAGCAAAGCATTCAGTCCTGCCTGTATGTCACGTTAGTTGAAGAATTTTCTCTAACCAACTCTCAAGTATCCCCCATGGTGTCTCTAATCTCATTTGGATTTCATTTATAACCCTGTACAACGTAATTCTGAATATAGCTGACTTATTTTATTGCTTGGCTGTGATGTTTTCTCACCTGTACATCACTAACTGCTTTTCTCCCTCCAGACAAACAGAAACCAGGGACCTCCATGGTATCAGAGAGGTAAGGCTGCTCACGCTATTCACATCCTATTGAAAATGCCTATTTTATTCCAGAATGAATTTTAGCAAGGAAAAGAGGCTGCTTTGGTTATTTCAGGTGGAAGGAAGCATTTCAAGACATCTTTGAGCCAGGTAAAAAACCAAAATGAGCGTTGATAGCACCTCATCCTCTGTCTGATGGAGTCAAAGGTAGAAGTTCAATACTGAGGGGCCTCATTTCAAAGCTGCGCTGATATCTGAAGACTCATCACCTTCCAAAAGCAGTTTGCTTGTCTGTCTTTGCCTAGATACAGACTTGAGGTCTAAACTTGGGGTTCTGGATCTCAAAGCAGCCTCAGTGAGATGAGATCAGGTCCCCCAAAATATCTTCCAGGACGCCTTTTACTGTTATCTAGCAAGAGCAGGTTAAGGGGGCCCCAATCCAGAGACCTTTGGAAAAGAAGCACCAAGCAGAGGATGGTCCATCTGAACCCCATGGTCCATCACTGCCACCCAGGAAGAGAGGCTGGACATGGGAAAGCAGCAGGAAACAAGAGCTGGAAGGGACCAAAACATGTTGCTCCTACTTTTCCATCGGATACTTTCCTACCAAAGTAATAAACCCTGTTTTGGAAAGCGGCGAGGGACACAGGGAGCAAACTCCCTAAGTATTTAGGTGCCAAAGTTACATCAACACCAATGGTTCACAAATACCCTTAATGATCATGATCTAAGTAATCTGCAGCCACTTAGGCAGGACATATCAGAGCAGAGGACTGTGCCCCTGAGGCACCCTAATCCCCAAAGTCATCCAGTCTCCACTGGCACTAAATGCATATCCCAGCTCTCAGGGCAGGGAGAAAGGGGAATTCCACCTTCCTAACACTTGTAACTCTCACTCTTAAGAGAGACGCTGGCCATACATGAGCAGCAGCATCGGATGTAAAAATATCCAGGGCTCCCTGACAAATAAACGTAAGGGCATAGGACTGAAGGACACGGTAATGTTTCCTTTTGTTCCAGTTCTGGTAATGGCTACAGGGCTAGAAGATAACTCAGTCACTGAGAACCAGATCCAAACTGCTTCTTGATTCTGCCTACAAGTAGTGACACAGGTGACAATGGTGCTTTCTGTTGGGCAAACCAGCACCACATCCGAATTTGAGTGCACTGCTTGTTTCCCCAGAGATCTCCGAACCTGTGTTCGGACAGGAGATGGGGGCTTTGGCACTAAGGATGTGCCTGAATCAGGACAGCAGCTCAAAGGGCAGCATAAATCAGCCCTGGTCCCGTGTGCCAGCCAGCCAGCCACAGCCTTGCCAGCTTGCCTCCAGTTGTGTGCAAAGAAACTCCCCTCTCTCATTTTCCAGAGTAGTTAATACTGCCTTCTCTTCTTGACAGCTGCTCGGCCGGCACAAGCCAGAAGGATAACAGCATCACTCTGATCTCCATGAAGAACATCAACATGAACAACAGCATGAGTTACCCACCGTCAGAAAAGGTTTCCCTTTTAAGTCTCACTTTTTAGAGAGTTAGCTGGGGATTATTTATCTTGCTGGATAAGAGCATACCTTTGAGTTATTTCTTTGCTCTCTTATTCCTTCAGAAAGATAATAAAAACCAGCTGCCATCAAACTCCTAAAAGTCCAAACTGGTTCCAGTGAGCCTGGTGAAAAGTTTGGATGCCCACCTCAGGTTTATCCAAGCTGCCTGAACTCAAGGCACCTTGACTATACCTCACGTATACAGGTGCCATCACCTAGGGCCAGCCATCAGAGCTAGAGTGGTTTGTCATTAAATGAAGAGGTAAATAAGCTAGCCTTCGTGAAGTAAAGGTCTCACCCTCTAGTCGAAGCTTACTGCACTCCTGTTCCACAGGTGGTATTGGAGCACACTTCCCATCAGTACTTTCAGATCCATCCCACACGAGTAATTCACGTAATTTTAAAGTTGTTTTAAAGCTAAACTAGCACTGGGACTGGGTTTGAGGTAACACATTGCTTAACTCCTTTTGCCAGCCCAAACAGGCTGCTGATGCACCATGTTTTGTTCCTTTTGCAGGTGCTATGAAGCCAAGGGCCCAGAGCTTGAAGCTGACACATGACAACCAGCAGTGACTTTCTAGATTTCTTTTTTTTTTTTTTCCTTTGGGGAAAGAGCAAAGGTGGACTTTATATATAAATTATTATGTCCTTTCTGATCAATACCTTTACAGTAGCATCCCACATAGCTTCCCCACCTGGGGTCTAAGGGCTTTCTCCAGTTACAGCCTGCCATGCTCAATGGTTGATATCTAACTCTACTTTTTATATGCCTTCAAACCCTCAGATTATTCCAGCAGCAAGAAGCACCAAGGAACCATCTACTTGGCTAATAAACTGCTGCCTTAGATTAATGGCCTTTATAGCCTGTGCCAGCCAGTCACAGGCTCGTTAATCAGTATAGCCACACACTGAGTCAAACCCCTGCATTAGAAAAGCATGATCTGAAGCTGAAGGCCTAATGGGACTTAAACGGCCAAGTGCTAGGTCAAATCCCAGCATGATTGCTCCAAGCCCCTTATCCTTGGTGCCCTCATTGTCCCCACAGCGGTGGGGATGATCACATCCACCTACCTCACAGGGTTGTTGTGAGGCTATGTTAATCAACGTCTGTAAAGCATATGGAGAGCCATGAATTAAAGGTGCTGCTGAAATGCAAATTGCCATCTTAAATACTTTATTATTAATAACTGAGCTTCAGGCAGGCAGATCGCTATCTTCCCACAGATCCAACATGCTCAAAGAGGACTCATCTTAAGTGTAAAGAACAAGGTCTCTGCATAGACAGGGTTTTATCTGAGTGTAAAAAGGAGTGGCCACAAGCAAAATGCTGAGCTACTTCAGCTCCTGAAGTTTGGTAGCCTGAGTTTGCTGGGAGAGCTTCCATCTTCTGTACCACCGCTTTCCCAGAGCTTCCTGACAGACCAGAAAAGCAGCATCCCCTTCCACAGATCAGCCAGAGCACCCACCTCACTGCAGCACCAAGAACCACCAGTGCACCCCCGAATCACCATGATAACGAGAACAGTCCTCTGTTAGGCTCCACAGTGCAACAGCTCACGTTTGGAGCCAGCCGGTTCACAACCTGAGCTGGCTCAGACCCAGCTGCCAGTCACTTTTACTACCTACAGCAAAATACATCCTTATAAGCCGAGCAACCAAGGATGACGGAGACATCAATACCCAGACGTGACCCTAAGAGAAACGATGGGCTGTTGGGTATTTCTGGAGGTCTCAGCTGCCTTATTCAGCAGCATAACATACTAAAGCACTAACTCTGCAACTACCTTGGCCTCTGCCCATTTTCACCATGACTCCTGCTTGCAAGCTTCACCAGCTCCACAGTCAACACAGTCCAGAGCACCTCATCTACCCCGCAGCAGTATGCCGAGATACTGCCTTCTCCTAACATGAGCATCAACATCCATCAACCCTGAAGGTAAACTGTGAAGTCAAGGAAAAAAAGATTTAGCCAAGCACTCAAAATAGTTATCACTGCACACATTCCCCTGCACAGTTTGATGAAACATAATGATTTAGCTTCATTTAATTTTATAGGATGGATAAGAGATGTTTACTGGAACGTGCAGTGCTAGAGGTACCTGTGCTTTGCAGCTGGCAATGAAGCATTCAGCAAAGTAAATGCAATGTTTGCCTAACTCCTGCTAAGAGCCAACATACTTTCTATCTTTAACATACACACCAGGTAGTTTGATGAGCTGTTTTTTAAAGAAATGAAGGCGTTCTGATAAAATTCCTGAAAAGTTAAATGACATCACTCCACTCACCCAGCCTCCATCAGACTGGTGAGTTTGCTTAAGCACAAGATCCCGGGTGATTCCCAGCTAGGTGGATCCAGACAGCTCCAGATCCGAGAGACCTGTGACTCAGTGCATGGAGCCTCACAAGTAGGTTTTTAGTCCCAGGAGGACACCACAAAGGCAGCTGGTAAGCACCTGTAATATCAAACACTTCAGTAATTGCCAAGTTTTAACTAATCTCCCCTCCACACGGACCTCTGAAAGATGGTACCACGCTTAATTTTCCTTCCTTTGTGCTCCTTCTTCCCATAGGCTCTTGAGGGTCTTGACAAATAACCTGAGCCTGCTCCACTCTAAAACTTGATCCACATCCAAAAGCAAAATTCCAACTTTGACCTTGTTCAAAAGAAAGAATGAACAAAAACTAAACAAGAGAAGTGATGTAATCCCTAACTTCCAGTCGCTGCTGCTCACGTGAAAGGAGAGACTTTCTCCAAGCTGCTGTGCTCCTACACAGCACACTGGTGGAAGATACCGACTCCCTCACACCATGACTCCGCTCCCAAAGCTCATTAGCCCAGCTTTAATTGGCACGTGGGATGAGGGGAAACAAGCAGCAGCATTAGCAATGCACGAATGCAGCCGGAAGGAGCTGCAGGACAAGCCCTTGAGGGGTTTCCAACCAAAGCTTGGTCAGAAGGTGTGGAGCAGGCATTTCTCCCGGCTCCTTCCACTCTCAACACAACAACTCAGGACCATCTCCCATGGCCCTGCCAACGCAGCAGCGCTGCCAGGAAGGACCCTTCAGCGCCGCGATAGCGATGTCATTCCCTGAAGCTACCGTCCCAGTCACAGCACCGGCCTCACCCCGGTTTGGCCTGGGACGCGCTGCAGCAGGGAGGCRAGCGGCCGAGCCTCTGCCCACGCGAGCCACCACCGCGGCTCCGAGGGCAACCCGCGGTGCGCCCGCTGCCTCCCCGGCCGCCGCTCCCCTCAGGAAGCTGCCTATGACGTCACCGACCCTCGCTATGGCGTCACAAGGCCCCCCCAGAAGCCCCTTTAAGCCCCGCCCTGGCGCGGTGCCCGCTGGGTACTGTAGTCCGCGCGCCGCCGGCGGGGGCTGGGGACTCCCGTACCCAGAGGCCCCCGCGCGGCCGCCGCCTGCGCGCACAACATGGCGGCGCGGGCGGGCCGGGGCGGCGGGCTGTGAGGGGCGCGGGGGGTGGGCGGGCTGCCCCGGGGCCCGCCGCGGCCGCCATGACCTACACGGCGGAGCAGCTGGACGGCGTGCGGCGGTGAGCGCGGCGCGGGGGCTCCGCCGGGCCGGGGGCGAGGGGCGCCTGAGGGAGCAGCGGGGGCCGGCTCGGGGGGGGGAGCTGCGGCTCGGTGACAGGCGGCGGGGGGCGATGGGTCTCTGGTGGGGGCCTGCGGCGGTGTCTGGGGGGGATAGGCCGGTACAGATAACCTTGTGTGCGCTTCCAGAATAAAGAGGTGTCGGAACTACTATGAAATCCTGGGGGTGGAGAGGGACGCCAGCGAGGAGGACCTGAAGAAAGCCTACCGCAAACTGGCCCTGAAATTCCACCCTGACAAGAACCGCGCTCCCGGAGCAACGGAAGCTTTTAAAGGTGAGGTGGGGGCTGGCCCGGTTTCGAAAGTCGTAAAGCAAGATTAAAACGAGGACAGACTGCCTCAGACTTACAGTTCTGCGCCTTATATAAAGGCATCATACGGGCCCATATAGCTTGTCATTTGTATAGACAGATATGCGCGTCTCCACAAAATCCCGCAGCTGGTCGGCAAGGTTTGCCTTTTAATCTTCAGAATATGGATTTCCATTAGAAGCAAAGGGAAATGTATCCCAAATCTCATTCCCAGATACTGCTAAAGGTTCAGAACGATGCTTGGAGATGATACTGGCCACGCAGGAGAGTGGTGTTGTGTAATCAGTAACTGCTCTGTGTCATAAATAAAATTTTTWTATATATATATATATACACAAGCATATAAAATTTGAATCCAATATTCTGTATCTGGACTTTTCAGTAATGTTGCAATCTAAACCTGAATCAACAATACTAGCATCTGAACTCATACATCTTTTGCCTTTTCCGTGCTGTGTTGAGTTGTCTGTAACAGCACTGTAAGGCAGTGTGAGGAAAGTAAGATATTCATTCATAGTCTATTAGAATAAGGAGTTTTTGAAGGGCTTTTCTTTATTTTTTTGCGTTAGGGTTGTATTTCTCTATGAACTTCTTTACAGCCGTGTTCTGTCAAAGGTCAAGGAAGAAGATGAACCAAACAAATACTTCTGGCTGGTTTGACATAAAGTGTGAAGTAGATATGCTGTACAGCTTCACAAGCATCTCTGCCGACAGAAAAACTTGGAATATGCATTTTGATTAGCCTCTGCAGTTATTAACTTTGTATTGACTGTATATGGAGGTGGACTTCTGTATCAGTGCTTAGTTTGATCTGATAAAATGTTACATTCTCACTCAATCTCTTGACTGACATGGACTCTCTCACCTCAGTTTTACAAATATTTAAACTCTCTCTATATACTTTAACACTTTTGTCTTTCTCCTGGTATCAGTGATAGCAGGAAATAGGTTCCATCACAGGTAATGCCAGTGTTGTAACACTTTTTTTACAAAGGCAGTTCTTTCAAAAGTAACTCAAATCTTTGGTCAAGCACAGATTTTCTATGCCTGTTTGGGCTTTTTTGCTACTCTGCTTATAAAAGTCTGAGACCTGGAAATACTGTGTGATATGCCTGTGTAACACTTCTTTTAATTCACTCTCCAGCAATAGGCAATGCTTTTGCAGTTCTGAGCAACCCTGAAAAACGATTACGATACGATGAATTCGGAAGTGACCAAGAGCATGTCAGCACTGGCCAGGCCAGGCACTATGGTTACTACACAGAATTTGAAGCAGACATTACACCAGAAGAAATATTCAATGTGTTTTTTGGTGGGCACTTTCCTACAGGTCAGTATCTGCCTGCAGTGTTTTTGAAATGCAATGAACTGACGCTAGATCATAAAGGACGTTCAGCTTCTCTTGGTACTGCTCAGGGAGTTGATTATACATCTGAAAAGAGCAAAAACTTCTTTGGATTTACTCTTTTCTCCCATCCTAGCTCTTTATGCCTGGAAAAGCTCCCCTAATGCATGGTTTAAACTTCAGATTTTAGCAACTCCGTTCCCCAAAAAATGTTGTCAAAGCCCAGCCTTGCTGTCCAGGAATGCTCCTAGAAGAGAGAGCTGCCCGTGGGGTAATGGCTATTGCTGCTGGGGCAAGTTCGTAACCTCCCAGCCTCTCTTGAAAATTTCTGACAGTACTAGTTAGGGGTAAGAACATTTTAGTCTGTCAAGGGGTTAGGCTGTTTGATTCTCAGGTAGGCAACATTTTAATACCAGCTGTAGCTGAAGACCGTTCTTTTTGTTGTTACTTTTATTCCCTCTGTTGTATGAAGCCAGCAATGGTATAGGAGGTAAAATAAAGTGTGAATGGGAAGGGATCAGAGGTATCTTTGCTGCTGATGATGTACTTGAGACATATTACTGCRTTCCAGTACAGCATGGCAGCAGCTCCTGGCATTGTGGTCTCAGTGCCCCTATAACTAGGAAAACACAGGAGTTCATTTGGCTTGCAGCAGCTTGCATACTGTAAAGAAATTAAAACTTCTTAGCTTAGAAAGCGATGTCTGCCAGGAAAGGCTGGCTGTTACTGGATATGCAATATCCAGTCACAGAACAGTAGATCCGTACCTGTAGCAGCTCCGTACATGTCTCAGTCCAGCCTTGGCTTTTGTATTTATAGTAAAAAATAGAAAGATACTGCAGGATCAGTGGAATAGAGGTTTGGATTAAAAGTAAATCTGAAAGGTATGGTGAGCTCAAGGGTCTTCCTGGCAGCATCTAATGAATTGCCTTAGCACTCTTGTAAACTTTCTTAGCTCCAGGGTGTGGTATAAAGCAGCATACACACCAGTTACTACAGCCTAAAGCCACAGATACAGGTAATGACTTACAAGCTCCCCATAACCTTAGTCTGTGTGGTAGCACCTTGCAGCTCAGGGAACCTCAAATTGTTTTCAAAATTTCATCGGTAGGTGTGCAAAGTGAGCCAAACTCAGCGTGGCATAATTCCACACTGAGTTTGCAAGTTTTCCATTTCTGACTTTGCAAGAAACTGCACCTGTGTATGCCTTTTTCCTCGGCCAGTGAAACATTGTCCTCATGGAACGTGACTGCTATGTAGCTGCCCGCGACAGGGGTGCTTGGAGTTGAGGACAAGAAATTGAGGAGCTGCGGGAGGAATTTGGGTATTGGGCATGGCAGGTTTAACAGGTAGAATGGCATGAAGAAGTAAATGGGAATTTTTATCGAAGTGGCAAAGAATAAGAAAATTAAAAGATAATTTCATAGTAATAGGTGTTGGTAGTAAACAATAGTTTCCTCATCAAAAAAATGTTTGGGTCTAAATTTATGTACATTTTCCTAGTCTAAGAGTGAGTTTTAAATTATGGAAAATCGTCAGTTCAGTAGTTTTCCAAATAGGCAAAGTCCACACAGTTTCTACTTAGCAAGAGAATTACTGGTAAGAGGGTGTCCAGATAGTTGATACAAAGAGACCATTTCTTAAACTGTCGTAATGTTAAGTAGGACTTGTGTGTGTGAGCTGAAGTTTGTGCTAAGCTGCAGTGTTGTGCTGGTTTTTGTTTTGTGACACCTTGCTATCACCAGGCTTTCTGGAAATCTGAATAAGAAATAATGGTGTTAGGGTAAATTCATTTGTATAGCTTTTGTGGGCAGGTTTATGGCTTTGGTTTTACTGTGCATTTTTCCTCTGTGGAAATTCAGTGGAAAAATATTAAAAGTTAAAACATTAAATGTCGTAAGTCTAAAAGGAGACTCTCCACGTGGCATAGTGTTGCAGTTGTAATGGGTAGAGGCTACAAGTTGAACTTCCTTCTCATAAAAAATAAATGCACGTGGAAGGAAAGAAACTGCCGGCAGAAATTCTTTGAGAAACTCGGGATTTGGGAAAACTTTTTTCTAGGCACCCTACAAAAGCCATTCGTCTCTTCCCACACTTGCTTCTGTTTTTTCACAGCTTGATAAAATATTGTCTGAGCAGTGTTGAATGATAGAAAAACTTTCTTTTTCAAGAAAGAAACTTTCCTTCTTCAAGGCAGCCTTGTTTGGTGCTCTGTTGGAGCTCTGACTGCAAACATGCCTAGACCCTTGGAAAAATCTTTGAACAAGCAATGAAACAGAAGTTTTGACACAATAGCAAAGGTCACTTCCGCCCAGGTTTCTTGCAGAATTCTTTGGGAAATTCAGAGAAAGGACAGTATAAGAGTGTAAAATAATGTGACATCTTTCTCAGGGCTTAAAAATAGATTTGCATTTCTGTTGTCGTGATAAGGCCATAAATTTCAATTCTCTGATACAAAGACATTCTGAATTTCAAAAAAGGAGAGCACAGTTATTATTAAGATATCATATGGTGATAAAATCGGAGCTCAAGCTTCAAATCAAAACAGCTTATGCAATTCTTTCCTCATTTTAGAATTTTTAAAAATAAATCAACTACATTGTGTGCAAGAAAGGAAATCCTTAATTGTACTTTTTACTCAAAAAGCTATTTTTAAAATCTCTTTCCTTATTATAAAATCATTAAGTGAAACTATTGTTTGAAGGAAGAGGAAGTAGAAATGAGTGTAGAATACCATATTCAGTAATTATGGGAAGCCATAATTCATGGCCTGAGTCTGGTGAAGCAAATTAATTTTCCTGCTTAGAGCCTGGGGATGCAACACAAGCTACGGCCTTGCAAGTGAATGTGACAAAAACAATATTAAAATATGAGATACAGTAATAAAAATTACAGCATGTTTCTGCAGTTTGATTTAAATTAAGATGGACTTGGGGCAAACTTTACAATTTCTCTGGTATGCTTTTTGGAATGACGTATTATTTTGACATTTAAATCTGAGGTGTGTTTGTGCTTTTTAATCTCCAGTCTCACAGCTGTAATTCAGGTGTAGTATAAGCCTGGATAATCAACTAGAAACTCTGAGAAATACAGGTGAGTACCAGCAACTGGATGAAAATCATGACTCTCTCTTGGTTTCTTTTAACAGGAAATATCCATATGTTCTCAAATGTAGCCAGAGATGCACACTATTATCCACGGAGGCACCGAAATGAAAGAGCATGGACGCAGGAGCAAGAGGAGGAAGAAAACAGGCCACAGGTAGCCAGCAGGAGGGATCTCTTGGGCTTAAATATTTCACCAGGGTGAGGGGTCCACTTACACATCTGAAGCCAGGACAAACGCTCAGTGTTTATCCTCAAGTGCTGCAGCCAAAATGGATGTTTTCAAAAGTAACTGGATTGTCTTTTATTAATCGCTACTTTAAAAATACATTGTATTGATAGGATTACAGGCCCTGGAGTTTCTGTCACCGAGTGTTTTGCTGATGCTTGCTTTTTGCAAGCTCTAATGGTTTGGTAAGCCAACAACAGTTAGTCCAAATGTGGACTGATAACGAATACGGAAGGACTGGCTTGTCTTCATGGCATATTTAATCCTTCAGTAAATTAGCACAAGAGTTTCTGCACAGGTGTTTTCCAGCCCGGGACAGGATGGGTCTGGGATACTTTTCTACCAACTGAAACCTCCAGATGAGACACAAGGTGTCATCTGTTGCTAGCGCACATGCCACCTGCCCTGGAAAAATCTTCCTCCAGAGGCAGTCTGTTAACCTAACGAGATCATTCTCCAAGGAAGATGAATTTTTCCCTGCAAGTCGTCTTATAGTCGGGCTCTGAAAAAAACCTGATACAGCCTATAGACAGCTAAGCTAGGTCAAATGCATCCCACCTACTACCACGTCAGGTATTCTTGCTACTGTCCCAGGGCAGAGAGCAAAATCTAAATAGCTGTATGTTATATTTTGCTCCTGATTAGAAAAGGCATTTCAGAAGGGCGGTTTAAAAATCAGATGAAGAGCAGAAATAAAGATCTGTGTTTTCTCCATGGCTATCAGAACTCTTTGGTCCTTTGATATTTTTTTTTCCCCCACTCTTGTACTAAATTCATTCAAACAAAAAAACCAAGTGCTTGCATCCTGTCCCAAGTTACACTACATATGGTCTCTTAACCCTTTACTTTTCAGCCATTTTATCCAGTGTTTGAACAGAGATTGAGATCTTTAGAATGCGTGTAGCAAACTTCAGAAGATGCACGGAAAGCCATAGGCACAAATGGGAATTACAATGTGTTCCTTCAGTTTGGATTGTCAGCTGGTCACTGACAGGTACAGTGCTGTGGGCATCTATCGCCTTGTGAAGGAAGCTGTAGATAAAAGAAATGTCATGAAAATACAATTGAAAGAAAATGGCTTTGAAKAGTTTTCTGAGATTATTAATAAAGGTTGTTTTGAAGTTAAAATGTCATCCCTCTTAGAATTCAAAAGTACTTCAAAACTACAGTTTACATTTAATACATTGTTGATCTATGATAGGTAGCCTGGTTTCTGTGAACAGATGCATCCTTTTCCATCTATATCTTTTCTTGACTACTAATTATTGTTGTTCTTTTCAGAATTCATATTCTGCATTTATTCAGTTGATGCCAGTTTTCATAATAATCATAGTGTCAGTTATAACTCAGCTGATGGCCACAAACCCACCCTACAGCCTATTCTACAAATCGTAAGTCATTTAAAACACATTTTTCTGGTCTTCGGTGTTTGCGATAAGGAGGTAGACGGGAAGTTGGACTTGATAGCAAAACGCACGTTAGTGTTCTGTTCTGCTCTTTCTAGAAAGTGTTATCAATTTGTAAATAAGGAAATACCAACAGTCTCTATTGACAAGTTCTCCTAAGTGTTATCGCTGTGAAGTTAACTATGGTGTGCTTTATTGTGCTGTGTGCTGAACAAATAGAGGCACTGAGCCAGAAAGCTTTCTCAACTGGTGTGAGATGTTTTTGCACAGTGATACAGTAGCAGGAGTGTGGCTGTAGCTCAGGTACAGTGCTGATCACCCTCTGGTCGGCCCAGCCCCAGGGATGTGTGGACCACCACTGAAGTTCCTATGTAAAGCAATTAAAAAATGAAGCCAGCAGTTCGCAGTATAAATCCAAATCTGCTCTGGAGCCTGAATTCCACTGGAAGAATTCTCAAGCTCCACAAATCATTAAAGCCTTGAAATGCCCTGATTTAACATCAGTAAAGAAGCAGGACCCCGGGGTTGCAGAGGGCAAACTGAACTGGTCAGCTCTGGAAGCAGAAGGAATGCCACCAGACGTGCCGTAATCTGAGTTCGTGGGGCAGAGGAAAACCCACTTGCTCCTCTCGGCATCCAGTGTCGGGAGGAGGGAAGTTCTCTGGTGGGAGAGAGCTCACTTCAGTCACCTTCACTGGCTCTTCCTGAGATAGGAGTGGGAGTCAGCAGGTTTTGGAGAACCTGCTGCACACAGCAGTAGCAGAGTGCTCCAAACACTCCCCTTGCTCCCTTCTAGGAGTAAAACTACTTAGGTTTAGGCCCATATCCTCTCCACTGTCGTAGTAGCCCAACACCCTCTATCGTTTTTTACCACAAGATGTCAGTGTGTAGACCTGGCATAAGAACAGGAGGGTGGTTGTTTTTTGGGTGGGTTTTTTTTCCAGAGAGTGTTTTTGCTATCTGCCAGTCCCATGTGAAACCTCCCACACTGCCCCCAGAGCAGCTAATCTCTCCTGCTTTTCTTCGCTACCTCCCCTTCTCCTGTTGATTTGAGATAGTCAGGCCTGAGCCTGGTACACAGTTATGCTATTTCTCTAAATCATAACCTTTAAAAAAACCTAACAGCCTAAAAACTAAAGGAAATTGTTTATATAAAGAGAGCATACACCTCTGAGACACAGCAAGAGAGAAGGAAAAGAGGAGTCCAGGAAATAGAAGGGGCAAACTAGATTCCATTGAGTAGAGTGTAACCTTTGTGTTTTGGCTGCCTGCCTCTCTCTCTGGGCAGTGATTTGAAAAAATGCCTGGGTATCTTTGCTCAAATAAGGAAATTCAGTGTAAGAGTATAGTTTAATCCAGTGGCTGTGTCAGAGTGGCTAATTCTACCTGCAGGATATTCTTCATGATATTCCATGCCCCACTTTGCTTACTGGTGATTATAAAGGATCCTAAAGGAAGGTGTAACTAGAATCTCCCCTGGTAATTTTTATTTCTACTAAAGGATCCAGAAATCGGGAAAATCCAGATCCAATTGCATTGTGCCCTGAGCATACTAGGGCTGTATGCCTTTCCTATAATCTCTACGTTTGTTATCAGTTCCCATGGATTTCTGGACCTAGCTTGCCAGAAATTACCAGCAAACAGAAGAAAGTGTGTGCAGCTCCCGTTCACAGATAAAATTTGCTCTTATGTTTTGGAAGTGTCTTGACTGAGCTGTTGAGAACAAACACAGTATTTGGAAGGAACGGTGTCAGCTCGGAGTCAGTTCTTTGTAGATATCTCCAGATACTAGATATTTTCCTGTGGTTTTTAGCGAGGGGGTGAATTCTGTTTGTAGTGCACAGCTTGCTGTGCCTGAGACTTGTAATTTCCTTATTGAATGGTTGAGGGAGCTATAGTCCTGCAGAAAGTAACTGTAAAGAAGTTGTTGTAAATACTGTCCTATGGAAATGCTAATATGGAGGAACATCCCTTGATTTCTTTATATTTGAACTGCTAAAAAATCTGTTTTCTCCATGATGTTTTCACAGGTCCATAGGCCATGTTGTTAGTAGAGAAACAGAGAATTTGCAGGTGCCTTACTATGTTGATAAAAACTTTGAAAAGAATTATCAAGGAGCAGAACTTCAAGAGCTAGAGAAAACCGTTGAAAAAGATTACATAGACTATATTCAGACCAGCTGCTGGAAGGAGAAACAGCAAAGTAAGTTATTTTTGTTACAAGTGYGTGCCTACAACCCATCAGTAGTTGTATGATGGCTATGCTTCACAAAGCACTGCCGTTTTTAGCCTTATTTTCTGATGCTTATAAAATCTCAAACCTTGCACTGGTATTTCTCACATCTGCTCTTAACACTGAATTTGCTATTCTTGAGGGTCTGTCAAAATTCATTTTAGGTGATTCTGAGAGACAAGGGGGAAGTAGATTTCACCATTTGAGACATTTTTTTCCACTCAGTTTTTATGCTTGAATAACTCTTAGTGATGATGTTTTAAACGTGTAATCCACCACATTTATCTAGCTCTGACAGATAGTTAGGGCTAGAAAAGATCTTGAGACATCACCTATTCCATGTTTCCTTTGCTGGAGCAGAATCATTTTTGCTCCTACTGGCTCCATGAGAAGATTATTTAACTTTTTCTTCAAAACTTTATCAGAAGGAGAGCCCATAGCCCATTCAGGTGCTTTTGGTAATCTTGCAGTGGACTGCGTTACTGGTATCAGTTTTCAAAGAGTGTGCTTCTGTACCTGTTTTGTGCGCTTATTTGCATTTTCTATCTTTGGATGAGTTTGAGATCATGTTTTTCACCATAGTCAAGATTGTCTTTTAAAAACAAGAATTGAATGCAAAAAGGGAGAACACAAAAATGTGAGCATTCAAAATCATTATTCTCACGTCAGTCCTAAGTCGATCAGTGCCACGCATAAAGGCATGTATTTTAACCCCATATTGCATTATTTGTTAATTACTACTCTTCTAGTTAATTTAAAATAGAGCAAATCCCTGCTTTTGTAACTGTACAAAATAACAGAAATCAAATTACAAGGACTAGCTGAAGTTGGGATGTTGTGAGTGATTTTTTTTTTTTCAGCTAAAGAACTCATCACCTTAAAATGAGTAAACACAAACTACTGCTGTGCATGAAGGAAACTGGAAGAAGTTTTTTCTGTGTAAATGTTTAATAGTAGCAGGCAAGCTGCTTTCACACACTAGTAGGGCTTTCTGAATTGYTCAGTGTAAAACAGTCCTCAGCACACTACTAAAAAGTGACTTTGCACTTGTTTACAGTTTCTTTACCAATTGCATTGTTATGGAAGGATACACTTTGTCTAAACAAGACTTGTTTAATCCTGTGCTAGAGGTAACAACAGTGTTGCCGACTCCAAACTATTTACAGGTTTTTGATGGGAAGGGTTGTTTTGTTTTCATGCAGAGACTATTTTGTTTTCTTTTACATAAGAGTTACCAATCTTGCTTTTAAAGAGAAATACACAGATGTAGGCTCTGAAGTTAGAAAAGAAAAGAACACATAATGTAAGACCATAAAAATCCCAAACAATCCCTTAGTTTTTGGTGTGCTTGACTTGTGATCTCTGAGCATCAGTGGCTGGCAGTAGCAGCCTCTAGGTATAATGTGGCTGTTAATAACCGTAAACGTAGGCTTCATGCGTAGGCTTGCTATAGGGATAGAATTTATTTCTTACCGAAAAATCCTTTTAATTGACCTTGTGCAACTGAAAGTCGCCATATTGTCTCTTTCACATAGACCTTCGAGCTAAGGAGTGCTGTGCCCCATAATGGGCAACAGGGTTTGCAAGTCTAAGAGAGACTGGTAGTCAGAGAGGGGGAGATGATCCAGCATTGAATGCCAAGTAATGCCTGCAAAACAATGCTCCTCTGGAGCTTTTTACACTTCGAGACTTTATTAGTCGCACGTCTGCAAATGTATTTATAACGTCCACAATTAGCAGTAGTCTGAGGAGACCACTGTAATTAAAAAAAAACATTTTCAGAATGATTACTGTCTAGGCCAGCAAGCAGGTAATGAGCACAGCTGAGACTGTGCTAACTTTAGTACAGCCAAGTTTATAAAAATAAACTGTGAATACAAGATGGAGTGCTGGGGAAAAGTTCTCTGGAGATGTTGAGACAGTTCTTAGCTGTTGCTTCATAACTTTGGTCCATTAATTCTTGTTTAAGTGTTTAACTTCATGTGGTCAACTTTTTTTTTTTTTTTGTCAGTTGAATATCTATTAATAGTACATTTGTTTTGGTTACTGAGGGTGCATTTCCCTTTAGCACCAGCAAAATGGACATGATTATATAGGAACAGTTTGATTTTTAAAGTCCTTGATTTTATGACTTGGAAAGTGTTACCTGGTGTCCAACGACCTTAATGAAAACTTCAAAAGTAACTGATCTGTCAGTATCTTGTCACTTTTATACTGCTGCAGCAGACAGTGTTCTTCCCTTCACAGCAGAATAGTGTGTAAAAGTTGCACATGCTGTGGTTTTTGGTCTTCTGAAGTCTTTGATACAGTTAAGTACAGAAAGCATATCCCAGGCTTTTACAGGAGACTTCAGCTGTGATAGCACAATTGTGAAGTAAGACTGCAAAGAGCTCCAAGTCAGAGAAAATTACAGAGAGGCAACTGAAAACAGAGAGAAGAAGGATACGTAGTTGGAATTAGGTATTTTAGGAGTTCCTTGAAGAGAAAAAGTACAAAGGAACAACTCTATGTAAAGGATTGAAAAACATAAGAAACCAACGTGACAGAACGAATGCTGTCAAAAGTGCAAGCATTTGCAGTGAATATTTTTGCCCAGTTGGGTAAGTGTAAACTAAGATTCTTCACTGCAGAACTCTAGGGACTCTGGACTCGGGGACAATTACCCRAGTCTAGTTTTGCTGAAGGCTTGTCAAGGCTTTGTGCCCAGCACCAGTTGAGTAGCATTTTAGTTACAAAAYCTGAAAATTGATTTCTGATCTATAATGAAATGTTTATGCCTGTCAGTTTGTAAAGCTTTTCAATAAATAGGTGGAGGGTTGAATGGCTTTCAGTTTCAGTGGGACAGGGACAGAGGATGTAAGGCATGAAAGGACCTATTGAAGTTCTTTCCGCTCTGAATGATTTTGTAAAATGAGGGACTTGTATATAAAAGCTCTTTGAAAAATTGAGTGTCATCAGGTAGCCTGTGCTTAGGGAAATTTTGACCTTTTCAGAAACAAATTACTGCTGTTCTCTTAGGTGCATCTAATCCTGGATCTAAATTATTCTTCAAGGAGAAAGCTACATTAAGACTTCCTTAGCTAATCAGCAAAAGAAACTTCTCTGAATTATTGGGGGGAAATAATTTAAACAATGGGATTATTTCAGTTTTGAGAAGAAGGGGAAAAAATATGCAAAGTACATTTGAGATTGTATTGTTAATGATTGGGCACAGAGGCCTTTCAGACAAGTCCCTCAGCTAGCTGTTCACCTTCCTGTAAGCAATACAAAAAAAAAAAAAAAAAAAAAAAAAAAAAGAATTTATAATGCCTTCTGGGCAAACCTCTTGCCAGACAGAGTCTGAATTCTCAGAAGTGCAACATCAAAAAACCAACTATCTGTATCTTAAAGTATATATTTGGATGGGTGCTATGGGCCCTTGCAGAATGGATCTGCCAAAAGAATTGCGTTTCTCGGTTTCGGGGGCAGGAGTGTATGTCTTGTAGTTCCTGCTGAGCTTATGAGGCTGCAGGCAGCTGACAGCCCCGAGGCAGCGATAGGAAAAGTAGTCATGAGGCTCTCTGTCCTTCTGGCTTGTCACTTAAATACCGCTGGTAGGTGTAGAGTAACCCCCTCCGCCAGTCTGTGCCTGGTGGTACCTCAGTGAGGATCAACGCACGAGGAGATGAGATCTAACTCAAATGTAAATACCGGTATCGCCTAAGACAGGTAGCAGATCAAATGGTATCCTACTAGCCCCTTTTTATGCACAGTTAGTTTAAATATATACATATATTTTAAAGCAATCACATTCTTTAGATCATTAACATAATTTTAAATCTTACGTGACTTCTAAGCTATATTTGTATGGTTTCTGTTTTCTTTGTAGACAGTAATAATCAGTCTTACTTTTTGTTTTGGTTATTGTCCTACTAGTGCACTGGTAGAGAGGGTTATTATAACTGTTTGAGTTTTCAAGCAATTATGAAAATACTGTTTTCTTAAGTAGCTAGCCTGGTTAAACCTGATGGCCTCTCTTTAAAGAAAGTTGTTAACATGCCCAGTTTCACTGAAACAAGGTGGATTAAAAAAAAAAACATGCCACGAGGATAACGAAGCACTGACAAGCAGTTATGTAAAGTAGGCTCACGACTTCATCCTAATATATATTTTTTTCATCTTTCAGAGTCTGATTTGTCAAATTTGGCCAAGCTATACAGAGATGAGCGGTTAAAACAGAAAGCAGAATCACTGAAACTTGAGCACTGTGAGAAGCTCTCCAGTCTGATTGGAATGCACAAAGGGGGCTGACCAGGACTGACACACGTTCTGTAGTTTTATTTATTGTTGTTTTAACTTATGTTTTTATTTTCCTTTGTATAAAAAGGGAAGCAGTCTATTGTAAAGAGTCTGAACATTCGATTCCTTCTGCATATAGTGCAGAGATGGGCCAACACAAGCTGTAGAGCTAGTGTTTGCTGTAATATACTGTACACTATATTTGGTTCCAAGGACCAGTGGCACTTTGTAAATTAATTCCCTGGGAAACACTATTAGTTTGGAACCTGTCTTCATTGGTAGTTTGTCTGCCATCCAAACGGTATATACTTCCCAGGAGAGCAGACAAATGTCTTTGCTTTCTGTATTTTATATGGACCTGCAATTCACTCGATCATACGAACAGCGTAGTTCTCAGTATTAAGCGCGCTAGCCTTCTCATACTGATACCAAGCAGATGTCCTTGCTTCTACGGTGGTTTGTAATGAGAATGTAGATGGAGGGCAGCGTGTTTCCTGTTCGAGTGTAATATGCAATGCTTAATTCAGAAGAGTCAAGTACCTGCTTCAGGTGAGCACTTGAGCACACTCCCAGCTCTCCCTGCTGTCACAGGGACGTAACCCTGTGCTTGTCTGACTGGGGGGCCCTGCCCGTTCTGCTCCTTGGTGAGACAACACGCTGAGATGCCAACAGCAACATCGAACAAGAAGATGAGAGTCTGTGAATTGCACCACTTCCAATGTCTGCCAAACGGTAGAGAAAGGACAACCGTATTTATTTTCTCATGTTTTCAGTGGCATATTTTTAAGCTGGCTGTTTAATTCTGATTTTTATCTGCAAACTTTTCTCCAGCTGTTACAGGGGTCCTGCTTTTTCTGGTACAGTTTTGATGTAGCATATTTTTACTCTGTTGAGCAGTTATGAATGTTTCACTGTAGAGATCAGTATTGCAAAGAAAAAGATCCATGTAGTAGTGTCCTGTTTTTTCTCGATCCTCCTTTATGAAACCAGGCATTTAAAGGCAGGTTGAGGATGGGTTATACTCATCAGCAGTGGAGAACAGGGAGAATAGGTTACTCCAGTTGAGCATCATTAACCTCCCGAGCCAGTTTCTTTGGTGGGGTGCTGCGGGTGTGTACCACATGTGGAATGAACTGTTCTTACAAAGGACATCTCCACGCAGTACAGGCACTGGAGGTGCAGGCTTCTGCCCTCATCCCCAGTGTGGGAGCTGCAGCAGAGGCAGTGCCCGCCTCTCTGACACGGAGGTACATGTCTGTTAAAACTGAACAACTCTCTCTTGTAGCCCCCATTCCTAAAACTCGCTACGAGTAGCGCAGGATGCCTCAGATGGCCTTGGCTTAAACCTAGGAAGCAAAGTGCTCAAAAGTTTGAGAAATGCCTGAATTAAGATTGCCTTTAAAGCTTAGACTTCAAGTCTCCACGTGCCCAGGCGTTACGGTGCAGGCATGTACTAGTGCTCTGCCCGYGTGGTGGGGGTCTCCTGTTGGCATGGTGCACCAGACTGCTGGTACTGGGAGCGGGGAACTGGGACCGTAGGTACCAGAAAATGTCCCCTTGGTGTCCCTGTCCCGTCCGTTACAGCGGTGGGAGGTTGGGCAGCAAACRAAGCTGGGAGCTGCAGGAGGAGAAGCTTTTCTGCTGATCTGTACCAGAGTGGTGGGGTTTGTCTTGGCCTTGGAGACTTGGTGCTTCTGCAGACGAGACGTACACATCCCCTGTATGATCAGACCATTGCAACTACAGCAGTATTGCTGCTATGAGATGGTGGTGTGTTAAAATTTTAAAAACAACATAGCGACTCCTTAAAATAGCATTTTCGCGTTAACATTTGTTCCCTGTTGGGCAACTTTGTAGGAGCGCTTGGGGAAGTTGAGCAGAGTTTGTCAGCCACTCGGGGCAGGAAGAGCACCAGTAAAAAAGGCATTTAGAGGGGGTTGTTGTGAAACACGTTTAGTGTGAGAGCCTGTAAGGGCAAAAATGTTTGGTTTGATCATTCTAGATTGGTCATGTGGCTGGCAGTCGGACAGGCAGCCTTAATTCTGGTATTTCCCAGTTTTGAGCGCATAATATGAGCGTGTATAAAAGGCAAAATTATTTTATGTTGCTTTTTATATATTAAATAGTTTGTAGAATATATTTGAAATATATTAAAGTGGTTGGACTTTATTCCAGGTTTGGTATCTTCCCTGTCATTCCTGTTTGACTCCCATGGCTATAAAGTGATATAGGTGGGGAGACCAAACACGACGACTTTACTGGACCTGTGATGTCCTGTATGGAGCTTGAATTCATACATAGTATTTTGCACTTAAAATAGATTGCACCTTTCATCCAAAGATCTGAGAGTGCTTTATGGAGGTGGGAGATCTCCTGTGAGAAGCACAATGATTTTAAGAGTTTTCTCAGGGACTAGGAAGGAGGCCAGGCTGAAGCAGAAGATGAGACTGAAAGGTAAAAATTTTTCAAAAAGCAGTAAGACGTTCCTTGTTCGTAATYACAGTCAAGGGTGTTACGGATGACTGACTGCGTGCCGGTGTTGTGCGCTGTGGATAAGGGCATTTGGCTCTAAAATGTCTTCAGTGATACACACGAGTGCTTCTTTTTGTAAAGCACTGGCATCCTACTCCTAAGGGGGAAAAAAAAGAAAGGGAAATCGTATCCCGTGCCCATGGCTGTTGAAATGCGCTCCTGTCGTTAACCAAAGGTTACTTGCCAAAATGCAATTGACTTCTAATTATTTCTTGGGTCTCTAAAGGGAGAAAGTGGTGTTCTCTGAGCAGGCCTGGTTCGCTCGGAGCGGGCACCCAGCGCACCGCATCCCCGGTGCTGGCAGCGCAGGGGGTGCTCCTGTTTCTTGGGGAGTACCAGGGACTTGCAAATGGGTTTTTATATATATATATATTTTTTTTTTTTTTTTTTTTAAATGAAGGACTTGACATCTCTGTGCCTGTCCGTACCGTGGTAAAAAGCCCGACTTTGAAACGAGAGAATTGTGCCGTCTGGGAGTTTGTTCCATGGGAAACGGAGGCGCGGCAGCACCCGCGGGGATGGGCAACGAACCATGCGCCGTCCCCGCGGCGACAGCCCGGGAGAGCCGCGGGTGCTCCCCGGGCCTCGGTGGAGGCTGAGCCCTTCCCCCGGGCCCCGGAGCCGTGGCCCCGGTGCGGCTCCGCGGCAGGGGACGCCGGGGGTTCCCAACCGCGGCCCCTTTAAGACGGGGGGGGTGAGGGGGGGAACGGGCGCGCGCGTTGCTAGGAGACGGGGAAGGCCCGGCGACAGCGGCCGCCATTTGCCGCGGGGGTGCGGGAGATGGCGGCGGGTGCTGAGGCCTTGGGCTCCCGCCAGCCGCGGCACCTCGCCGAGGCGCAGGCGGCCCCCGGCGAGCGCCGGGACCGGGAGCCGAAAACCGGGGCCGGGGCCGGGATCGGCGGGGGG
>JAYKAV010001356.1:785771-811739 GCA_035582835.1 Phoebastria nigripes
GGCGGGGCCTGCGCAGGCCGCGCCCAGGGCGCGCCGCACGTGGCGCGGGGCCCCGGGGCAGCGCGGGCGGAGGGAGGTGGGAGCGGGGCCGGACCCCGCGTGTCGTGGCCCCGAAATAACACCTGCGTGGTCGGCAGGATCCCTCCTGCTCCGCCGTGTGCCCAGCCCGGGCACCGCGCTCTGGGAGCTGGCGCTTGAAACCGCCGTCTCGGCAGACCGGAGCTTCTAGGCCGCCTGCGGCGTGCGGCCCCGGGCGCCTGCTGGGGCATCAGCCCCGCGCTGCGGCTGCACAGCACGGTCAGCGCGGTGGAGAGGCGGGTGAAGGCCTTGCACACACTCTGAGGTGGATCACTTTGCAGGCTTGGGCTGGACACACGATTTGTCTCCACCCCAGGTTCACGCATCCAACCCTTAGGATTTGTCAGAGCTGCTGGCGTGTTTCGGATGCCCGGTTCCTTTCCAAACCCCAGAGGCAGCTTTGAAAGCCTCTGCCAAGCTGGGCCAGTGTTTCCTGCTCCTCTGGAGTTGCGAAAAGTAGCTCCAGCGAGGCAGAGGCACGTCCTGCTTTCGGCAGCCACTAGCAGCCGTCGTCTTCCTCCTTGCTGCCTCCCTTTCAGGCTTGCCAGCATTAAGAGGCGAGCACGTACAGAGCTGGCACAAAAAACAAGTTAATAAGCAAATGCAATGGTAAGTCTACAGGCAGTATCACGCTGGCTTAAACATAAAAGTATTCAGTATTTAATTTGCAAGTCTGGCTCAGCCTGCGTCCGCCCGTTGTTCTGTAACGTGCTTGTGCCTAACAGGCTGCTCCCACACACACCCGRAATTGCTTCGGGTGCTGGAAGACGGGTTTACAGCCTCTTAACCTAAAATGGTCGTATTTCAGTTGGTAGGTGGACCGYGGGGATCTCCACCATGCCCTCCTCTCTCTTTCCTGTGTAGAAATCCCGAGCCACGCCGAGGAGGGGGGGATGCACCCAAGGACCAGGGGGAGGAGATGCAGGCGCTGGCGTGCGGCTCTTGCCCGGCGGGTTGCTGGCAGCCTCAGGCTGCAGCCAGGGCGGTGAGACGGGACTGCCCAGCCGGTTCCCTCTGTGCTTCAACAACACACCCAGACAGGCTGTTCGTGGCAGCCTTGGGGATGTTGGAAGAAACCAGCTAAGCCGGCAATCCTTGCTGCAACCCGGCCACGTTTTTCCATATAGCTGGCCCATTGGAGCAAGGGGTGTACAGGGCCATCCCGTCTCCTGCAGCGGTGAGAGCGGGTGCCAGGGAAGGGGATGAATGGATGGGCACGCGGCGGTACTTTCCAACCACCGTCGCAGCCTCTGGTATTGCCGTACCGCTTGTTGCAGCTGTTGACACGCTGACCGTTTCGGTTTTGGCAGAACCCGGGTGTCAGAGTGAAAGATACAGCAGCAGCAAGAACTGTGCCTAGCGCGAGTGATGGAAAAGAGGCAGAGGAAAGGTTTAAAGCGGTTATACGAGTCGTTGCCCTAAATCTGCCTCACACCCGCTGCCAGGACAGCAGGACCTGTAGGCAGTAGCGCAAGGAGCTTTCCCTTCGTGCCCAGGGAGAGCTGCAGTGATCCTCCCACTGGGCTGATTATTTTACCTTATCCAGAGCTTCGCCAGCTCCTGCAGCCCACGCTCCCCTTGTGCCTTCTCCGCCCTTCCTCCTCGCCCCCAGTGGTGGTACCCCGGGTGGGCCGAAGGCATTGGCAAGGCACGCCAGGGAGGCCGGGCAGGACCGCGGTGACCCCGGGCTGGACCAACCTCCCTTTCCCACCACCTACCAGTGGCCCTGGAACACTGGGCGTGAGCCTCAGCGGAGGAGAGGGAATGAAACAGCATCCCTCTGGGATCTGGACTGGCCAGGGACTGAGGAGCCAGCTCGGCCCGAGGGGAACTGCATCCCCTCCGCATTGTGGGTCTGTACATCACCCCCAGCATTGCAAATCCGGCAGCAGGCGGGGGCTGCGTGCGTGTCCCCGCCGTGCTCCCGGCTGCGCAGTGCTGGGGCCGGAGCCAGCAGTGACTCAGCAGGCGCCCGCTGGGCTGCCCTGCYGCGAGCCCACGCTGCGGGGAGCCGGGCCCGGGGGGCTCGGGGATGCTCCTGGCCAGCTCCAGGCTGAGAGCCGGACTCCCTTCGCATGGGGACCGTAGGGTGGTTGCAGCACCCAAGCAGCAGCCCAAGGTTTTGGGGTGCTGCAAGCCRTCCAGGCAGCACGGGGAGCTCCTCTGCTGCTAGCTGCATCCCACCAGCTCCCTGCAAAGCCGGGCTGTAGGGATTTGGGGATTTGAAATCTTGCCTTTGCTCTCTTGCACAAGGCCACCGCGCCAGCCAGCGCTGCCCACGGCAGGTCTCCTCCGCTCCCCATGGCCACAAATGTCACCTGCAAGCACAGCCCTGCTCAGCAGCAAAGGGTTAAGCGCCAGGGCAGCTATCAGGGAAGCTTTCCTCTCCTCCTTTTCCTTGCCAAGGTTTAAATTTAGTCCCTCCATGAACCCAGACGACTTGGGCATCAGGTTGCTGCGGGGCTGGCAGCGCCAGGGAGCACCTGCTACTGCTGCTTCACTGCAAAAATCCCCCCAAAAGCTGGGGCTGAGCTCTGCCGGTGGCGGTCAGGGCCGGCAAGCTACGGAGACCCTCGTGCCATGCCGGGCTCCCCGGCCACTTGCTTTGGGTCCTCCTGAAAAAGGCAAATAGTAGCCATCCATTGTTTGGCTCTTGTGCCTGGAGGTGCTCGGTGCCTGGTTTGATTTCAAGCCTTGAGTTTGCTCCTGGCTGCTTGCGATTCGTTTTGGGGGAGCTGCTGCTCGGGGCAGGGTGGTTTTTGGGGAAGCACCCAGGATGGGGACATGCTGTCCCTGCAGCGAGGCGTGCAGAGGCGCTGGGAAAGGAGCCATGGCGGGCATGGAGTGGCAGCCCGGGGCTCAGCCGTGCCCTCTGCGCCGGGGATGGGACATCCCCRGAGGGGTCTGCGGGTCCCCCAGCCCCAGGGCAGCCCAGCCCGCTGTGCTGGGGGGCACGGCCCAGGTACCCCCGTGGGGCCTCGGGATGCCCTGGCACCTCTCCTGCGGGTTTGGGGAGCAGCAGCGCGGGGTGAGGGGGTAGGGGATGGTTCTGGCAGCCCCCCGGTAGACCCCTAAGACCGGGGGCGGCGGTGAYATCCCTGCAATGCACTTGGCATCGCCTCCCCCGGGCTGGCGCTCGCTGACGTCCATGTGATCGAGGGGCTGCTCCGTCCTGCCGCTGGGTACAGCCGCCGTGACGGCGAGGGAGCCAGAAGGTCGAGCCGGCGTCCCCGGTGGAGCGTCCCCGGCACCAAGGAGGGTCCCCTGGCACCAGCTGGCACTCCCCGGGGTCGTCCCTGCCATGATGCCCCGCGGGAAGAGGGACCCCGTCCTGCTCTCCCACGCCGAGCTGCCCGGCACTGACGGCGAGCGTCCCCACAGCGGTGGGGACGGCCGGCGGTCCGCATCGGAGGAGGAGGGCCACCTCCCCGGCCTCCCCTGCGACGACCTCGCCAAGAGCATGTCGGGCTCCTCCGTCTCCTCCTACCACTCTGCCCTGTGCTCGGAGGGGACGGAGACCTTCAAGGACTGCCTGGAGTTTCTGGACGAGGAGGGGACGCCCCCCCGGGACGCGGGGCGGTGGGGCGGCTGTGCCGAGGGGGCTGCCCCAGGGCGCTGGGCTCTGGCGGGGGCCCCCAGCGTCCCCCCGCCGCCCGGCCCCCTCACCCGCCCGCGGCAGGCTCAGCTGTCCATCGTGGCTAAGAATAGCCCAGCGCCAGGGCAGGGGGGCAGGATGGGTCCCCTCAGCGGGAACCGGCAGCCTCTCACCACCACCACCGCTGCCGGCGGGGAGCTGGCTCTGCCCCGGCAGCCCGGGGGGATGCTCGGCGGGGCGCCCAGCGATTCGGACGAGGTGGACGGCGAGGTGCGGGCGCTAACAGCCAGGGCTTTCCGCAGTCTCTCAGGTCCCTCCGGTGCCTGCCTCGACATGTGCAGCTCCCACACCTCCTCCAGCCTCTCCAACTCACTGTCGGAGGACGGCGGGCGGCCGCGTCGGTGGCCGGCAGCTGGCAGCGAGTCCCGGGGCACCGTGGCAGCCCTCCATGGCAGGGTGGGCTGGCCCTTCCCCACCGGCGTGGACGGAGAGCTGCTGGGCTTGCTGGGGAAGGAGCAGTTCGAGTGCGTGGATGTGGAGCTGGAGAGCGGGGAGGCCAGGAAGGGCTACTGCAAGAAGAGGACCGTCCCCAAGCGCCAGATCCTGCTGAAGAGGAAGGAGAGGAAGGAGACAGGTTTCAGCCCCTGGGGTGACGGCCAAGCCCCCCAGCCCCTGCCCCCCACCAGGAAGGAGCCCCCCAGCAAGGGCAGGGCCATCGGAGAGGACTTCAGGCTCAACTACAAGCAGTTCATGAAGACGGCCTCCCTGGACGCCGACGCCAGCAAGACCAGGGCGGCCTCTTGCCTGGTGAAAAACGTCCTTGCCAAGAAAATGCAGTACGAGCAGAGGATCAAGATGGCGCAGAAGGGGCTGCRGGGCAGCTCGACCTCCTCGGGGCCGTCCTCCGCCAGCACCGAGCTGCTGGGGGACGGCCTGGAGGGCAAGTCCAGCTCGCTCTCCCGCTCGGACTGCAGCTTCTCAGCTGAGGACCTGCGGGGAGGCAGGATGGCGGTGGCCGCGGTGGCCGTGGGGGATGCCACCACCACCCATCCCGCCAAGGGGGTGGTGCTGAGCGAGGCAACAAGGGAGAGCGTCTGCAAGCTGAAGACGACCTTCAATGAACTCAACGAGAGGATGAAGTACCAGGAGGTGCTGGAGGGCCACCGGCTGCCTGGTGCCACCGAGGAGCCAGCGGCGGAGAGGATCCACTACCGGCGAGCACGCGCCTTGTTTGAAGCCCACCCTGGGGTGGGGAAGGCGCTGGACGTTGCCCCCAGATTTGAGAGAGCGCCRAAGCCATGGCCCAGCTTGAAGCAGCGCGCCATCCGCCCCAGCCACCGCCAAACCCTCCCCTTCGAGGCCGACAGCCTCACGCTCCCCGCCACGCCGCCCCGACGCCTCTTCACCTCCTGGGCGCAGGAGGTGAGGCTGGTGCCGCAGAGCCGGCAGGAGGAGAAGCCACCAGCGGTGCCCCGCCGGCCGCCCAGCCCCGGCACCCCGGCCCGGCAGTCCCTGCCGGCCACCCCTCCCGAGCCAGAAGATAAGGGGAAGGGGCGCATCCCGCAGCCCCGGGACGTGCGCAAGCTGGTGAAGAGCAGCTACAGCCTCTGCTTCGGGACTGCCGGTGCGTCCCGCGGCACCATGGCACCGGTGAGCGGCGGGGGGCCACCACCAGCCACCCCGCTTGTCATCCACTGCACCTCGGTCTGCCGCCGGGAGCCAGCGACGGAGCTGGGGGACGGGGAGGTGCTGGAAGCTGCCAGCCGAGAGCCAGCCCCGGCACGTGCCGAGGGCCCTGCAAAGCTGGCTGGTGGCCGGCCCTCGCCCACCCAGGGCTCCCCCATCCACATCACGAGGGTCGAGGCCACGCGGAGGAGGGCGGCCACCGCAGAGGGGCCACCAGCATCCCCCCCGCGCTGGGAGCGGAGCGAGCTCAGGGTGCCGCCACGGGCGCCAGTGGCCGAGGGGGTGCCGCACATGGAGACTCACCTCCATGTCCTGGTGGGCCGGCGGTCCCCGGYGGCAGGCGGGGAGGGGTCCCCGGCTCAGAGCAGCACCATGCTGCGGACGGAGAAGACCGTTCTCCTCCCGCCACCACCGCCAAGTCCCATGGAGGGAAAGGACGGACGCAGCCATGGCTGCACTGGAGGGCTCCACGCCGCCGAGGGGTCTGAGTCAATGGTGCAGCGGCGTGGCAGCAGCGACGGCGGGGACCCCCGAGCTGGACCCCCAGCCAGCAGCAGCATGCACCCACAGCCTGGGAAACTGGCGGAGAGAAGTGCACCGAAGCCACCCACAAGCGAGCAGGAGTCGGCGGGGAGCAGCAGCTCTGCGGGCAGCACCGGCCCCACCGCCCCATTTCGAGCCGGGGAGGCCAGTGAAGGTCCCTCTGGCTGGCTGCCGGAGGGGAGGGAGGCCTGGGAGCATTTACCAAAGTGGCCGGCAGCCACCGAGCCGTACCTTCCTGTTTCCCCAGCAGAGAACTCCAACTACTTAGCAATTCCTGTGAAAGCCCCCAAATCCTCTCCGATGCCAAAGCTGCCCTCGGTCCCCAACCCGGCCAGCACGTCCTTAGGGACCCCCGTGATCCCCAAGCCAGCCAGCGCATCCTTTGGGACCCCCTTGGTCCCCAAGCCAGGCAGCGCGTCCCTTGGGACCCCCTTGGTCCCCAAGCCAGCCAGCACATCCTTTGGGACCCCCTCAGTCCCCAAGCCAGCCAGCACGTCCTTTGGGACCCCCACGGTCCCCAACATGACAAACTCATCTTTTGGCTACCCATCAGCCTCCAGCCTGGCCAGCACATCATTTGGGGCTGCTTTGGCCTCTAACCTCAGCAACAAGTCTTTTGGGACCCCCTTGATTCCCTACCCAGCCAGCGTGTCCTTTGGGACCCCCTTGGTCCCCAACCTGTGTGGTGCATCCTTTGGGACCCCCTTGGTCCCCAATCCATCCAGTGCATCCTTTGGGACTCCCTTGGTCCCCAATCCATCCAGCACATCCTTTGGGTCCCCGTTGGTCACCAATCCAGTCCCCGCTTCCCTCGGGCACCCGTCAGTCTCCAACGTGGCCAGCTCATCCTCTGGATCCCCTTTGGCCCCCAACCCGGCTGGCGCTCCACTGGGGGCTGGTGTGTCCCCCCTGGCCAGTGGGGAAGCTCCCTGGAGCAAACCCAGCCCTGAGCCCTCCCTGCCCCGGCCCCCCGAGGGCCTGGCCTCTGGGGAGCGCCTGGTGCCACTGCCCCCAGCCCAGCCCCAGCCTCGCCTTGAGGACGTTCCCCATTTCCTAAGGAGGACCGACGGCGCTTCGCCGAGCAGTAAGAGCACCCCGAGCCCCACCAAGCCCTTTGCCCCCCACCTGCCTGCACACCGGAGGATGCTCGTCGATCCCGACAGTGGGAAATGCTACTACATGGAGCCGCCGCGGCAGCCCCAGCTGAAAACGCTCTATGACCCCGAGACAGGGCAGTACCTGGAAGTGCTCATCCCACCAGTGGGATCGCACGCCGGGCTCTACCAGGCTCCTTTCAACCCCCTGGTCATGGCCCCAGGGGTCTATGCTCCACCCTACGTGCCCTACGGCGGCTTCCCAGGGCTCCCAGCACCCCCACCGCCTGCCGCTGCCTCCCCAGCGCATCCCGACCTGCCAGCTGCTGAAAACCCCAGCTTCTCCGGGACCTTCAGCCCCGCTCCCAAGGGCGAGGGGCCGCCTGCTGCTGGGGGTCCTGACTGCGGGTACCTGGAGAGCCTGTACTACATCCCCACGGGGATGCGGGCCAGCCCCGGCCCCAGCCCTGGCCAGCCCCCTGCCCACACCAGCCCTGCCGGGCCCGAGAAGGGACCGCTGCTGCAGATGTGATGGTCCTCGGCCGGGGATGGACCCGCGTGGCATGTCCCTTCCCAGGCGGCCGGGCTTTAACCCCAAAGTCARCATCACCCCTGGCACAGGAGAGACCCCCTGCCCGCGGCTGAGCTGGCAAAGCACCGAGGGGTAGCAGGCACCAGCTGGACCTCACCGGCTCCTCGTGGGAATGGGGAGAAAAAGGGTATTTTCCAATGTGAGCACCTGGCAGCCCTGGAGGGGCTTGAAGTCATGGGCCCCGGCCGGTAAAGGGACCAGATGCACGGCCCCCGCTTTCCCCCATACAGCCGGTCCCATCCCGAGGGCGACCCGGGCTGGTTGGCACAGGGGGACAGTGGCCCAGCCACCGCCAGCCCCCCACAGCCACGGCTGCAGCACGGACTCCCTAAAATAGTAATAAAAATGCTGAGAGCATTAAATCCTGCATATTCATCCCATGTTTGTGTAGTCTGTAAAGGGGGGGGTGGGAGGGGCTCCTGCGGCCCCGTCGGGGGAGCTGAGGCACTCAGACCCTGCAGTCCTTCTGTCTGTCCTGGAGCACCCACTGGATGAATCCCTAGTCCCCGGGGGCAGGAGGGGACTCTGCAGTCAACGGTGATCCCTGAACCCCAGCCCTTGAACCCCAAACCCCAGCCCTGAACCCCAACCCTGAACCCCAGCCCTGAGCCTCCAGCCCTTGAACCCCAAACCTCAGCCCTGAGCCCCAAACCCCTGCACCAGCCCCAGCCCAGGAGGGTCCACGCCATCCCAGGGAGGATTTGGGTCGAGGAGGAGGGGTCAGGCGTTACAGGACTGAATTACACCAGAAACCTCCCGGAGAGGGGACAGTTGGTCGGGGACACCCCATGCACACACACACCCCCTGCCCCGACGCCCTGGGGATGGACGGGGCCACGTCAGCCGGATGCAGGTGCGTCGGCCGCGCATCAGCGCCCGCTTGCCAGCCCTGGGGGGTTTATAGCCGCCCCGCACCTCCGCCCCGGCACTTTCGGCATCGCAGCAGGATGCGGCTGGCGCTGGCAGTGTGGCTGGCCCTGAGCCTGCTGGCAGGGACGGGGGCCAAGGAGATGTGTGGGGGCCCCCCCGCCGCCCCAGCCCACTCCATCCCTGCGCCCCAGCTCAGCCCCGAGGAGCGGCTCTCGCCCCACATGCCCGAATCCCTGCGCTGTGACGCCTGCCACGCCATCGCCTTCCAGGTGGGGATGGGGGAGACGGCACCCTGAAACTGGGGGTGAGAGCCCTCGCGGGGATGCTCTGGCCTGGGGAGATGCTGCYGGCTCCCCTGGCGCACCCCGCTGATGGCTGCCCCCCGTCGGCACCCCAAAAAAGCCCTTTGGGGCCGGCGAGTCCCCTTGCAGCTACTCACGGACCCGCCACCCCGTGCGAAAATGCCTCAACTGCCGGGGCCACAAGGAAGGGGGTGCAGACCCCGTCCCCGCTTGGGAGCAGGGTCATGGGGAGGCTGCCACCCTCAATGGCCGGTTTCTGCCCTTTTTCACCCCAGATTGAGGAGCAGCTGCGCAGGGCCGAGGGGAAGGTGGGCAGGAAGGGGCTGAGCGAGCCTGACTACGTGGAGGTGCTGGAGAGGAGCTGCTCGCAGGGCTGGGAGAGGTGAGCGGGGCGTCCCCGGGGATGGGGTTGTCCCCAGGGACCGGGGTGTCCCCAATCTCTGCCTCTCCCCGCAGCTACGGGGTGCAGGAGCTGGATGGGGAGAAGCGGCTGGCGGGGCCGGGGCTGCCGAGACAGGAGCCCATGAGCGTGATGGTGATGGGGGGACCCTGGCCGGGCAGGTAAGTCAGGGGGGTTGGCAATGGCGGGGGGGTGCTGGGCACCGTCCCCTTGCCGCCATGGCAGGGGGACGTGGCGTGACCCTCTCCGGCTCCTCGCAGGCTGTCCAAGATGTGCCACGGCTACGTGGGCGAGCGGGGAGAGGCGCAGATCTACGGGGCGCACCGGCAGGGCCCGGCCGCCCTGCGGGAGCTGCTCTGCCATGGGGAGAAGGGGGCCTGCGCCGGCGGCAAGGCTGGGGGGCCAGCCCCGCCCAAGGCGATGCAGAACGAGCTGTAGCCCCGGCGCGGTTAATGCTTAATGCCCCGGCGACCTTCGGAGCCGACTTCGTCCCCAGCGAGAGCCAACACACGCCGGGAGGTGGGCGCCTTCCCAGCGTTGCCCATCACCAGCATCGCGACCGTCCCTTGACGCCCAGCCCGGCTGTGCCGCGACGATGCCGGCGGCAGCTGGTGCCCCATGCCACTGGACCCCCTGTGAGCCGGGAATTACTCTGTAACCCGCCGGCTCTAATGTTTTACCAATGCGGTGCCCACGGCGGGAGCGCCCCAGCCCCACCAGCGGTGCCAGCCCTAATTAAAGGAGTTAATAGCTGATCCGTCCCCAAGGCAGCGCTCCCCGGTTTCACAACCGGCAGCCAATGGCCGCCTTCCAGCCTGCCACCCTGCCAAACAGCCCGGTTGGTGACTAAAGTCCTTCCCACGGCCATAAAACCCCCCGTGCGGTGACATCGCTGCCGGGACCACATCACTGGAGGATGGGCACCCGCTCGGGAGACCTGGCTCAGCCCCAGGTGAACGCAGCCTCCGTCCCCATCCCCATCCCTGTCCCCTCCTCAGCCCTACCCCGGTGCAGTGGGGAGGGAAGTGGGTGGCCGGGGGCACCGATCCCAAATGATGGCCAGCTCGGGGCCACAATGCCCAGCTGGGACTGGCGAAGGATGGGATGAGCGTGAGGGCTGCGGTGAAGCCTGGGACCAAGGGGACATGCTGGGATGCTGCGGCTGGGACTGGCTGTGCCATCTGCACCTGTGGGGTGGTCCGGGCACCCCAGGGCCAGTGGGGACCCCCCCCCACCCTCCCCTGGGGACACACCACTGTGTAGGGACAGCGGGTTTTGGAGCCTAGACCCCTCTCAGGGGGCAGAGCCGGTGCCGGGTGGGGCCGACCGGCCACGCGTGACGAGCTGTGGCCCGATGGCCCTCACGTCCCTGGGGCAGAGCCCGTCCCTGTGCCCATGGGAGACCCGGGACAGCACTGACCTGGCTCCCGCCTCGCCCTCGCTGCCAGAACGGGAACTCAGCTCTCGCCCCCGCCGGCCCCCCGCATCCCCCTGGGAAGGAGCTGCCCGCGGTGGGCAGGGTGAGTACCGGGGCACCCCYGCACAGCACACACCCTAGAGCCTTCTGTAACGCACCATCGGGTGGAGACCGGCCAGCTGGGACCYCTCCCCATCCCTGAGGGTGCAGGGGTCCCATGGGGCAGAATGTGCCACCCGTGGGGACAGTGCGGGGTCCCCTGGGGCGAGCCGGGGCTGAGCTGTGTCCCCTGCACGCCAGGACCCCGGGGCAGGCGCTGGGCCCCCCCGGCCGGAGGTGGACATGCTCTACAGGATTGAGGATGTGCCCCCCTGGTACCTCTGCATCCTGCTCGGCTTCCAGGTACGGCCTGGAAGGGGGGTACCCCCCCACCGGCAGAGCCCGAGCCCCCGCTCCCCGCGGCGTGGGGCACCCCACGGCACCCCAGCCCGCTAAGCCCCCCTCTTGCCCCCCAGCACTACCTGACCTGCTTCAGCGGCACCATCGCCGTCCCCTTCCTGCTGGCCGAGAGCCTGTGCGTGGGCAAGGACCAGCTCACCGTCAGCTACCTCATCGGCACCATCTTCACCTGCGTCGGCATCACCACCCTCATCCAGACCACCGTGGGCATCAGGTAGAGCCGCGGCCCCGGCGGAGACCCCCCCTGCCCGTCCCCAGGCCGTGGGCGCAGGCGTCCCCTCTCGTCCCCCCTCCAGGCTGCCCCTCTTCCAGGCGAGCGCGCTGGCCTTCCTCGTCCCCGCCAAGTCCATCCTGGCCCTGGAGAAGTGGCGATGCCCGCCCGAAGGTGAGGGCAGAGGGGGTGCAGGGGGAGCCCAGCTTCTCCCCCCACCCCGACCCCAGGGACCACCTCACCCCCCTCCGTCCCCAGAGCAGATCTACGGCAACTGGGTGCTGCCGCTCAACACCTCCCACGTCTGGCAGCCCCGCATGCGAGAGGTACGCCCCGCCGCCACCCCCGGGGGACCCCAAAATCCCTGGCGGGGTGCTGACCCCCTCTCTCTCCCCCCACTTCCATGCCCTGCAGATCCAGGGGGCCATCGTGGTGTCCAGCCTGGTGGAGGTGGTCATCGGGCTGCTGGGGCTCCCCGGGGCGCTGCTCAGCTACATCGGGCCGCTGACCGTCACCCCCACCGTCTCCCTCATCGGGCTCTCYGTCTTCCACGCGGCCGGCGAGCGGGCCGGCTCCCACTGGGGCATCGCCGCGCTGTACGGCACAGGGACGGGGATGGGGGGACAAGGGGGCAGGGGTGTCCCCCATGGAGCCAGAAGCACGCTGGGGCATGAGGGACCTCGTCTCTCTCTCTCCCCCCAGGACCATCTTCCTGATCGTCCTCTTTGCCCAGTACCTGCGGCACATCACCATCTGCCTGCCCGGCTACCGGCGGGGCAGCGGCTTCGTCCTGCTCCGCGTCCAGATTTTCAAGATGTTCCCGGTAGGGACTGGCTGAGAGCTGCTGGGTCCTGGGGCGGTCCCAAAAATCCCCCTCTTTTCCATGCATGGGTTTGCAAGCGATGCGGGGTGCGTCCCCGATCTCTGCCCCCGCAGATCATCCTGGCCATCATGGTGGTGTGGCTGCTCTGCTACGTGCTGACGTGCACCGGCATCTTCCCCAGCCAGCCCGAGGTGTACGGCTACAAGGCCAGGACGGACGCCCGGGGGGAGATCCTGTCCGTGGCACCCTGGTTTCGGGTCCCCTACCCCTGTGAGTGCCAGGCAGCCCTGCGGCATGCGGGACCYCCCGACACCCTTTCACCCAGGGGGATGCGGGGACCCGGCACAGCATCACCRGGGCTGGGGAGCACCCGGGGGGCCCCAAAGCGGCACCGGTGAGCAGCGGGGGGCCGGGTCCTGGGGTGCCCCCACCCTGACACCCCGCTCTGCCCCCGGGCAGGCCAGTGGGGTCTGCCCACAGTGACCTCAGCAGCCGTGCTGGGCATGTTCAGCGCCACGCTGGCGGGCATCATCGAGTCTATCGGGGACTACTACTCTTGTGCCCGGCTGGCGGGAGCCCCCGCTCCCCCYGTGCACGCCATTAACAGGTATGGCCAGCTGGCCCCGCCGGTACCCTGCCCACGCCGCGGCATCCCTGGGCACCGGGCAGGGATGCCGCAGGAGAGCAGCGGTGGGGACCAGCCCCTTCGTGTTGTTCCCCAGGGGCATTTTCACTGAAGGCATCTCCTGCATCATYGCGGGGCTGCTGGGAACCGGCAACGGCTCCACCTCCTCCAGCCCCAACATCGGCGTCCTGGGCATCACGAAGGTACYGGGGCCAGGGAGGGGTCCCAACTCAGCCAGGGGGGATGGGTGCCGAAACCCACTGCCGGTCTCTCCATGCAGGTGGGGAGCAGGAGGGTGATACAGTATGGGGCCGGCATCATGCTCGTGTTGGGGACCATCGGCAAGTTCACGGCGCTGTTCGCCTCCCTGCCCGACCCCATCCTCGGTGGGATGTTCTGCACCTTATTCGGTAACCTTGGCACGTCAAACCCGGGGCGCTGTTACCATCAGCCCCGGGCCATTTCCCCGGGGATTCGGGGGCTGGCGAGCCCGAGGGATGCAGGGCAGGCTTTGAGGGTTGGGGTCGAACCACGGCTGGGTTTGAACGCCCTTCGCTGCCTTTTCGGGCAGCCCACCCCGATGCCCGGCTCCCAGCCAGCAGCGTGGGCATCCCTGTCTGCCCGCAACCCGGCCGTCGTCTCTGCTGGCAGGCATGATCACGGCCGTCGGCCTCTCCAACCTGCAGTTTGTCGACATGAACTCCTCCCGCAACCTCTTCGTGCTGGGCTTCGSCATGTTTTTCGGGCTGACGCTGCCAAACTACCTGGATTCCCACCCCAAGGCCATTAACACAGGTACCCACCCACCATGTTTTTGCCCCAATTTTGGGTCTTTAGGGAGCGAGGAGGGCAGATCTCGCGGGTGCTGGGTAAGCAATGATTAATTAAGCAAATCCGGCTTATCGCAGCACGCCCCGGCTCAGTCCCCGCGCTCTCGCAGGTGTCCCCGAGCTGGACCAGATACTGACGGTGCTGCTAACGACGGAGATGTTCGTCGGGGGGACCATCGCCTTCGTCCTGGACAACACCATCCCGGGTAATTAAAGCACATGGAGCCAAGGGGAGGAAGCAGGGGGGTTGGAGGCAGATTCGTTTTGGTTTAGAGCTGCAAGAGGGGATCGGAGGGCGAGGGGGGGGGCTGATGCTGGGCATCCCGGCTGCGGGCAGGCGGGGGCCGGGGTCTTGGCCGACGCGGTGCCGGCTGCCGCAGGGACGCAGGAGGAGCGAGGGCTGGTGCAGTGGAAGGCGGGCGCGCACTCGGACAGCACGGCGAGTGCCAGCCTGAGGAGCTACGACTTCCCCTTCGGGATGAGCGCGGTGAGGAGGAGCCGGTGGCTGAAGCACGTGCCCGTCTGCCCGGTGTTCACGGGGTTTAAGGCCCGGGCAAGGGGCAGCGGCACGGCGGCGGCGGCTGCAGACATGCAGGATAATGCAGACGGGCTCTCCGTGTGCACGAAGGTCTGAGTGAGGGGAGGGCTCGCACGCCGGCGCCGGAGAAGCCGAGCTGAGCTCCCCCGGGTGCTGTCGGAGTTCGTTAGCACCCGCCAAGTCCAAAGGCAAGGCTTCTGGTGCTCATCTCAAACACAGGGCTAGGGAAACTCAAAGGTGCCTTTCGGAGACATCCCCAGCTCCTGGGGTACCTGCCTGGGGACCACCCCCCCTGTGTCATTGCTCCACCTCAAGCTTTAGCTGGTTGAGACTCGTCCGGCACTTGCTGAAGCTYGTTAGCCACCATCGGAGCCAGCCAGAGCCCCTGGAGCCACGAATTCCTACCCGGGGCCACAGATTTTCATGCTGTGGCAGCCTCGGCTTCGGCAGGGCTACCTGGCAGCTGAAGTGGGCTCTGTGCAGGGTACAGTATCCAGACCAGCTGGATGCCTATTTTGAGATCATACATTAAAAAAAAAAAAAAAAAAAAAAAAATCAAACCCACTTGCCCTGCTGGTGTCTTTGCTGTGTCCTGCACCCTCCTCCTTCCTGCGTTTCGAAGGCTTTCCATACTCCCTCCCAGGCTGCCCAACACGGAGACACGCTAGATTTCATCCAGCCCTAGCTCCTGCCTGCTCAGTGGGCTTCTGCCCGAACCCCGGTGCAGGGGGAGAGGTGGTTCAGCACAAGCCCTTGGCAAACCTGTCCTGCTGCGGAGGGCACTGGACAGCCGGCTCCATCCCGGCTGCTCCGGTGAAGCACCGCCTCGTACAGCCGGCTGGTTTTCAGCAGCAGGCGCAGAAGGCAGCCGATGGCCTCACTGCAACGGCTGACAGAGTCAAGCCACTTCTGGGCTTGGGTTCAGCACCAAAATCCAAAGTCGAAGCCAGCATTGCATGACCCTGTCACAGGCTGTCTGCACTAGCGTGGTGGCATGGCCACGCGCTCGCTCCCCAGCGCAAGCAGGAAGAGCAGAGAAAACCCATGGGTTGAGAGAAGGACAGTTTAATAAGCGGAGAGAGGAGGGAAAAAAAAAACCACCACCAAAAAACCCCAAGTGATGCAAACGCAACTGCTCCACGCCTCCCACAAACACTGCGATGCCCAGCCAGGCTCTGAGCAGCTGCAGAACCCTCCCTCTTCTGCTGTCCCAGCTTTGCTGTCGAGCAGGACGTTACATGGTGTGCAATACCCTTTTGGTCAGCTCTGTCCCCTCCCAGCTTCTTGCCCACCCCCAGCCTACTCGCTGGGGCCGGAGCAAGAGAAAGCCCTGACGCTGCGCAAGCACTGTCCAGCAACAGCCAAAACACCGGTGTGCTGTCAGCTCTGTTGTGGTCACAAACCCCAAACGCAGCAGGGCAGGGGCTGCGGTGGAGAACGGTAGCTCCATCCCAGCAGAGACCATGGGGAAGTTCACCTCTTCCAGAAACCTCCCCAGGTTATATAGTTGGCTGGGATAAAAACAAAGCAAAGAAACCAGACGGTGGTAAGGCTGGCTGGTTCATCACAACAAGCTGGCTCCTAGCAGCAGCCTTCACTTGCCCACCACCCCGAGCTAATCGCACCTGGGCTGGAACCCCAGGAGGAAGCTCACCAACAAGCAACTGCTGCCAGCTGTGCAGGGGTGCTCTGGTGAAACTCCCCACTCCAGCTAAAAATAAGCTGGGGCATGGTAGCATGTTATTTCCTGACCTGCTGTCTTTAGGTGCTCAAGTCTAAAGTATCTCCAAGTCAGTGGAAACGCCAGAGTAGTTTTGCTGCTTCTAGGAAGGCCGGCAGATCTCAGAAGGCTAGGAAGGGGGAAGGTAATGCTCAGTAAGGAGCCCGGGATAATTGTGATTAGCATTTTGCAGAGCAACAGCAAAATGAGTTGGTCTGACTGAACTCCTCCGAGGGGTTCTTCCACTTGGAGCAAGACTGACGCAGCGATGTGGTTACGCTGTAGGCTAACAGCTGAGTAAAGGCTCCATCTCACTCCTCCTGTTCTGCAGTACTGCATAATTTCTGAAGTGCTTCCATCTGGTTTACCCAGAGCTTAAGAAAAAAAAAGAAAAGATAAACAGCGAGGCTGGGCAAAGTGATGAAGCAAGAGCGGATCAGACTGGGATCCGAGGACTGCTGGAGGCCCTTACCGTATCCACCACGAACTCGCCCACACCGTCCCGCAGCTCCCTCAGGTTTACGGGACGGAGAGGAGCCCAGCTCCAACGGCCACCGAGCCAAAGCCTCCGACAGCACGCGCCAGGCAGCCGGCTTTATATAGTGCCATCAGCTGTTAACTAGGACTTCCCGTGCTGCCAGTGGAGCTGAACGGGGATTAGCAGCGGTGAGAGCGAAGGAAAATATGGCCAGGCAAGCGCATAAAGCGGGAGGAAAGACATAAAAGAGCAGTCAGAGTCCAACCTCAGATGCGTATTTTGGGTTATCGTGTTACAAACAGCCTTACAGGCACCGTATCCATAACGTCATCCCTGTCCTCTGCGCGTTGCCAAAGGAGTTTCCATGCGAGATGCGTATTCATGAGACAGCCACCACATCAGTTCTACTATTATTTATTTTTTTAAATATTTTTGAAAAAATATAATTTTTTTACAATATTTTCAACTTAAACACTATTCACACTGAACACGTATGGCAGCTTAACCTACCCGAATATGAAGTTTAAGAAGCCAAAACTGTTCTAGCTTTATTAAAAGGAAAAAAAAAAAAAAAAAAGTTGTTGTGCTGTAGACTATTGTGTAGTGATGATTAAACAAAGCAAGGGAAAAGCACCACTCAAATCACTAATGCTAGGGTTTTCTTGGTTAAATCCAGCTATAATAAAGTTGTATGCTAAAAGTTACATAGGCAGTGCTATGTACGTATCTGGGTTCTTGGAAGAAATTGTGATGAAACTCACATCTCCTTAACATAATCAGGAAGTGAAACGTTTCTAACATGATAACACACTGCAAAGTACAGGGAATTTCTTCCTTCCAAGCGCTCGGATGTTAGTTCAGTAGCTGAGATCTACGACTCTGTACAGGTCTGTAACATTTCTGTTAAAGCTCATGCTGCTTAAAAGGAGCATGAAGTTTTTTGAGGGGACAAATTAACATTAGTAACAATACTGATATTTCAAAGTTAGCTAATTTGCATAACAATCAGATCTCCTTGCTTTCACTTTTAAGTTAAGGCATTATCAGGTGCAAACTAGCACCAGTTAACACATCTTTAGTTAAAAACAGACCATCGGTAGCAAATTCCAAGTCCTATTTAAAAAGACAGAGTCTGCAGAAGGTTTTATAAACGTGGTACTTTGTCTCAACTTGACTGGTGCTTCTTACCTCACCGCCTCCTTTGCAGAGAGCCAGGGCCCAATTATGTTTCCATTAAACTTTTGACAGATTTACTTAATAACAGTCTCAGCACTTTTATTGAGCATGCAAGACTAACAAAACTTTGGCAATGCATAAGTGTAACACAGTGACAAGAAGAGAGAGCTTTTACAATTAAATCTTCTAATACTGGCTTCACAGTGTGGAAATTGTGCTACATCCACCAAGAGAGGGCCCAGTCTACTCAAATATTTAAGTACTTCACCCCAGGAACAAACTCCTTTGCGTTTGGATTCAGATTACTCTTGACCTGAGGAAGGGAAAAACAGAAGTCTAGCTGAATCATTATTTTCACCTTACATTTTCAAGCTGAACACAATTCTAGGCAGACAGCATTAGGAACAGTTTATGGATTTAGAGTAACAGTCAGGCATATAATAGGGTTTTTGCATATACCCAAAGTCTCTATGATCGCTAGAAAAGCCCACTCCTCTGTGCCAGTACCTGAATCCTTCCTTAGCAGCACCTCACGCTTCAGTCAGATGAGGGCTCAGGGAACACGAAACAAGAAAACCACAGGCATGCATCAAATACAGCAACTTCGCTTAATGCTGAAATAGCTTTTTCTGAAGTTGAGCTGTTAAAACGTGCCATGAGGTTTTTAGATCTTGCTTATTTAAGCAAGAGAAGACTTGTTCCAGAAACTTAAGCCGCTTCTGGGAATTTAACGTATATGAGCACTGTATTGATTTTTTACATTTCTGCATCTGTGACTACCCCGTCCTCCCACTTGGCAAGTTGCTGCTCTACAATGTCCTGCAGTTACAGGTGGGCAGCCAGCACCTTCAAAACGAGCTCTTTATCATAAAGAAATGGAGGATTAGGCTTTTGTGTTCTTAACTGAGTCTAAAACTGCTGCCTGCAGCTGCTTAAGCTTGGAAAAGTAGGGGTTTGCACCTGAATTTCACACCAGTTGTGTGACACGACGGTGTGGTTTTTGTACTCTGTAGCAGTAACTTTATTAGGGAAAATATGTACACACTGCCCTTTCCTTTTAGTTAAGCTCTGGACAGAAGTCATACAGAAAGAAAGAGGGAAATAATCGTAGTTCAGCTGCTTTCCCCTTCCTTAGAATTTCTACAAAGAGATCTGCTATGGTTCGCACAATCCAAACCAGACCTTAGAAAATGGCTCGTACCTACCCAACGCATAAGTGTTGACAGATGCTGAATTAAACTTTTGCACTCCTGCCACCGAATGGCACTTCACAGGGTCAGCGTGCTTCGCTCACTGCCTTTCTTTCCTAACATATTATGCATACCCAAAGCCACTTGAATTTATGCCATGGGCTAGGAAAGGCACCATTTGGTTATGAAGAAAACCACTGAATAGGTCACGTTACTCGAGGAAACATCCCTTACCCAACCGTTCCACATTTCCCCCTCCACCATAGCCAGGCATTCCAGGTTTAAGAGTCTCTGGCCTACATGTAAAGGATTTTCTCTCGTCATTATCAGCAACAAAAATCAGCCTTGGACAAAGAGAGATGTCAAGCTTTAGAAATATGATGAGAAACTGAATTTACCACCAGATCCTCCAGTGATGAGCTGTCACTGATAACAAGGTCATTGAACTGGTCCTGGATTTGATCCATTGTTTGTGGGAGATCACGGGCTGGAATAAACCATTCGTGCTCCTCCTCTTCTTCCAGCATCTCCTGGAAACAGCGCTCAATAAATTCTTCTTCCCACAACTCCTCTTCGATCTATACAATGAGAAGAAACCGCTTCATCAACAAACTTACTGAGAGCTTGTGTCTTCGTTCCAAGGTTTGTGCACCTAGCTGACCTTCTTTCTAGCTATGCAATAGGACTTCTAGCAGAACGCCAGGCTTGTGCTGCAGGAAGGCAATCAGCTTTTATTTTCTAAAATAGAAAAGTGCTTTGTCCCAAGAACTTGGGCTGCAGTTAAAAGGGAATGGCAGGAGAACCCCCCAGCCCTAGCTGTTTTGTTTGCAGCTTGTTAGAGCGCAAGGAGAAGGAAAATGTTGGTTCCAAGTGAAAATTTCAGTCGTACGAACTAGTCTGGACTGAACTCACTGCAAGTATGAGGAAGGGAACCAGGGACAACACGTGCAGCCAGGCACACTCCCTAGGAAAGTGTCCTGCAAGATTCTTGGGAAAAAAAATAACCACTACCTGTCACTTGGAATGGGGAACAAGCAGCATCTCCTCGGCTGTCGATTATGCGTTCACCCAATGTAGTTCTCCTAAGGAACTCCACATGCTCTTAGCAGTTGTTAAGAATGCTGACCTGCTGTACAAATCAACTGATGCAGAACTGACTCACATTGCAAAGATTAAAGGAAAGTTTTGCTTGGTTGTTCAGTAAACAAGCTTTGGAGAGAGTTCATCCTGACAAATTTTCCACGTCCTGCATCGAGGTACTCAAGAGTGGAAAGCAGGGAAATAGAAGCTGGTGTGAATGACTTGCCAAACATAAAGGAGCGGAAAAATGATTCAGGACAGATTTAAAAGTTCACTCAATGGAGGCTCAAACAAGTTTTCCTATCTATCCTTCACTCTGAAATCAAACACATACTTGGTCCTAACGTGGAAATTCAGTTACATATCACAAATACCAAATCAAAAAAGTTAATGCCAGAGTTCAGGATTCCTGTAAAGTCTAGGTCCCCTGTGCTTGGGGCAAACACACTCACCAGCTCACTTGGTGCTCAAGATGCACAGCTTTAGGGAACAGGGACTCCCTCACCACATGCTCTAAGCCACTGTCCAGACAATTCAAACCCCGCACAAAACACCGACTTAGTGATTTCCCCAGTAAAGCACTCCAGCAAGGATGGCGGTCTCCAATCGATCCTGCTTGTGAGGCACTGTCTCTGTCCTGCATGCGGTTAAAAGGCAGCCGTGGGCATGCAGCCACAAGCTAGTATTACAGCAGGGGTTGCCCGGCTCCAGGTTTTTTGTTACATGGTTGTACACGTACTTGTGCCTCCAATGGCAGCTCCAGAAGTACTAAATAACGTTTAATTCCCCAAATGTCTTGAAATTAATATTGCCTGTTTGTATTTTCCAGCCCAAGTTTAACTCATTCAGGTTCCCACAGAGAGATGCACCTGCAGCAGCAGGCGATCAGGCTGCCGCATGGTGTTTGCCTGCCTGAATAAGACCATTCTCCCCTCATGCTCCCATCTTTCCTCTTCTCCGAAAATGGAGCGCATACCCGAAAAATAGTTCATTCACTCAGCTCCTTCCCCAAGAACTACACATCCCGTATGCTAACTACAGTACAGTCCCCGGGAGGAAAAACCCACCAAACAGGAAATGACACTGAGACCATCCTGGCCTACGCACAAGAGAATTTAGATTTTGCGAGCAACCTGAATTTCAGATTAGCTTTGTGCCCTGCTGGCATCCTAAAAAGAGAGCAGCAGGCATATCCTATTTCAGAAGCTCAGACTTCAGCACAGCCATACTGTGCTGGTGTGCAGAGAAAGCAGCTACTTGAGTACAAAGATCAAGTTTTGATTAAGAAAGGGGTGGTGGAAAGAGGTAGGCTGTTCCCAGCCTCCACAGGAGAGAAAACTGTGTCCAGATGCAACGTGAAAGATAAAGTTAAGGCTTCCTTCCAACCTGATTGCGAAGGCCAGCTGTAAGACACTTAAGTATTAAGCAACAAACAGGACTGTCACCCAACAGCTATGTCCATCAACTCCCTTAGGAACAACAGCCCTGTTGACGAGGCAGGTATGCACCTGGATGTATCCAGTTCAGAACTACAACAGCTGGCATGTTCGCACATGTAAAACCTCCGCAGCTCAGCAGCCTAGCAAGATCTGTCCCTTCCAAAGTGCCACATAAAGTCTGTCAACTATTTTTTTTCTCCCTCTCACAGAAGTAGGGAATTAACAGATGCATTAGAACATGGCACACTTCCCGTATTTTCCACCAAGATTACAGAAAACAGGCATTTATTGCCAGAGAAACTGAGATCTGCCTGTTCTCCCCATTATTCTAGCAAGCCTATCTAAAAACCCCATCTCTAAAGGATCCTCAGTCTTGTACCCCGGTTGCTAAGCCACAGCACTTCTCCCTTCAGCTAGAAAATGGTAAAGCATATCACAAGACATTTATAGAGGGAAACGACTTGCCTGCCTGTTAAATTCCTCTTCGTTCTCCATCCACATGTACTCTGCAAAGGGATTGTCATCTTCGTGAGAATGACCATTTATAATCACATCTTCACTGATGATGCTTGGGCTAGTACTGCTGCGACTTGGATCTTTCATGGCTGCGTCTTTGATTTGAAGTCTGCAATTAAGAAATGCAGTAATTAAAGATGTGCAGATTAGCTCATCACCCTGCTTCTGCATAAGCCCGGCCCAAGGGAAGGCTGCACCTGTATTTGAGGGCTCCAGGTAACCTTACTGTGACTGTAGCAGAGGAGCTCTGCTAATTGCAACAAGTAAAAGAGTATCAGAAACGCCGTTTCCATTGTATGCAGATTCGAGTGACAAATTAATTTCCCAAATTAAACCTCACCAAATCAGCAAATGCCAAGCACCAAGGCCAATGAAAAGTGAAAGAAAAAAAAACAGAAAGCATGCATACTTGCCAGTAGGAAAGTATTTAAGGCAACATTCAAGAAATAAAAGGAAAATGTGTTTTCCAAAATACTTTTAAAGCTCCCACCTGAGTTTCAACAAACTCCCCAGGAAACGCACTGCCCAGTGTCTGTACTGTTTCAGAGGGGGTGGGCAACACTTCAGGGGGTCTTCCAAAGATACCCATGATAGGGGAAACTTCGGCGTGACTTTGAGCCTACCCAAATTCAGTTATGAGCTGTTCTATGTGATCACATGAACCAACTTTCAAGGCCGTTTCACCGCTGAGAAACCTTGCAAGCGAGGCACAAACCACTACGCACCGATTCCTCACAGAGCCAAGTTGGCACAACAGTTCTTACAGCTACTTCATTAGCGAAAGCCCACTGATTGGGAAGCTTCAGGTAAAGACCACATCGTAAGGCGCTGGAAGACAGTACATGCTTGCCTCTCATCCCACTTCATTAATATGGATTGAGTCACGCCTGGAGAGCACTCAGCATTTCTGCGTGTCCACGATATGTGATACCGCAACGTCCTGAACTCAAGGAACGAAGGTATAGTTGGCAAGCATGTTCTGTTCCACCTAACCACAATCAAAAGCAGGACAAAACCTAAATTTGGTCTGAATCCTTGTCATAAGAATGGTATTGCAGCCTTTCCGTCAGGCTCGTAAGCCTGGGTGAAGCTTGTAACTCTGAGTTCAGAGACCCAAGTCTGCTCACAGCCTCGGTTCTAATTGAAAAAATCTTATTTGTGTTGTAAAGTAAATGAGACAATGCTGCTGTTTTTCCTATACCACGCTCAAGTACAGATATCAATACTGGAAAAGCTGAGTATTTTTAGATACTAATACTGGCAGTGTTATTTTTTTTTTTAAACAGTATACAAAGCATGTGAGGCAATGAGTTCAAAAAAAATAATCAAACTGCAAAGTTTTTCTAGTGCTAAAAATTCACAATGAAACGATGCAGCAGTGAGTGAAAATATTTTTATTTTATTCTCAAATCAATGTTTTAGCTCGTTGTCTGCATATCAAAAAATGACTTATTCAGAGGAGAGGGTATCAAAGTATAGCCTCTGTTGTTATTAAGAGTACAAGGGCTTATTACGTAGCAGCTCATATTTTCTCTTTATATTTCAGTTGGTCCTATTATCTATGGAATTAATGCAAGTTTTGGTTCAAAATGTATACTTGATAATACCAGGTCAAAGGCTTGTCACATCCAAATGATCAATCAAGAGAAGCACAAAGAAAACGGAACTTGCCTGGTTTGCTCTATTCAAAGTTTTTAAATCAAAGGCAAACCCAAGTACGGAAGTCACTTTAGCTCCCTAGGAAGTATAACAAATGAGACCAGAACCCGGGTATTCTAGCAAGAGAAAACAGGTTCTTTTTGATGTTCTTTCAAAACAAACTTGCAAAGGATTACTGGCAGCATTTAACATAAAACAGGAAAAGACATTGCGTTTAACACCCCAATTCAAGCTTGAAATTGCTTTAAGCAACTTCAGCTGTTCACAAGCTAACAAACAGGATAGGCTAAAAGAAATAAAAGACCTCAGAGTCTAAAAAGCCTAATTTCTTTTTTTTTTTTTTTAACTGGCAAGTGTTTTCACCTTTTCTTTTGTGGACTGAATCTTGATATTTATATTCCACTGGGCTTTCTGCACACCAACAATTTACACTACAGGTGAGTAGCTGCGTTAGTAGTGTAAGGTACTCAGGTCAAATTCCAGGCAACTTCTGTACAAAGATGACTGCACCCAGACAAGTCCATAAAGGTAAAATAAAATTAAAAAAAAAACCAAACCCAAACCTACTTGTTTGTGTAAAAGCTTGAAAGGTTAGTTTGTTGAATCATGGGCTAGTTTTCCAATTTCTTAAGTGTTCCCGTAGAACACAAGCCATTTGCTTTAGGAGAGAGGGAAGTTCAGTGTTTCACGTTTGGACAGAAACACTTTTTCCATTACTGCCCGAGGACGATGTGGACGATTATCTTCAAGAAAGATCCGAGGCTCAACCTGAATATCTGAAGTTTATCTGATGAAGCCCTAAGTCCGCTAATGTTTTCCCACAGGAAAACACGTCAACAAACACTTACCCTGCATGAACAGTTAGGAAGCCCCAGGCCAGTCCCTTACTCACAGCACTCCTTGTAATTTGATTTTCTGCAACTTGTAATAAAATATACTGCATAGGGAGCTTTCCATTTCACCGTTTCAAGAGACAAACCAGTCGGCTTTCCGTGCTTATCTGCGAGGACAAGATTAGTCTCGTTTCACCAGTATTAGATACAGGCTTTTTAGTCATGAGCTACAGGCAATTCTGAGGAGAAGAGCCAAATGCCACTTTAGTCTTGCAAAAAGTCACAATCTAAGAAGGCTGCTGCAGAAAACAAGCCACAGCGACAGGCTACATTGCCGTCGTGAATAAAAATAATACATTTTCCATCTGGGAGTAGGTGGAAAGCAGAGGATCTCAAAGCTCCTTACACTAGAGCAGGAAATAGAACATTAGCAGTGCTAAGGAACAGAAAATATGGAGAATTCTACCACAGTGCTATGATTGGAGATCCAGCCCAAATTATTCCGGGATTTTGGTGGGGGTTTCTACAGGAAGAAGAGTGTAAGTGCATAAGGAAAGACACTAAAAAGTAGGATTTTTATCTTAGGAATGAAGCCAGAAATTAAAAATCCTGTAACAACAGGACTTTCGGTTGACTCGGAGTGTTTTCTGTATGAAGTGTGGAACTTGTTACTCCAGAACATCATTAAGGTCCATTAATTTACCTGTTTCTCTGAATTGTGCTGCGTTTAAAGCAATGAAGAATCCTAGACCAACCATCATTAAAATTCAAAGCTTTGTGATTGAAGATTTTGCATTTAAACCCCAATCACGAAAGAAGATTATCTACTGCCTACTTCGGAAGATAAGGTCAACGGGTCTAATTCCATAGAGCAAAACCCAGGTCCTTACCCTTGATTAAAAGAAAAAAAAAAAAAAAAAGAGGAAAAAAATTAAGATATTTGCCTCAAGCATCCAAAAGCAACACAGCACAGCAAGCAGCATGTTAGGACTTTAGCATAAGCTGAAGTTTAAGCAAAGCTGGTTTAGTGCAGCAGGGAGCGCTTTGTACTTCTGCAGAAGATGGCGTTATTTGTTTATTAACTAGTGATTACTCCTGTGAGTCAGGAGCACCGGCCAAGTTTCTTGTTATCTAACTAGATTAGTAAGTGGCAGTTATCAAGTAAATTGATTATACTCCGTATAATAAACAGATTTCTTAATCAAATTCATGAGGGATGGCTAACGCTAGCCGATATAAACACTTCAAAGCGTTGCACTGGAGTTTACTTGAAAACAGCCGACTCATTTACACAGCATGCCAGCACCCAGACTTCAAAAAAAAGTTGGTCGTGAGGAGCAGAGCGCCGGCAGAGGCGAGCAGCTCTGCGGGAGCGGGGCAGGCCCGTCGGCGAAGGAGACTCCCCGGAGGGAGCAGGGTTTGCTCCCCGAGACGCCCTTCTCGGTGCTGATGTTTTCGGTAACAGCCAGCGCCGACGCCCGCGGAGCCGCTTCGCTTCAGCGGGAAGCGGGCGAACCTGCCGGGCCGCGCGGGTGAGCTCAGCTCCGCCGCCCGCTCTCCGCCGACACCATCTCGGTTACGGAGGCGGGGCGGGCTCTACCCGCCCCCCGGAGGCGGCCGCCTCCTCGCCTTGGCGATAAACACCCTGGAACGGCAGACCCCCAGCTCCCGGGGCGGGCGGCTCCGGCCCCGGCCCCCCCGCCCCGGCCGCTTTGTTCGCCCACAAGGGCCGCCCCCGCGGCGGGGGTTCCGTCCCGGCAGGCCCCGCGCCGCCGCCCCCCCCCCCCCCCCCGCCGCCGGAGCGCGCCCCCCCC
>JAYKAV010001356.1:812016-842865 GCA_035582835.1 Phoebastria nigripes
CCCGGCTCCGCTCCGCGCCCGCCGCCCCGCTCCCCTCCCAGCGCCGCAGACCGCCGGACGTGAAATCACTTCCGCTACCTGCGTGACCTCATAGGCCCCGCCCCCTCCTCCCCCGGAAGCAGCGGCGGCGGCGGGCGCGGCGCGCCCTGCCCGCAGCCCTGGCGGGGAGGCGGCGCGCTGCATGCCGGGACGCGCAGTCTTTCCGCCAGCTCAGGCCGCGCGGCATGCCGGGAGTTGTAGTTCCGCCTGGCTGCCATTTCGCGCAGTGGTAGCGGCGCGGCGCAGCGCACGCCGGGAAGCGTAGTCCCGCCGGGGCAGGGCAAGCCTCCATCTTGTGGCGCCGGCTGGGATGGAGCGGGGGGGCCGAGGGGCCAGATCTGCTAAGAACCAGGTAGTCCCCGGACACCCTCCCGCTTCCAGGGCCGACCTGCCCCGCTTGCAGCGGCACTAGTGCGGGGAGGGCACCGCACCCGGTGTGCAGCCCCGGCCTGCTGCAGCCTCGCCGCCGCCGGGCACGCCAGCGGGCAGCGCGGGGAGAGAGAAGGCCTCGGGGAGCGTTACCACACGAGAAAACCCGCCCTGCCGTGCCTCAAGGACTCCCGAACCTTTTCCAGCCTCCCTCAGGGGACGCCAGCCGACCTAGCAAAACCACTGAGTCCTGGGCTTGAAAGGGGGGAAGGAAATTTAATACTTTCTGAAAAACATGCCTGTTTACAAAACAAACGTTTCTGCACCAGACCCGTGCATTTTTAAGGCTCTATATTAGGAACCAGGAGATAATGAACACCCTTTTCTGGGACCTACATTAGGTGCCAAGAATTCAACCCTATTTACAAAATGGGGTGAAAAAGCAATTTTTGCTCTCTCCTTTGATTCTCTCTCCCCCCCCCCCCCCTTTTTTTCTTACAGGTAAGGTGGAAATTACTCTCTCCTTCAGACAGCACCTGCTAAAACTAGTGCACAGAGATTTTAGCAACAATCAGAACCGTGCTGTGCTCCTCACTGTGTTTACCCATCGTCCCAAATACTCTGCCTAGGTACAGGCTTTTCCAGTCCTCTGATTTCCACAACCTCTTAAAAAGCAAAGCAACGAGACACCAACAGAGTTAAAGACCTTTTGTTCCATCCAAGCTGCTGATGAACGCAATCTGACTTGATCTGGAGTCAAAATGCAGTATCGCAAAAACCACCTCCACTCAACTCCCGCCTCGGTACGACGGACGCGTAAGCACAAAAAGCAGGAAATCTGCCCCAACAGCAAGTTGGGAAACGTATGGCAGAAAAATGTTTCTCTGTGCAGCTGCAAAGCCCAACACTGTGTGTTACTGAGGACTAAGTTGCACAGAAGTAAGTAACCTTTGATAACCCTGAAATCCATTAGTGGTTAAAGAGTTACCAAATGCGAGCAGGTTTTTTCAGGCTCAAGGACAGTCAGTGAGCTAGCAATGTACAGACCAACTTGCTCAGCTGAGCTCTTTGCATTACACCATCTGTTAGGCTGGAAAGTCTTCTCTGCTATCAAAACACTCACATAGGCTGCCTTATAAGCAGGAAAGGGGCTATCTGAGGATAACAATTTCATTAACATTTCTCTGCTCAATCCTTTACCTCCTTCCTTTCCCCTAAATTTTGGTAAAGGACAGCTAACTCTACAGAAAGACTGGGTTTTCTCAGATTTTCTGGGGACTGACCCTCTCTTGATCAAGCTGTTTATACTGATTTTATCGGTCACCATTACTAACTTGTTTCCAGGGCCCAAGAGCTTTCTCTATGGCCTGTCATACGCTCACTAAATCCTTTAGCCAAGTATAACCTTAAAATACCCCTGCAAGGATTATCCTTAAAACAAACAAAAAACAAAAGTACTCTGCTCTAACTACTCTTATTTCCACAACTATTTCTAACTCTATTTTAATAAATCCAGCATGACACGTGGCTTTCTCAGCTATCATGGAGGCTTCTACTTACTTCCCACGGTGCTCAGCAAGGCCAGGGCCTTATTGCACATCTGCTGAACTACACACACAGCAAAGAGGCCGACAGCCTCTAGGGTTACTCTTCTGAGTTGAAATTCACATATGAAAGCTGGCATCTAAATCACAGAGCAGTGCAGATACAATTATTTCCAAAGAGTAAGCAGCCTGTGGCAAGACCACATATCAATCTGCCACCGAAGTGTGTTTCTGGCATCTGTCCTCAAGATCAAGTTATTCTGATGCCTTCTTTTCATCAGAAATTAGTGTAAGGCATGTATTCTCTCCGTGTCCTTTGCATGTAAACAGAAGACATTCTGCAGAAGCAAATTAGGTTTGACTTATTTTCTGATGTATAAAAGGCATGAAGACTTACATACAGCTTATCAGGGTTTTGAAAGTACATGCATTAGGCATCTAACATCCACCAATACCAGAAACTGAGAGTTGATGGGAGCAAGGGATTTTTGACTCTGAATTTGGACTATGCTGCAACTACTTTACTCCAAGGATTTCTTTATGTTTAGACACTAAACAAGATGTAACATCCTCCTACAGTTTAATCCACAGCAGTTACACAAGTTAGCATTTACAACAGGCTGAGGACACTAGGCACAAGATCACCGAACTGCACAGTTATTTTAAGATGCAGGTATTAGCTAAGGAAAGGCTACTTCAAAAATAAAATGTACAGAGCTGTAATGTATTAAAATACTAATCTCAACTGTGCACATTTTAAGGAAACGGTGTTAAAATGCTTGGGGGAGACCTTAAAAATAAATTTTTGTCTACCATCTTTAGATAGAAGGGGGATGACTGCCAAACATTGAATGACTGAAGTCAGGTCCTGAACACAGCAGCCTCTTGGAGACAGATGAATGACAAATGTCATCACAAGCAAATGGGGTTCCAAGTACAKCCTTGTGACTTAGTCAAAATAGAACTGACTGCAGGGCTGCTGTTGCATGCACTTTCTTTCAGGGGCCTAGGAAAGCTGTAGAGTAGTTTTAAGACTAAATCATTGCATTACATTTAATCGATTTCATACGAACACAAAATTTTGCATACTAATGAGTGCCATGTACAAAGCAGTAACTTATCTTTGTAAAAGTGCAAGAATGAGTCACTGCATGTTAAGATTTTATAATCTGGATATGCTATTTAAATACAATCTGCGCCATTAGCTGCTTATTAGCATTTCACCACTCTATACAGAGAGTCCCCAGAGAAACTGCTACCATCACAGTAGGAGATGGTTGAAGTTATACTTAATTCTTGCACAAAAGGGATTGCACACCTCCCCTTTTTGTGAGGATGCAACAGCAGAAAGTTACAACTGGGGAGACAAGTTATCAAGACTTCACTTCCACAACACACACCATCTTGTGTCTGCTAGATGTATTTGCTTCAGTAAGTTAACTTCATCAAGATTCAGCCTCCTACATTTGAAAACCCTTCTTAGCACTGAAGCCTCCCTGTTGGCCAAGAGGCTCAGGTTGAAAGAATTGTCCCTAGTCATTTTTATCCACACGAACGTGATGTGGCTTGAACTTCAGCTTTGATGAAAATACCATAAAACGCAAGAAATAAAACTGTCAGCAGAATATACCTACCAGTGTTTTAACAAGTGATATTTTAATTTGTTTGGAAACGGAAGAGGTTTTAGGAAAGAGAAAGAAAAGTTATGCAGTAAGCCGCTAAATCACAGGTGTTAAAACATGCAAATTTTAAAAAGAGAGCTAGAGTTTCAGTGTGGTATCATGAACACAAGAGTAAAGAGTTCAGTAGACACATTGGTTAACATGCCAAACATCTATAACAAGTTACTGTTGCCTAGCTTTGTTTATTGGTAAATCACTTTAGTAACCTGAATTCACAAATAAGCAGTAAATAACAAAAACTACAGATAAACACAGGTTACACATGCAAATTCCTGTTCACATATCACATGTGCAGGTACATTAAGAGCACAGTTCTAAAGATTCTTGACGAAACCAGATTTTAACAAAAAATGGTTTTAAAATGCAGGTATGAAAAAATTACATGTGAAGAATATAAAGATACCTTTTTTACATTTCAGGACTCAAATGCTGCTTTTGAATATACTAGAGATGTACGACAGCTACAAGATTCAAGTAAAAGCAGGAAGAGCTCAGGGAAATAATACTGGTCAGAGGAGAATGGGCATTTACTTTTCACTAAAAATACACGGAATAGCTGAATAGGAAAGTCTATCAAGAGCTTAGGGAAAAAAAAATCACGAAGTTGTAAAGCTGACTAATCACTAATTTTCCTATTTGCTATATAACAGCAATGACGTTAAAAGAAACTGCAATTCAACATTTAAAAATGCAACCTACATTTAAAGACTTTCCAAAAGTGAAATGCAATGACAGCCTTACACTCGAAATTAAATATCTGCTAGGCTCAGACTGAAATATGGAATGTTCTAGATAAAATAAAAATACAGTGTTACTTTTTATTTTTTATTGAGAATGGAATTGAAAGACAATTTCTGAAGCTTGAAAGTAGTAAATTTCACTTAAATGAAGTTTTCTTCCCATAGATGAGCTTTCCACAAGGGTGCAAGATTTTTTTTCTTTAATAGCTTGAAGTGTCAAAATGAAAACTTGTTGCCATTCTCACATTAAGAACAAATTTTTGTCATTAACTTAACTGCATATGCTTTTTGCTACAACATTTAAACACATGAACAGACCTATAATGCCTACTGTATTTCACTAAAACAAAAAAAGAATACAGTATTTCCATCTACTACTTGTACTGCTTTTAAAAAAGATTAACATTAAAAACAAAGCCACTGTTTTCCTTACATCCTTCCTTCCTTTTAAGCTTCTTTCTTTTGCCTGTGGTCTTCTGCCATTTTATCCAGAATTTTCTGTTAAAAGAAAGCAACCATATTTTGGATATATTTAAATAGTTTCTCACAGTCACAACATCAATAATAGAAGCATAAATCCAATTTTCAACTTGTAAAATCTGTGAATGTTAACTGCAAAGGTTGTAACTAACAAGACTGGCACTTCTCCATATACTGAAGTGAACTGGAGCTCCTCTGAAGCACCACATTATCATTATGTCACCGAACATACAGCTCACCACCAGTAAACACCAAATGGCAGCCTCTGCAAGCATTTACCTGGCCCTGCCGTTAATGCCTTCCCAGCAGGCTGGCAAGCCAAGAGAATTACTTTCCATTTTGTCATGGACTCGTGACAGCGGTTGTGCCACTTACCTGGTCAGAATTTGCCATCTATAAAGCTAGGGACAAAATATCTCACCTCCCTAGAGAAGGGTTATTTTGGAAGTCTGAGGACATTTGTTATCACTTCGATGACATTTGGTAGCAGTATCAATTCATCTATTTATTTACTCTTATTGCTCTCAAAGTGAACGAGATTCCCAGCTAGAGAAGTGCCTTGCCATTGTGAAACAAAAGCTGCATTTCCCCCCCTTCCTTCCCTGGTTCTAAAACCACACCAATGTTAAAGTCATTCAAGAGCAGCTCGCTAGTCATTTGTGCCCTGGAAAAAGCAAATCAAATCATGTTTCATTTAAGTAAGTGATAAAGTTAATAAATTGGGATTATTTCCCCCACTTCCCCTTTTACATCAAGTCTTTAAAGTCCCATAATCAGGTACCTCAATGGAAAAAAAAGAAAAAAAAAAGCTATGGGTGATGGATGAGGTGGGTTTTTCTTACTACAGGATTCTGCATGGTAATTGATTTTCTGATCTACTCCTTGATAATGTTGTTTGCTTTGTGACATTTATTTGTGCCACCTGCCTTCCAGGGCCCTATATTTGTTTAGGGTTCCCTATTATTGCAAGGGAGAAAGCAAACATTTTGAGTTGGAGATGCCACCTTCTTCTTTTCTATGGTACTCCCGGGGTTTGTTTTCAGCTCAATTGACTGGTATGAAATCAATTTATGTGAACACTGCATTATTATTAGAACCTCGTTTAGGATTTCCCTTTCTTGGAGGCGGTATTTAAAAGCAGCTCACAGTACACAAAGATACAGCAGCAGCATTATCATTCATGCCATGCAATCATGTGATACCTATCCAATTAGAAATTGTAAAACATGCTCACAAAATCAGAAGTTGCAAATATGGATTTTTTTTTTTTAAATATATAAAAACTTCAGCTTAAGCTCTGCTGACTGGTTAAAAATACTCTCAAAGGGACAACTGGAAGGGATTTGAGTCATCTGTATTTACTCTGCACCACTACTTCTAAGCCTGGCCTTTACTCCAATCAGAATGCCCTCTTTAATCCAAATTTACAAAAAAAAATAATGCTGGAGCCCATCTTTAAAATGTGTATCCTGTGTATTATTTTCAAAAGATGACGTTTTGGAGAGGTCTAGCTTGAGTTAAAAGTTATAGAATAAGCCAATTTCCACTGCCTGAAAGCTTTTTTTTTTTCCTCAGTCCAGTTTCATTCAGATCTATTCCCCAGGAAAGAATCACGCCATTTAAAATGAACAAGTTTTTGCCTTACCTTCAACTTTTGATAATGAGGAAGGCTGCTGCAATGGGTCTTTTTTGCAACATCTTCATTTGTGTAGAACAGGGAACACAATTTGCAATAAAACCCTGTTTTGGGTACCACATAATTCACACCTAGAGAAGTAAACACCACAAAATAAACTAAGAGATCTACTCTACATCATTTCTTTTAATGTCATATGTCATTTCAGCTAAATCTTAAAACCATAATTCACTTTACATTAAAAGCTGCTTTATCTTTAAAAATCCTTGTTTTAGTTTAGTCAAGCCGGGGCCTAGTAATAACTAAATATGTGCAAGCTTTCTTTTTTTTTTTTTTTTTTTTTTAAATTTAAAATCAACCTTTCAGATTAAGGGTCCATTTTATTGGTTCCTTCAAAAGAACTAACAACGTTCTGTGATCAGTTTCTGAGTTCTGAGTATTTAGTATGAATCTAAACTATTACCACTATTGTGATTTGTGCTATTAATTGAATTTGTGTTGCTAAAATATACCTCTTCCAATTTAATTTCTGCCTAAGGAAAGTGTTATGGAGAACTGTATGAAAATAAGGGGAAAAAAGAAAATACTAGGGTTAGGGGAGGAGTGAAGAAGGGGAGAAGAGTGGGAAGCCCTAAAATGAAAGGCTCAGAGGCAATGTGTTGCCAGAAATAAAAGGCAAATGAAATGAGAAATGCTACTGCAATGCACAGAGACACATTTGAAAAGAAATGGAAACAGCCTTACCAACAGGAATGTTTGGCTGGTATGGCCCAATCCTAAATTCATCTGGAACAAGAGATTTCTCTTGGACATTCTTTGTTTCCTGTTCATCCTGGGTGTCTGTATTTTCATGGGCATTTTTCTCAGTATCCTGTGCTGTTGTGGTATCAGAAGCTTCAACAGTTTCAGCCTTCGAATTMTCTTCAGTTTTGGTTCCATTTTCTAATGTTTCATTTTCCTGCTCTGGCTCCTCAATCTTGTCTACCTTGATTTCTGCCAAACTATCATCGTTTTTGCCAGCAGATTTTACTGCCAAACCCGACTTGCGGAGTTTTTGATGATCCGAGTCTTCTTCATCACCAACCTCATCTAGAGTGACAAAACCTTCCATGCTCCGCGGAAAGCCACCCACGTATCGCTGTTGAGAAAATGTTTTCCTTATGTCAGCTTATTCTTAAATGTTTCCCTCAAACCGTCTTAAGTTTCAGAAGAGAAATATCTTCTCCAAATTCCCTGGGAAAATGCTCAAATTCTTCCTTCAAGACCTACCTCACTCATTCAAAATGTTACTCAAGCATGCAGAAGTGTAACAAGCTCTTTTTAAATGTACTCCACTGTCCCAGAATCAACTGTTCAATTTCAGAATAAATTTTTTTTTTTGCCTCATGAGGGTCCACTGTTTTATCATATCAATATGTGATCTTCAACTTGAGAATTTCAGTATCTTTTTGCTCTATTCTTACTTTGAAAGTCCTTTTAACATGAGTATTTTAATTTTAAGTGGAAGTCATTTTGGAATGCACAAGTTTTGTTTCTATTTGAGACAGTCCCACAAGATCCTCAAATTCATGCCTGCATAGAAGGTAAAACCTTACCAGAACACTTCTGTGCCCACTAATAGTATGAAAGTCCATGAAAAAAAAAAAAATTAAGGGCTCTTTTTCAACCAGTGGAAAGCTTGGAGCTTCCGCATTAAAAACAAACAAAAAACAACCCAAAAAACACCAACCACCAAAACTGTGGAGGTCTCTTAAAGTCCAGCTTGATTAAAAGACAGTGAATCTGTCTGAATTCTGGTTTTTTTTGAAACATTCCTGCTGATATGGAGACATCAGTATTCCACATGCCTAACAGCAATCGTGAGTAGTACTGAAACAGCATTAGCTTTACATCTGTGCTCTAAGAACGTAGGTCTTCAAGGAAGCAAGTCTGGGTTTTGAGGCAGTTTATCATAACGGATACCCACATAGTAAGAAATAATCTCTGCTGTTTGCATTGGCAATATTAATCCCAACACCATGTAACTAGCTGCCTGATAGAAGGATCCCCTAAAAACTGAAAACCATGCATACTTCATTCGTTAAGAATAAGGAACATGCCTTACTTTTTTGCAAAACAACATTCCAAATCAATAATGTTACTAAAACTTTGCATGCTACTCCACATAACCGAGCATGATTTGAACAGGAAAAAAGCAGCTGGTAGGACATAAAAAACCATGAGAGTGTGGGATCATCTGGTGAGAAAAAGGAAATTCACAGCAAGTAGCCTATGACTGAAGACACCTTGAAACTACTTTTTTTTTTTTTTTCCCCTCCAATTGGAAATGGGCCTTGGCTAACCGCAAATGGACTTGTCTACTTTCTGGCTAAGCATAAACAGTAGACGTACCTACTATTTTGTCCAAGGCTAGATCAGCCTCAAGTCCCAAATAAGTAATTTTTTTGAACATCACTGTTCTGCTCTGTGCTCAAAAGAGTAACTAACTACAGACAGTCTCATGAGAAACTGCTCAGGAGAAAACAGTTCCTGTTTTTTTAGTATTAGTCAAAAAAGGGGTGAAGAGAAAGACAAGAAAAACCCCAGGAAGCGACATGGGTAGAAGCCCACAAGTTAACAGTTTCTGTCAAAACAGAAACAGTGATTTATAACTGATTCCATCTGCAAGCTGCATCCAATGGGATCTTCCATTTTCTTCACAGGAGCTTTAACACCTGCTTCTCTTCAGACAGGTGTGCCATGCATGTGTTTTAAAGACCCACAGAAAAAGATCTGAAATAGAATGTACTGTGGTGTGCTATTTAAGTTAGACAGGGTTTTCCACACTCAGGTACCTTGCTACATGATTACCTTTTTAAGCTTTTTCTTTGTTGCTGGATTGGCCACAACATTCCCCTCAGTTTTTACGGTCACATCATCAGCTGTGTCCTTTTTTTCTTCAGTAGTCACATCAGCTAAATTGGCAACATCTGCATCATCTCCTGCTGAGCTGCCACTTTCTAACAGTGCTGCTGCTTCCTCCTCATCCACTAGCAGCTCATCTTCAGATTCAAGGAGCAAACTAGGCTCATCTTGGTCTGCCTGTTCACTACTTTTAGCGCCCGACGGCTCAGCAGCGTCATCTTGTTTCTCCTCTTTCACTTTGTCTTCTACACTGCCACTTTCAGGTTTCTGAGTAGCATCTGTTTTAGACTTCTTATCACTTGGAGAATCTTTGCTGTCTGGAGAATACGTTCTCTTTCTGTAAAGAACAAAGAATACTTGCTTGTAAACCTGAAGAGAACCCAGAAATGACTAAAAAAAGGTAGGTTATATTTTTCTAGACAAGCCTGAAAAAGATTGTGTTTTAATTCAGAAAATGGAAGGTTGAGGGAAATCTTGAAGGATACCATTCTTCAAATATGCAAGAGGCTGCTGCAAGGAGGAACCGTCCTTACAAGACAGGACGACTGCTCATGGGTTTAAACTTCAGGAAGGCAAGGCCAATTAAGGACTGGAAAAGATTTCCTGAGGAGCCTGAAGGGGCTGTGAAATCTCCATCATTAGAGGAAGAGGGTAGGTAGCATATTAGAAACGGTTAATCTCAGGGCACAACAAACAACAATTGATCTCAGAGCTTGCCTGACTTCTTTTGTATCATTTCTATACTCTGGATAAGGTATTTTCATATTTCTTTTAAACAACATTATGCTTTAGCAATAGGAAATTACCTAGTTTTATCCTTTTTCAGCAGTTCAACTCCTTTGTTTGGAATCTGAAATAAAATAAAAAAAAAAAAATTTAAGTCACAGTAGAATATTATTTATACAACTGTTGCATTATTAATTCAGACCAGACAGCACAATCTAGCCAAGCGCTTCCAATTATGTAAATCCACAGGTACTCTTTTACCATGCCCACCTACCAACCAATTAATCAACTGCTGTTATGTTAGACAGGACCTTACCAACCTAGAAATCCCATGTCTTTATTCACAGTAATTATCAGTTATTCAATACAAAACAAATGGGATATCCTGCTCCAGAAGTATCATAAACCAATTCCTCTTTTGTTTATGAACTGATACAGYGTGGTGCAGGCAATGGCACAAATCAGTCTTAATCTATACTCTTCTCCCTATCATTAGTAGTGGGCTACATGGAAAGCTTTTGAAGACTCAAAACACTTATTTAGGAGTTACTGAATAGGAAATTCCACTTGTATGGTAGTAACATGGAAAACTATTCAATGCATTGGTTAAGTATTTGAATTTGCCATAAAGTGTTCATTTTTGGTGCATGATCATGTGCAATAGTAAGATTTCTTCATACTCCACAATAGAAAGCTTATGTATTTTATGAGACAGCTTGACAGTTCAGATTTCTCCTGCTTTTCTACCTAGTGTTCTAGTCTGATGGAGAACGTCTCATAATTGCAAGAGTATTATTAGCCTAGTGTTATGTCAAAAAAAAAAAAAAAAAAAAAGCTATCAGCCAACCCTTGCCTCCTTGATATGAGCTGCAAATGCAAAGGTGCAGTTACATCGTAAGTTTTGACAAAGCTTATTCCTAAAAACTGGATCATAAGACTAAATCTATCTATCTAGGTAGTTGGGGTTAGTGTCCACAACAGGGATCAAAAAGCTTTCTGGTGCTAAAGAAAAAAGGTTTTGGATGGCATCCAACACAGGAAACACATTCTGTTGTAATACTTCATAGTTTAAAAAGGAGTCCCTAATAACATTTTGTCTTTGTTCTGTACACAAGAGTATGTGTACAATAAAATGGACAAACCAACCAGCAGCTGTGGAAAGAAAAGCCAAGAATTAAGCACACAATGTGTGAGTACATAGTTCTGACCCCAGCTTGATTTTACTCACTGATCATTTTCAGAGGGGGGTGAGAAAAAAAGAACCCACATTACAGAACGTTCTAAATGCAGAAATTTTAATTAAAATCTACACCAATTACTCTAAAATCTGAGTTCTAGTAGTTGTTTCATTTTTATTTAATCTGAAAGGAAAATCCTTTTACTTTGTTCTAGGCCTCACAACACCACACTCATGCTAAGTAACTGCACTTAAGTAGCCAGAAAATACTAAAGCAAATGCTTCCATTTTAGAAGTGGCATTGAATTCTCAATAAGCAATAGCTGTTTTCTACTTCACTTTACACCTTTAACTACAACTAAAAAACTAAGAGCACTACTTACTCTTAACACCAGTTTCTTGTATTTTTCAGATAAATCCACTTTCACACATCTGCCTTGGAACCAAAGCGCTTTGTTGGCACAATGCTCAACCATAGCTAAAGCATCTTCTCTGGTCTCCATCTCAATGAAAGCCTGAAAAGATTAAAACACACATTAAAAACAACTATGAAATACACAACACTTTTGCAGGCAAAGCTATTTAACTTAAAACACAGCGTTTCCAAATGCTGAAACAAAATTATGAGATTCAGCTATATCCATCCTCTCCAAACTAGCCATACATTTTAAAATTTACCAGAGTGCTCTATATACCCCAGCTTTTCAATTCAGTAATATCTGTCCCATAGAAAGTTCTGAAATGAAACAACAAGCATTTAAATAATCTGAAAAGGAAAAAAAAAAAAAGTCACCATAAAGTAAAATATTATTCCAAATGAAAAGCATCTGGACAATAAAACTCATTTATTTGGTACTTAAGTATCTGAGAAATCCAGGGTAGCTGAGAAACTACCCCAGTATTTTATTTTTCGAGAGAAGCCTGAAACAGAAAGGCAGCAACTGCTGGTCTATAAGCCCTGTTTGTGATGTGTTCCTCCAAAAAACAATGACACATTAAGTTTGCTGAACAAGCTTTTAAAAACACATCTGGGCTAGAGTATCATTGGCAGATAGAAGAAAGCTGTTTCTGCATCCAATTTAGACAGCAAGGCATTTTATTTTTCCAGTGAAATAAGGTCAGGRAGGACTTCCTAGGGGTCATACAATAGATTCTAGTAATTTTTCGTTCCACAAGTGTGGCATTAGGGGATTCAGGCACTCATCTCACTGAAAAAGCACTGGAATTTCTTATTTAACTCAAGGGAGCAACAAACTGGGACAGCAAAGCTGAAAAAAATTTTAGAACTAAATACTTTAAATTCCTGTGTATTTATAGAAATCACGTACATGCACATCCAAAGCATTTTACTATACACATGCAATGCACTATCTTCAAACATTTTTTTTTTAAAGTTAGAGAGCCACAGCAGGACTGCTTTTGTTTAGTTTTAAAGAATGAGAAATAAAGGGTAAATGAAAGAAATGTGTAACAGTGGAATAGATTTGTTAGTTTCATAGGTAATGTTTTTTCAGCCTTAAAAAAAGTTCCGAGACTCCTAGAAATCTGCATAACACAAAAATTAAGCCTCAATGCTAAATATACCTTCTTCACAGCTGAGGCCTGTTCTTTCTTTTTTTTAAAGCAGCTCACATTACAGTAACATTTCRCAGTGAGCTAGATAGCAAAACACCACCTACATAGTCCTCTAATAATTTCCATATCTATGCTAGAGCAGAAGGTCTACACATGCACCAATTAAAGGCACATCATTTCTTCACAGTTAAAAACCCGAGTTTCAGTCTTCACGCATGTATGTTCCTATGGTCAGTTACCTGGCTTTTCATTCTCATGAGTATGTAGTTCTTAATTTTTCCATACGGTTCAGCCAGTTTGAGTACTGCGTTGTCAGAGTATCCCGAATGAGGTAAATTGCTGAGGTGAATCACACGACCAAGTTCTGGTTTTGGCGGCTCAGTTTTTTGGTCAGGTTTACCCTCGGGTTTCTAAAATTAAGAGGGAATGAAAATTCTAAAGTACATACTACATAACATACACATGGGTGACTGTCCCTTGATTAAGTTGATACAGCCGAGAAGTACATAAATTAAGAATAACTTAAATGCAATGGCCTCATAACACTGACTGCCCCAGATCAAAATAAGGCAACGTTAAAAAAAGCAGAAGTCTTTTACCTTTATTCTTTTGTATTTCTGTGACAAGTGGACTCTGACTGGTTTACCAAATACCAGCGCAGGTGTTGTTGAATAGTATTCTACTGCAGCCTGGGCATCTTCAGTGGTCGACATTTCGATAAATGCCTGAAATCATATAAAAACTAATTAAACGCTGCTCCTTCAAGAATTAGTGTTTTTGTTTAAAATCTCAAGCTCTTCCTTGCTTTCCTGTAAAAATAGCTGCATCAAAAATGAAAATTGCCTTTTGGTTACAACATTAACTGACCTGCAGAACTTGGCATGAATTTCACATACTTTATTTAGGTGCACAAACAGAACTATTTGGTTTGTTTACATTCCACCTAGATTTGGATTCAGAACATTCAATTGCTTCCTGCTTTTTCTCTTCTATGATATTGGCTTTTTCCACACTTCAAAATATGACACTGTATAATACAAACTAAGACCAAGTAAGTTTTCAGAGAATATTAGAACAAGAACAGAAYTTGCAAGCATAGTGGTTTTTTGAGAAAGCTATGAACAACCAACAAGAAGGATTTTTTAACAATATTTAAGTTAAAATGCTGTACTACATTTCCAGCATTTCTGGAAAGAAACATACTAGTCACTCTTCCCTTCTCACATGKGACCTTGGTGACACGTGTGTAATCTTGCTTGGTAGTTGAGCAAGTCCTTTTACAAAAATTAAGCTCAGACAGTAAGCCCACTAAAGTCACCAAGCAGGGCCAACAGCAGTACTAAAGGGCCTAATCTTACCTCATTGATTTTGTTTAGAATCAGGTGATTTGTAATTATTCCAAATGGTTCAACAAGCTGAAGCAGCTGATATCTCAAGTTCTTTCCCCTCTGGAAATCCATGATGTGAACAACTCTGCTTGTTTCCTGTGGAAAACAAAGCATGCACACACAACATGAAAAGAAAATGTGTATCAGCGAACCTAAAAAGAAAGTCTGTCAAGGCTCTGCTCNGATTTTTAAATCTTCAGTAGTAACTAAACCGAGATGCACATAGAAAAGGCACAGAACCTCCAGGTATTTGCACAGAGGAAGATGCCTGCCGTGCCAAAGTTGCCTTTCTGTACRTTCATGTCCCACAGCTTCATCATAAGAGAATGTTTAAATAGGGTCTGTACAGTTTTGGAACAAGTATTTTGTAGAGTACTTGGCACAACGAAACCCCAATCTTATTCCAAAGCTTCAGTATTTCCACACAAATAAATCCTAAAATCTCACTTTTAAAGACAATCCATTCACTCAAAAAAAAAAAAACCCCCCAAAAAACCCCAAACCAAACAACCAAAAAAAACAAAAACAAAAAAACACAACAAAACAACCCCAAAAAAACACCACACACCCACAAACTTATGAAAGCAAACAAGAAGCACATTTACACAAAATTGTGGTTAAAAAAAAAGAAAAACACAACAAATTTTTAATACTAACCACTCTGCCCTTTTGCATGTGTCTTGGTCCTTGCATATTTCCATTTCCAGCTCCTTTAAGAAATTAAAAGAATAAGCAAGCTTAGTTCAACCTGTAAGACTGCCATTAACACATCTCTTCACAAGTTCTTAGGAGATACAAGACACTGGTAATACTAAACCAGAATGACATCACGTTTTAAAAACTAATTGTTTCATTACAGTCTGAAAAGGCTGTTAATTTATTTCAGAGCTCTTGTAACTTGAGGTCCTCCTTCCTGATCATTCTGTTCAGTTCAACATTAGAGAAAGAGCTGCACTTACTGATGTGCAGAAATAGCAGAGAATAAGGAAAGTCCATTGAAAAAAAATCTCTCCTGTTTTAGAGTAAGATTTGCCATAGCAAAATGTCTCCATACACAAAGGATGTGAGATCTCTTTAACCAAGATACACTTTTTACAATTGACATTTCAGGTGTAGAAAAAACCCTAGTTTTGGTTCTAAAACACCACCAATTCTATCATAATGCCCATTTTACTAGGAAACACCTGAAAAAAGCCTTTCAGATAGTTTGGTTCAAAGTCAAGTTTGAGATGTTTTGAAAAATTAACAGTATTATTTTAATGAAATTARGTATGAATGCACCTATCACCTAAAAATTCCTTTAAAGTGTCAGAAATACTTGTACTCTGTCAGGATAGCTAGGTAAATTAACTAGTTTTGCTTTTTAGTCACTCGAACTATTTAAAAGGTAGAAGCAACTTCAAAGGAAGTAACAACTTCAGGCAAGAACCTGATTCTTAGTCTGCCTTCCTGTGAAGAGGAGGCTTGCATGATCTATCTATCTTCCCATTTCTCAGTTGCTATTCAAATCTATTCATCAAATTCATTTGAAATTAACTAAGGGGGAAAAAAACCACTTAGGACATTGAATTCTTGCAAGTTTCACAGAAAAACCCACCAATGTGTAGCTAAATGGAAGACAATGCAAACAACTTGTAGACAGGAAAAAAAGAAATCAAACACAGTTAAAAGCCAGCCATAATAACGTGGCTGGTAGTTAGCAGATGGTGGAAAGGTGAAAGTGTGGGAACTGAGTACCAGTCTTTGGCTAGGGAGGTACTAATGTATTTCAGTTCCACTGCTCAGAAAACTGAGTGGTTTGTTTTGTTGTTCTAAAACACCAGTTAACAAATTAAAACAAAAAACAAAAAACAAACAAAAAAAAAAGGCAAGATCTTAAGTCTTGTAAAAGCAGGTGCCTGTTAATGTTACCTCTTGGCCCAACAGGAGGTCCTCCAAGGTGAAATGGAGGTGGTGGTGGTCCCAGAATTCCTGGTGCAGGGTTTGTGGATTGCTGCAACATAAAGGGATCACCCCTAGAAAGAGGGGAAAGATTAATTTTAATTTTAAAATTAAATTTTTATTTATAAAATTTTTTAATTTATTTAATAAAATTTTTATTAATTTTAATTTTAAACCAAAAAACTGTGAAGCTTTCATTCTCAAAAAAAACCCCTAATTTCTGCAGAGCATCCAAAGAGAAGTCAACTTTAGCTACTTTTACTGCTGGTCTTCAGCTACTAGAAAACAAAGGAAGGTATCCATCTGAAGAAAAGGTGTGTTGTTTCACATAAAATGTTAAGAACGTCCTCCGCTTCAAATAAAGAATTACAAATACTTTAAAATTCATTACTACTTACATTCCATGTCCTGAATCACTGTCAGGATTCCATTCTGGATATCTTAGAAGAAACAAAAAAAAGAAAAGGTGAGAAAAATACAGTCTCCTCTACCTATGTAATAGTTTTCATACAAGCAGCAATACCTTTACATGTTAACACAGATAAAACACATGGTAACACTGCCCACTACAGGACCACTACAAGAGATGTGAGCCGTACCTACTGACAGAATAAAAGTGTCATTCTTAATGAGAAACTTCCTACACTATATGTAACATGTCTGCCAATTTATAATACAAGTTGCACACAGTTTGTTTTACAACACAAATTTAGAAGTTGGTATAAGTGACTAGTAAAAAAAATTACAGTAGATTCTCAACTCTTAAGATCCAACTCTTTAAAATGCTACATAATAGCTCAGTAGGATTCAAGTTATGAACTGAGATCSCTTTTTTGTCCTGAAGATGCTCTAAGTTGCATGTTTTTATACCCTACAAGGCACAGCRTGTTTTCTAAACCTGCTTTGTGCAACATAATTGACCATTATTTAGTTGTACATGCCCTCATGCCACAAGAATGTTTATTGTACTTCGAATTCATACATTTCGAGCAGCAGCTGACAACGTCGGCTGTGAGTCGCTCCATTGATATGATGGTTCCACTCCTGCAGCAAAGTAAATAATTAAAAATTAACAGCCACATATGGCAAGCCATTTTTAACAAAATAATGTCGTATAGTGCAGTATCTTCTCTTCTAAGCTGAAGTATCGAAGATACATACATAGATAACAAAATCTCTTTTTATAGTGCTTTAAAGAGACACTGAAATTGGACCTACCTCTTAACTCCTAACCTGGGTGAAAAGGTGTCTGATGAAAAATGTGTTGCAATCTATGGGTTTGATCCTGCCTTAGAGGTGTAAAGCTTACCAGGGAATAACTGCTACAGCATACGTGCGTATCATTGCGATTTCAACTTTTAGAACTGGATGCCGAGATATTTTTTTTTCTTCAGTAATTTTAGAATTTCCTCCACTCTGCTTCATTCCTCAGATTTTTAACAATTAACGTGAACTAAACACTCAAGTTTTTAGAACCATAAAGAAGCCAAGAAATTGCAAGGAATTCAGAAAGGAAAGACTAAAAGAAATGAAAGTGCATAGCTAGGACAAACTACAAATATACAGGTGACATATAAAAGTATATGACCATTTGCGGGGAATAATCAAGAAAAAAAGGAGATCTAAATCAAGATGGTACAAAGGAGGAATAATGGAATTAAACCATATCAGCCAGGTAAAATTCCTTGTGTTTCTGGCATTAGCACTAGAAAGGAATGAGGGCTTTCTACTTTTTCTCTGCAGATTATTTTGATTATGAAGGGAGTTATTTATTTCAAGAGGAGAGAAGGCATGGGGACTCCTCCTTTACCRAAGTATAGAGTGCCTGATCTCCACATCCTTCCATTCTTACACGTAACAGCGCTASTTTGTGCTATATTTGCATTTGTAAAGTGACAGAACTTCTGAAGTTTCACTGCTGCACATCTGTGAGCCACAGTCTAAATTTCCACTCTGCTGCTCTTCAGTAAGCAAAGGGATCAGCAGAGACACACGGGGCAAATTAGCTTTAGGTTCACAGCGAAACGAAGGGGAGAGTAAGTATAGATCTTCAGGGGCAGTTTAACAACTGAACGTTTTCTCTTATCRGCTACATTTTCAACTGTGAACACGTGTACTGCATTGGCCGATTGTTTTATATGTCTCTTCTTACATGTATATTTCTGCTCAGCACCCACAAATTATTTTTTCCTAATCCCTCATCTTTCCTGATTTTTACTTTCCGCCACACTATAACCATCATTCTGGATACAATGAGACACTCCTGAGGCTTACTGTAGTGTTTCCACATGCTAAATGCCTACCCTGCACTTTCCACAAAGGAGAAAAACCTTAAAGTCTCCCATGAAGTAGTGTCCTTAAGCTACGTTACAATATTACTCCATGACACACAGAGTGTAACGTGGAACAAGATGAAACCTTCACTCATTTTACCAAGAAGATGTAAAATGAGAGCACCACTTTTTCTTGTTAACTGTACAAGATGTAGGCTCTGCAACTATAAATTAATAAATACGCTGGCAATTAGGATGAAAAAACCCAGCAAAACCCCCAAGCAAGCCTACCTATCTATGAAATACTCAATACTTAAAAACAAAGCTGCTTCAGTTTAAAACTTGCTAACAAGTTTTAGTACTATGCTACAGAAAACAGTCCTTTAAACACTAAAAACCCCTCTAAATTTGGGTGTACAATCTGTAAAGCCTCAGTGGCTGATTCTATTAGATATACCATGCTTTGAAGCTGTCCTAACACGTAGTTTAAAATTATTATAAACTGAAACAGGAATTACCTGCAAACTAGAGCCAAAGTCTGGGAGATCTAGTTCTCATTATACTTCAAATGCTTTAAACTGGCAAAAAAGGGAGAGCTGACATATAACTTAGGGTTTTTCTTCCCCAGGGAAAGTTTTCAGAACAACAATGGCTCATCTACATTACTAACTTTTTAATAAATACAATTCTTAATCTGGACTTCCCTTTACTCCCTGCCTCTACCCAGTCTGAAGCATCACTCCTCTGAGGTTTCAGGGCACTAGATATTTACAGACACTAATTAACATGAATGCCCAAAGTCAAGCTAGAGAAAATCTGAACTGAGTTTCTTAAAACTCAAGATTACCTTTTGCCTCAATTGATGCAAGCAAGAGGACGCACTGTTCTTCAGAAAATTAGGCCAAACTTAAGCACCTAATTTTAGATAGCCCTCTATTAGGGACATGGACATATTTTTCCTTTGAGATGTATCACTGTTTCAAGTGTTTAACCTCCAAATTCATCTGCTCGCGTTGCACCAGCCTTTTTCTTTGGCAGGGWAAAGAATCCCTCCACATCTAACACCTCATTCCTAGAGGAAAGGATCAGGATGGACAAAATGCCTCAAAAAACTGGGGCACGATTTACTTCCCAATTAGACAGAAAACAAACTRGGTCTTAAAATATATACACATCAAATTAAAGAAGCGATTAAGAACATTGCTAAAAAAGAAAAAACAGAGGACTAGTCTGCCAGCTTAAGTTACACTAGAGGTGTTTAACCYCTTGCTTGGGCTTAAAATACACATTGCTTTATCATATGCTTTTAAAAAAATCTTTACGATATTTTTATTTGGAGGTGGGGAAAATGAGATTTTGATACTGCAGTAATAAGTTTACATTGTCCCAGCTAAGAAAAGCATTCCCTTTCTGCTTTCCATAAATTTTGGTTCAGATCAGATTACTTTAAAAGTTAAGTTCTACTTGATTCAATTTTCTGGGAGACACAAAATAAGAAATTCTGTAACTGTTAGGTATGCAAAGCAGAGGAAAAAAGGAGAGAAAGAGAAAAATTCTTGTGGTGACATGATTTCTGAAATTAGAAACAAAGCCCAAACTTAGGTCATAAGAAACAGATGATCCAATCTCAAATATTTTGTGGTGTACTAGCAGTTTAAGTCAATGCATATTCCTAAAAAAMCAGATGGTTTTACATGTTACAGAAGAAGTCAGCCACTTAAGTTATGCTGTCAAAAGAATTTGGTATTTCTCATACCTGGAAAGATATTTCATGTTGGATATCCTTTCAATAGATCTTCGTACCAAAGCAAACTAAGAACCACGAGGCTTTAAAATAAAGTGCTAAAAAGAACCCTACTTACAGGATTACTGGTTGCCATCTTCAAGGGCCTCAGAAGTTTATGTTTTCAATCTAACCAAATGAAGTCCTTTTACAGAACTGAGCATGGCATCTAAACTGTTAACACTTAAAACCTTTTATGAAAATAAATGTCAAATATAGGAGACAAGAAACCCGGATTACTGTGATTATTTTATATAAAAAGTAATTAAAGCAACACAAGTTCATCAACTGTCAGATCAGCTGGAGTCATACAGTGTGTGCTCTAAAACCAGTTTGATCGTTTCCTTGCAGGGACAGAATAATTCTCGTGTTTCAAAAAGATTAGATGTACAGAAGCAGCACTTTTTGAGAGGTAACTGTAAAGAAATGGTTAGTAACAGCAATTCCACATTGTATCAATTTTACAGTAATAGCATGTATTATATTTTCAATTGAAAGCCTTCAAGCTAATTAGCCACTAATTGTGACAAGAGGGGCACTGTATTAGCCAATTAGCCAATTAAATTGCCTAGTATACTGAAAATCAGCAAGATGAGTAAAATTGGAAAAGCTGAAAGTGAGAAGGCTCTGCAAATAACATCTGAATAAACAGGCCATTTTGAGTAACCTGCTACCTTTGCAGAGAGTTGAACTACTCATGAATAAACTAAGAGGGAAGTCTCAGCATAACYGAATATACCCGAAGATCCACTCTACTGGCGAGCCGAGTAAAGAACACTACTAGGAACACAGAGCAGGATACTGCAACAGCAGACTGATTGCTCGGAGAGTCTACAGGGATAGATGCAACATGTGACAATAAAAAGTGAGTCTGAAGTGTCTAAGAAAGTTGTGAAAAAGGAGAAAAATGACGACAAATTTCAGCCATAGTATGAGATAGAGTGTTAAAGTGAAATTAAAAAGGCAAGAATGAGCTAATCTAAAACGTGGTTTTTACTTTTGCAAATAAGTTCCAGGGCTCTACATTAACTCTCTCCCTTTGGACAGGGAAAAAGCAGAACTGTGCAAGAATGCATCTTAACTACATATAAATCAGCAATCAAGACAGATGTGGAGGAGAGCTGAAACTAGCTTCCTGAATAGCACAGTAGATACACTGCAAAAAACCCCCAAACCAACAAAAAATAAAAAAAAAACCACCCAAAAACTGCTTGAATGCCAGATGTTTGTGGTTAAGAGAACATGTAGATGTAAAATATAAATAAGATATCCCAGTAGATGATAGCTGTTTGACTTGAAGTTAAGCAATCTGGGCAAACAAAATACATTAATGTAAAGCCCTGGTTTACAGTGTTTGTTAACAATTACCTTGTAAATAAACCAAGTGCCTTTTTTACTCTCAAACCAACTTTCAGATCATTTCAAAAGCAACCAGGCTATAGAAATAATTAAAGAAATAGGTAAAAACAGAACAGATACTACAACGTAAAGGAAAATAGAAGTATCTGGTGCATAACTCACCTTATTAGAATGAACTGGCATATCACATATAGAGCACAGATGGGGATAACCCTTCGGTAAGAATCCATGGAAGTCTTCAATATTGCTATTTGGAGGAGCACCTCTCTTTTTCTCAAAGAGAGATCTCTCAGGACCAGGACCACGACCCATTCTGTCATACTCACTGTCAAATTTATGATAGTTATGCGAAGTCTCACCATAAAAAGATTCATCCCTACACCTTTCTCCATCTCTTAATCTGTCATCTTCATAATCCATTCTGTCATAATAACCAGATTCTTGAGAACGACTTCCATGGTCATAGTCAACCACTGGGTTGAGACTAGGACCACGATCATCAAAGCTATCTCTTCTAAAATGCCTTTTTTCTTCCCAATCATCCCTAGGTACTCTGTATGGTGGTTCCCGTGTGGATGATCTGCCATCTCTACCATAACCTTCTTCAGCTCTCCTCCTTTTAAGTTGTAGAAGGATCTGAGGCAAGTTTTCAGGAGTAATCTTGTCCTCGGGATAGCGACTCAGTTCATCTAAGTCTCTAGCAGACAGACCAAAGCTGGCCAAAATGTTAGTGGCCTGGTCTGCATCTCCACGGTGCTGAGAAGACAAAGGGAGYGGACCTCTACTTCCAATGTTAAATATAGACTGCAAATTATGGGAAGAGGTACTACCAGAAGACAGTGCACTATGAGATCCTTGTTGGTTCAATGAAGAACTCATTCCAAGATTCATTAAGCTAGCAAGGCGTGCAGTACCCTGGTTCATCCTTCCAAGAGATGCTGGCATATTTAAAGACTGGGTAGCAGCAGCAAGAAGGCCTATTCCTGCAGAGAGGTCACGCCCATGACCTTGTGAATCCCTACTCAGAGATGACTGCTGGAATGACTTGGACATTGTAGAACTATAGCTTGTCTACTTTATGGATCAAAAAAAATTTTTTCTCTTTTATAAGATGGCTGAAAAGAGAGCTCACACTAGAAAGCTAGGCAAACTTCACTTCAAAAATGGTAACGCCAAGAAAGAGGATCAATAATGACTGCAGATCTTCTTCAAGCTGAGAAACACCAGACAATTCTGTAGAAAAACAAGCAGTTTTAGTCATAAATCCCTTTAAACAGATGCAGTTTTAAACTTATGCATCATGTTGATCTAAAAACATTAAAGATCTCAATCTTACAAGGCTTTTATTACATAACTTAACAGATTCAAGAGGTACCCAGAACCTACATTTATTATTTCAGATAAAAATACAGTCGTGTTTCCTATACATACTATTCTTCTTCTACAAAAAGCTACTTTCATACCGAAGACAAGTGAATTTCAGAAGTTTGGGATGTCTGAAAGCATCTAAAGTTTACTAGCATATAAGCCTTGATCTCTGGTTAATGGTTTTGTTTATACCCTACATTACTGTACTGTGTCTATGAGAAGACCACAAAAAAAAACTTAAGCCCATAGAATCCAAGATGACTTTGGCATACAATACGTATTTGAAAATGAAACCTATACCACCACAGAATAGGACGAAAGGAAGTTAAAAGTAACTGAAGTTTGGGCAAAAAGTTTCTGCTGTAAGATCTGGTAAATAAGACCAAACATAATATTCAATCTTTATGCAGTAAAATTCAAATTACCGATGTGAAGACAGATGTGAACAAGAAAATTAAGTTTTAAATTTTGCAGGAAGTAAACAAGACCTCTTGCTTAAATTGCAGTTATACGGACAACAGCACTTAGGAAGTGACTCTTTACTCTGTTATATTGCAGCCGTGACATCAGCCTGTACTCTCAGACCTCAAGCTAAACAAGGTCAGGCTTAGTACTGGGATGGGAGACCCAAGGAAAACCCTACTCCTGCAGAAAGAGGCACTAGGTGAGTCAGGAGATGGCACTATGCCCCCAGCCAGCCTGGCAGGACAGCGGTGTCCCTGTCTCGTACCAGCATACTGCTGCTTCCTTGGTTCAGCTCTGACACTTTGATACCATGACCACATGTGGTAGTTAAAGATCCTAAAACAATACTCGTAAGAGACAGGTATCTGCCCCATGTCCCACAAAAACACTAACCTCGTATTTAAATATTTGGTTCAACTGCATTTACTTGAAGTTTTAACTAAACAGTGTATCGATATCCACAGTATATTTTATGGTGCAATGGATATATTTCATAAGATGTTCCTTCCCCCCCAGTGCAGAGCAGAAATAAACTGTAATACTTCTCCCCATACTCTTCCAGCCTTGGGATCCACAAAATTTAAAGCAAATCAACACACATGAGAACATTCCACCAGGAATACGCTGTTCTTGGGTCCCCGATGTGGTAAAGCCCTTTCAAATCTCTGCAGAGCAGTTTTGCTTCTCCAGCACTGCCACTCAGATGCACATAGAACACAATCACTTGAAAAAGAAACAGGCACAAATTGCACAGCTCCAGATGAAATCGGCTTCTAAGAGAACAGGTACGTTTGGGGAGGAATGAAAAGGACAAAATGAGAGCAAGGATTTTTCCTTGAAGAGACCAGTTCTGCAGAAGGCAATTTCTCTTGGACTGGAAACAGAAGAAAAAAGGTCAAGGTTATGAGCATGCATCTATCCCAAATGCCGACTCAATCCAGAGCCCTGTTTCAATAGCACGTAAAGTTTTTTTCTACTTTAAGTTGAAAAGCACTTGGGTTTTCTTTCTTGGTAGCAGCGTGTTACAAAATCATGCACTTACGTAGAAAAATAATGGATTCTATGAGAGATACATAAAGCACACAAAATCCACGCAGAACTCCATCTTTGAAAAGTAACTGCTTTATACAGTTCGCTACATGTTCTGTTATCAGTACATCTGAACTCATATTTCAGCTATGCTTTTAAGATCCACATATGTTGGTGTCACTTAAAGTAAGTTTAATTGTGTAACACTTGGTTAAGAATAAGAGACTGAGAAACGTGGAGATGAAAATAAGTTTAAAAGTATCTGAGGCAGAAGACAGAAAAGCACTGCAGAAARCTTCAGAGGAAAACAGTAAAACAAGAATATAGGGAGAGCAGATGAGGCAAATTCTAAGTGAGATATCCGGGACAGGCTGACCACACTGAAGAACACCTGAGTAGAAAGCATTTAAGAACTGTATCGTAAAAACCAAGACTCTTCTGAGTTCAAACATGAGAGAAACAGTAACATTCACCTGGGTACCGTGTTTTATCTTACATACATTCAGTAATCTTCAAAGTACTTTATGACAATTTTACAAGTTAATCCTTACTCCTTCCATTTTTACATATAAATTTCCTTCTAGTTCATCCACACACTTACAGAATGGTTTGAAACTGAACTTACTAGGTTCTTCATAAAATCAGATATTCCAGAGGGCTTTACAAACCAGACCCTGACAGTGATTCAGCAGACAACCACACGGTCAGGAAAGGCTCGGTGCRTCCTGCTGTTAATGCAAGGACCTGCACTATTCAAGTTTTCACTAAATCAGGAAAGTTCTCCGCTCTTCAAAAATATGCTTTCTCTTTGAACAGATGCTCACTAATCCTCTTGTCACAATTTTCAACTGGCAGTTCATTGTCCGCTGCTCTGGAGAGATTAGCAGAGAACAAAACCCATCACATCCCAGTCTGTCACGGACCTGGGCTGCAGAGAACCTGATTACATGCCATGCTTTGACCCCACATACACACGGAGGTTTTACATAACCATACCGTGCTGCTGCTGCAAACACCCATAGAAGAAAGAAGGAAAGGAAAAAAAAAACAAAAAACCAAAACAGGAAAGATGGGGGTAAAAACGAGACAAAGAAACAAAGAGGGACAATCTTATGAAAAAGCATGAAGTGGGACAGTAAGACAATTGTATGATGCAGACAGAATATAAGGTTGGCAGTTGGTATAAACTGCCCTACACCTAATTAGGTGTTTGAGTGGAGTACTTACAAAAACTAAGTTTCTGAGTTATCCTCAAAAAATCACTCTTTATCACATCACTGTCATCTTGCAATTGCTGTTGTACTCTACTCCTAACCATCCCCATTCTTTAAGATCAGATGAAGACAACAACAAAACAAGGTGGGGGAAGAGCTCTAAAAATCATACCAAAGAATGTTTAACTTCCACATGGTCAGGTTTAATATGYGATTCTAAGATAGCATTTCTTGCGTTGATCGCTTCTGAAAGATTTCATGTCAGTATCTGATAGAGACGGGTTCCCACGGACCAATGCCAGCTTTTAAGCGAGTGTGCCATCAGCTGAGTCACAGCAACAAGATGAGTATGACTGAACAAAGCTGTCTAAAGATCCAGACATGATTTAGCCAAGTTGAAAGTGTTATGCTAATTGTTCTTCATGTAATTTCAGCTATACTGGGAACAGACAGGCTTTCAGATATAAATTTTTAAGATCTGTGGACAGAAATTTGGCCATATTAAGATTTGAAAATATATAATATAAAGCAATCTTGAAATAAGTTGAAAGTCAAAATGTTACTAGATTTCCAGACAAATGCGGACAATGAAAAAAACATTTTATATCTACAAGTTGCAGAAGAGTTTTCTGTAAARGCAGACAAAAAAAATAAGAAATTTGAATCCTACAGAATACACTGCTACCAAATAAAGGCCAAAATGAGGCTGATTTTCAAACACTATAGAAGGTCTTTCTTTTCATGTAAAACTGATTATAAACTCTTTTCAATAAAACTTATAGAACTCTTGCTCCACATAAGTATTAATTTTGTTCCTGGAAACAGTTTAATTCAGTGAATTCTTGGGATACATTGATCATGCTGAACACGACAACCTTAGATTACCACCTTTTATGGAACACCAGTAGGCTGAAAATAATCCCCTAGCTCCCTATTCCTTCTACCACTCAGGTTTTTTTTAACCTGTGCATACATATTATAGCTTTAATATTAATCTTGTTCTTAGAACAACTCATCTTTTACCCATTCCTCTTCCACTATTTATAGAAAAGTCTCAAAAATGAAAAATAACTGGCTTCACTTTCTAGTCAGTTTCACTTTCACTTCAAAACCAAAATTACTCAAAACACACTGAATTTAATCAAATAAACTCAATTATGGTAAAAACATGAAATAATTTGCAAGCTGAAAAACACCCCCTCAGTTTGTAACAAGACTTTTGAAGACTGTACACCCTTGGGAAAAAAGTCTCAAAGAAGTTTCACATCCACAATCCTTGCTCTTTGGATAAAAATCTACAGGTTTTTCTTCTCCTCCCTTATGCGTTACACTCAGCGCAGCAATCCCTCCTGMAGCAATCTATTCTGCTATGGAAGAATTCACATGCTTCTTGGCAAAACTGTCTCCAACACATCATGGCAAAAAAAAAGGTTATCGAGGGAAGAGATCTGGAAGTTCAAGTGAAAAATTTAGATAGACAGTTCCCCATGTTGCTCTGAGAAATAATGGTAGTAAAAACAAGAACCTGCAAGGAAATTAGAAGCAGATGTTATCTAGCTGCTGAATGACCGAGTGTAATGGATTTGAAGTCTGCGGGATTACTTTAACTTGGACAATACAGAAAAGGCCACTGTTTTTTCCAAAGGCAAAGGAGGAATTGTCTAGAAGCCTTAGAGAAAATGCAGATTATCACCCATTTCAGGTACCAGTATTCAGAGTGGTTATTTAATATGCAAGAAAACAACTCATCTTGTTCAACTGATCTTCAAAGGTCATGACCTCAAAAATTTGAGCAGCACCTGGCACGCTGGATGCATGCGCTTTTTTTGTGCACAGATTAGACAGTCTGTTTCAGGCCTTGCAGAACAACTGGAAGAGTTTCATTTCTTAGGATTATGTTCAGCTTCATCTCAGTGACTTGCTTAATCAGAGCACATAATCTGAGATCTGAAGTTACTGTAACAGAGGATTCCTTCAGAACAGGGAAGTATTACATATGAAAAAGACTTTTTTTATAAATGGGGAATCAAAATGACTAGTTTAGCAATCAAGAATCTTAAAAGAACTTACACAGTTTTCAACATTTGAAGGCAGAAAAGAGCACTGTAAAAGTAAGATGCTGATTTCCTATTTTTGCTCATTATATAATTTAATAAATTCAAGCATCCTTCTTTTTGCAAGAAGTGCATGGAAAAAAGTGCATTTATTGCTTTACAGAAACAACAAAAGTGAAAAAAGGGTCCAAGGAACAGTACAGAAAGAGTAGAGGAGGCAAAAAAAATGTGTATTTTTAGAAAGGGAAAATAGAAACAGCCAGGAACATATAGAATAACTGCCACCACGCGTACTGACCGCTCCATAAACACACGATTACCTCTATGTCTTCCATGCACTCCTTCCTACTACTTGTAAGCCCGCTCTTTGTCACTACCTTCAGAGCTCCAACTCTACAGTAAGATGGATGCACACAGGTTCCGGCACCTACGAAATGGCTCCATGAAGCCATTAAGACTTGGTTCAACAGAAGGGGTCTGCCAAAAACAGAGTCATTGCAGAATGATGTAGGATCTTAGACTGGAAGCTCTGTTAATAATGACCGTATGTTTATGCACTTGGCAAAGCGAGGAGACAATCGCTATTCATTCAACATCAGTTTTGGAGATGAATAGTCTCACAGGCACCAAAACTTTGACAAAAATCACCGAACATACCATAATTATTTTTTAAGAATAATTAGGTCATACATAAAGTGATCCAAAGACAGACCGTATCAGAGAGTTAATCAGTGTAACAGAGAACCAACTGCACTTCTTTTTTTTTTTAAAAAACCAAAACAGAACACTTCTGTATTCTGATCTGGTAAGTGATTAAAAAGCCTTCTGACTGATCAGTGAATGTAAGTCTGCCCCCAGGCATTTCCAGAGCTGGGATAAAATCGCATTCTTTCCCAGCTGAAATCTTGCATGAGGTTGTAGAGATGTATTCTAGCTACAGAGAAGAATCAAGGGACTGTTTGACTGTTTTAGTACTCAAAATAAAAACTCTCTTGTTTAAGTTATGACTACACAATATGGTACTTAAACACTTGCAAACTAAATCAGTTCAGAAATACTGTGAGGTATTTGCTGTTGTTTTCAAGACTTGTTGACTTAGAGCACTGAGAAAGAATGCAAGCACCATAGAGGCTACAAAAATACACTCATAAATTAACAAATTGGTTAGACAAATTGGTTAAACAAAACTGAATGGAAATAATTTCTTTGCAGCTTTGCTTACAACAGCTTCCCCCCCAGATTTGCTGAACTGCCCAGAACACTGTCAAGTATTAGATTACAAAATCCCTTYGCATTCACCAAAACTCCCAGCAGAGATGTGTACAAGTCAGAGAGAAGGGCAGTAGACAGTATTTACTTCTTTATTTCCCACCAAATTAATGACCATTTTTATTTAAGTGTAGTCCTGAATAAACCAGGTAGCAATCGTATTTCAGTTGTATGGATCATAATACCATGGATCCTTCATTTAGTTTGGAGCCTCAAAGATTGACTCTTCTTCCCTCCTCCTTAATTGGCTTTTAGTTTTTACCTTTAGGAACACGGATATTCACATTTTCAGGATGCATTTAGGAATTTATCTTGGTTATTTTTCCCATCATTTAGTGCTGGGATGTATGTAATACRTGCAAAACACTGGAGACTGAAGTTTTCAATACACAGTAACTTCAGATAGCTTCTCTAAAACAAACACACAAAAAAGGCTCGTGACATTGCAAGCCTCACGAGAATCACTAGGAAGCAATCAAAATTCTTGAATTTATTGTTCAGATTTCATCTCCTTACCTAGTGCACAACATAAAAGTACAGATATTGGGTTACCACTGAACAAACACATGGACAAGGCTCAAGTGCCAGTATCCTCACTCAAATTTAATTAATCCACGTAACTCAGTAATGAATCATTTTGTATGTTTTTTGATAAAATTCAAGACAGAAGTTCACTAATTTCTCAGTAATACATTAAAAATGTTAATATATTTCACTACATTTTGAAAAAATAACATATGATTTTAATATAGTAAAGTTTTCAATGTATTAACGTGTTTCAAAATTCAGGAAGATTAAACCACTGGATCAACAGATTCTTTATAAAGAAGTATCAGAAAACGCTCTCTCTTCCTCTTCTGAGGCACAAGAACTACACAGGCTGCTTTAAGAGACGTTTTCAACAACAGTTTCTCCCTACTTATCTTACTCTAGGAAGTCAGGACCACCTACTCCACCGATAGTTCAAAAAACCTGAAGAATTTAAGGCTGAGTAAAAAGAATAAAGACTATTCAACTGTTTAAAACAGTATCAGATACTTTTTTCCCAAAGGTATGCTTTGTGGAAAGGAAAAGCGCTGCACGTTTAGAAGAGGGATTTTTCAGCTTCCTTTCTACAGCATAAATGCTTCATTTATCAGAACAAAGCAGTTGTTCAGGTTCCCAGAAAGTTCTTTTTAACTTTTTCTTATTTTCAGCATAGGTGAACTTTATATCTCATTACTTTGACTCTGGCAACAAAACACGTACATCAAAAAACACAGAATGTTATTAATCCACCACAGAAAGGAAAAAAAAAAACCAAAAAACCCTGCAGCATGATTTGTAACCACAGCCTAAATGATATGAAAGTGAAACTGCGTAGAAAGAGGAGGCAAACGGATGCTTCTACTGTCAGTATTCTTAATGCTCAACTCATTAATTCTTAATGCCAGATAAACATCAAAACCAGCAGTTTTTGAGACTAACGGCCTTCAGAGACGTTAAGAAGGCAAGCACGTTATTGACATGCCGTTTAGCTTCCGAGTGGATGTTTTTGGGGGCTGGGGAGGAAAGATGCCGACTCTGAGGCCTCAGCTGGATCCCGGAGCGCTGGCAGGGCGCTCCAGTAAAGTTTCAGTCGGCGGGGGAAGCGTGGTTTTAGCTGGGGTCACCCCTGAAAACACGTTTTACGTGCCGAAACACCGAGCACCCGAGAAGAACCCCCTCTCCCTGCCCTCAGCGAGCGCTGGGCAGTGCCCACGGAGCGGCCAGGGGAGGGGGCACCCGGCCCGCCGCTGCCCCCCGCCGCAGGCCGGGCACCGCCGCCGGAGCCGGCCCTTCCCGGCGAGCGAGC